>CM040239.1:20742219-21197417 GCA_022545495.1 Chrysanthemum lavandulifolium
GTGTTGAAGACATTAGTGAAAGATGTCTCAGTGTCAAGACGAAGATATTAGTGAAGGGTATCTATCGCCCATAGGATAAGCACTTACGGTGGGTGCTTAGAAGTCAAGACAAAGGAGCATTAGTGAAAGGTGCTTAGAAGTGAAGACACACGACATTAGTGAAAGGTGTCTTGTAGATCTAGTCAAAGGCATTAGTGAAAGGTGCCTTAGATGTACATTCGATATGGTGTGTTTCATGTACAAGATAGACTAGTATTAGATCCAAGGATATTGATGTCCTGATGATGTTGTAAAGGAGTAGATCTCCTTTGGGATTAGTCGTTGGTGTAGTGTGGTAGTAGTTCCTCCATTGCAATGGAACTAGCGCTAGCCTAGTACCTAATAAAGGGTAGGCGACGTTGTGTAGGTGTGGTTCACCTTGAGTGAAAGAACCGTGGTTAGCCTAGCACCGTATAAAGGGTAAAGCGACGTTGTGTTAGGTATAGTTCGCCTTGCCAAGGAACTCGGTATTTAGCTTTGCACCGGAAAAAGGTTGCCGACGCTGTGAAGGCTTCCGCCATAAGGAGTTGGTGTAGTGCTTACGAACTCTCGAGTAGGTGACTCGGGAGTGGAGTAGGCGAGAAAGGTGTCCTTGTAGTCGAACCACTATAAATACTTGTGTCGTGGTGATGTGTTTACTCTTTATCTTTCATTACACGCTTATATATCTATCTATCAACGTCCAACATAAATGACCACAATAGATTGACATAAGTCGATCTAAATATTTAAAGGAAGTTTTAAATTGGTAAAACTATTCAACCCCTTCTAGTTTTTCCACGTAGTTCATACATATTCGTCTGTTTTACATACGTCATTCGCTTTTAAATGTTTCCCGCCATTTTCATATGTTTCGTATATCACAAGTGATATTTCGTGATATTCGTAATATCACAAGCGATATTCGCGATATTCGTGATATTCGGATGATCACAGCGAATTACGTGATATTGTGAAATCACTGTGATATTTTATTCGAATATCACAAGTGATTTTCAATATTACAAGTGATTTTCAACTAATTTTTGTAAAATGAAAATCACAAGTGATATTAAGAATACCACAAAGTGATATCCAGAAAATCACAAGTGATATTCAGAATATCACAAAGTGATATTCAGAATATCACAAATGATATTCTGAATATCACAGAAAATCACTTATTCAGAATAACACTTGTGATAACAGAAACGTATGAAAACGTAAGAAAACGGACGAAAACGTATGAAAGCGTAAAAACACGTTTGAAAATGGATGAAAACGTATGAAAATGGACGAAAGCGAAATAAAACGTATGAAAATGGACGAAACGTAAGAAAACGGACGAAAAGGAAGAAAATAGACGAAAACGTAAGAAAACGAATGAAAACGTAAGAAAGCGACTAAAACATATGAAAACGGACGAAAATGTATGAAAATGAGGAAAAGCGATGAAAAAGCATTTAAAAGGTAAGAAACGGACGAAAATGAATGAAACGACGAAACGTAAGAAAGCGGACAAAAGCGTAACAAGACCGACGAAGCGTATGAAAACGGACGAAACGTAACAAAACGATTTAAAACGATAACGGACGAAAACGTAAGAAAAGCGACGAAACGTGTGAAACGTAAGAAAGCGGACGAAACGTAAGAAAATGATTTAAACGGAAAACGTAAGAAACGGACGAAACGTGAAAATGGACGAAAACGTATGAAAACAGGAAAAACATATAAAAGCGGAAACGGACAAAAACGTAAGAAAACTTACGAAACGTAAAAACGAAACGAAAATAAAATAAAATACATGAAATTAAAAAGGGATTAAAAAAGACAAAAATGAGAAAATAAATAAGAAAGATAAAAAGAAAAGAAAAGAAAATAAAAACTATGACTTGTGCTTAGACATATTAAATATTAGGTTAATCCCCACCATTAGATCAAACTAGATGGAAGGTGAGGATTTATCCCTTATTATGCAAGGATTTTTGAGTATGCAAAATAAAGTGTCTCTTAAAAGATATTCAAAAAATTATATGTCGTGTCACCAAAAATAGCCTAACAGGTTCCTTTGTATGTAGAAGAAAAAGATTTTCTCTAAACATAGTTACAAGGGCTACATTAGTGGTGGTACAGTTAGGTGGTGTTTGTTTTTAAGAGGCCCGAATCAATCAACCGCACATCCGAATATGAATCAGGCGAATGTCTCGAATCGACCGCATCCGAACGGAAAAAAACTCGCCGTTGAACCATAGCATTTCTTGCTTCGTACTAAATTGTTTTTGTCGTGAGGCATTCGACACCCTCTCAAGTCTGCACTATTAAGATCTTATCGCTTCGAACGCGTGCCGAAAAAAAAAAAAAAAAAAAAAAAAAAAAAAAAAAAGCATGTCGAACGACCAAAATGTCTCGATCGCGTCGAATCGGTTCAAATTAAAAAATCATAAGAGTCTCTTTATGGAAAACAAACACCACCTTAATATAACCTTTAAGGCTACGTTTAAAAAAAAAGAAAAGAAAAAAGTCCTAAGTTTTTATTTTATTTTGTGACAAATCACTTATCCACTTTAATGTATGTTGTTGCGTTTACCTTAGGGATGAACACAATACCAGATTGATACTCAATATGTACCGAATTAGTGGATTGAATTTTTCCGAGTATGAATGAGGACCGTTATCATATCGACGCACTTTCTGCTGACTCAGACTCAATACTGTGAAATCGGTAGACTCACCTGTTCTTCCCATTATTTTTAAACCAAAAAAAATCCAGATTTCATGTTAGTAACTTTCTGTGACAGCAACAAAAAGGACAAAACGTGCATTTTCAAGTAATTTCAAGTCACAACGTGTCAGAAAACGCAACCAACAATTAAATAAACATATCACCAAGTTAATCGTAACTTATAAACGTTCCAAAAATTATAAATTCTATGAAAATCATATGAAATCATTAAAAATAAACAAACTAAACCAAGTTCAACAAAAAATAATTTATCTTGTGTTTATGAAAGATCTATAGTTGTTATAATAGATTTTTGGGACATTTGGTCAATCGGTCTTTTCTTTATATTTTACACGACTATTGTTTAGCAAACCCGAAACCCGATGGCCGAGTAATGAGTGTTTAAATAAGTCGGTGCTTAGTTAAAAACATGGCTACTTACGTATTGTGAATTTTTTCGATCTTATCTTTACATGTTTTGTTTAGCATGAAAATGGCCTAATGAGTGTTTAAATAAGTTTTAATGGTTCTTACGTATTGTGAATTTTGTTTTGGCTCGATTCATAATACCAATCTTGTTTTGGCTCGATTTATAATACCGATCTCGCATCGGCATGCGATCGAGATTCGATACCATTTTAATATTTTTGGACGATACTAGTACAATTCTGATTCGATGACAGAATTTGACTCCAAATGCTCATCCTAGTTTACCTTAAATAATCAAAACCAACTTTCTGAATCACATGATATATAGTTACAATGATTTGGAAATGATATTTGTCACCCTTTTATCCTCGGCTTTAATCAATTTATATAGTACGAATGTTTGTTGTTGACAAGTGTAATTGTTCAAATTTCCTAAACTACCCATATATCTTTTCTTTGTCATGGTGTCATGCTACTATTTTAACCTCACACTTGTACGATAAAGATCCAATCAATCTTCATGACTCACTCCAACAATACAAAACAAAACATAAAACATAAATAAAACATTTTCATGCACATATGACGTAGGCTTCGTTTGGCGAAGGGTTTCTAGGAAGATTTATGAGGCATCTGCTTTAAAAATAAGTCATTTTATAAAATAAGTCTTGTTTGTTAAGAAGATATAAAATCATGTTCTAAAAGAAATTTTAAAACTTTAAATTTCATAAATTACCAGTGGGTTTTGAATAATAAATTACTTATTTATTATAAAATATCTAACATATACAAAACTCGCTTAATTATGCTATTTTTAGTAATTTTCAGAATAATAAACTTAAATTTAAGCGATTCGACAAACAAGTTCATAAAAATACAAATTTCAACTTCGACTTATAATAAAAGTTCACCAAATTTATTTCCGCCTCGTCTGCTCGATAATCACAAACGCGTCCCACTTTATTAGAACGGACGGACGGAAACTCGTCCAAATCGTCCCTAATACGGACGGTCTAAAACCTTTGTTGAACCTCTTTGGATAAGGTTGCCGCTTGTTGTTTACTTGTCATTTTAACCCTTCCAAATGGTCCCACCATAATTACTTGTGTCGATACTATAAATAAAGCCCATGTCCTTAGTTTAGAAAAAACTATTTTATTTCATATCATCTCATATAAACTCATTAAAATATTCAACAAAAAATATGATTGCACCGGTACCGGTGACTGACCCAATGAAACAACTGAGCTTACCTCCGGGATTTCGGTTCTATCCTACTGATGAGGAGCTCATGGTCCAATATCTGTGTCGGAAAGTCGCGGGAAACGACTTTCCGCTACAGATTATTGGTGATGTCGATTTGTATAAATTCGACCCGTGGGAATTACCTAGTAAGTTTTTTTATGTTTAAAAATAGGTGTTGCTAGGGGTATCTTATAGGTTAGTGGCATCCTTTAAACCATTTTTTCGGTCTATAAACAGGAAAATACAGTATTTTAATCAATTTTTATTTCATGCTTTATGTCTTTAATACTTTTGACTTATCAAATTTTATATTTTTTTTTCTGTATTTTCAGTTCGATAATTTTATACTTTGAGACATGCATTTTCAAACATTTTAAGAATGCATGTTGATTCTTAGTTCTTAACTTTTAATTTTATAAAGATTTATTTATAATCTATTTGTAATGTTTTTATAGGCAAGGCGATGTTTGGTGAGAAGGAATGGTATTTTTCAGCCCAAGGACCGAAAATACCCGAATGGGACACGTCCCATCGAGTTGCCAGTTCTGGTTACTGGAAAGCAACCGGAACTGATAAGGTGATCATGTCTGAAGGACGAAAAGTTGGGATTAAGAAGGCGTTGGTTTTTACGTTGGAAAAGCTCCAAGAGGGTCTAAAACTAATTGGATCATGCATGAATATCGCCTTTCTGAGCCTCCGAAAAGAGTCATAGTCTTCAGGTAAGTACAAAATTACATGATATTTTGAAAAAAAAAAAAAAAAAAAAAAAAAAAACATAGGTTATTACAGCATATATTGTGTGCATTGATGGTTTTATGTTATTTTTAGTGATTTGCATTGAATAATAAATTGGCATTAAATAACGTGTTACAGTATAATATTTTGGTCATTTTATTTATGGTATTTTACTATATTTTGACTTATGAGCTAGTAAAATTGGATTTTGTTCTGTTTGGTTCAATTGTTAAAATTTATATTTATTGTTCTTATATATAAGTTTAACTATTAAAATTTATATCACATGTAACATGCTGATGACCCAAAATTGACAAATAATTAAGTATTAAAAAATTATATGTTGTTATCATTAGGCAAATAACAATGTAATAGAATCTCAGTATTTTATTTTTATAACGGCAAATTTTTCAACCTACATCACCTATCTTACACGTATATATCTCATATGCCTTTACGATTTGAACTCACATACCGCTAGGCTAATAGGCTTTGGTATCTCACAATATATATATACTCAAATGTGTTTATAATCTTATAGTATAACTTATATACAATTATCAAATGTTGCATTTTTCTTTTTGGTACAGTTGGATGATTGGGTGCTATGCCGTATCTACAAGAAGAATTCAAGTGCTGAAAAGACGTTTTCCGAACGTCCGAAAACTGAACCGAGCCATAACTCATCATCCTCCTCCTCGTCCCATATCGAAGATGTTCTTGACTCATTTCCCGACACAATTCCCGCTATGGACGACAAGTATCTAAGCTTCCAAAACAACAAGGCAACATTTACTAAGGATGAAGATCAAAAGGTTGATATGACCCCAAATTACGACTGGGCTAGCATTGCTGCGTTCGGGCTACAAGACCCGACCAGCAACAATGCTAATGGATCCTCTATGGACCCGACATTCGACATGCAAATGAAATTTGGTAAATCACCAAACGATGAGGTCGATAACGGGATCAGGAGTCAAAGAATGGAGAATTCAGGTTATTTGTTTTCACAAAGCTTTGTGAACTCGAACTCGAATGACCCGTTTGTTATTGACCACCCAATCCAGTGGGTCGGGTTACAGAGAGTGAGAAGATATATGGAAAGGAATAAGTTGAGGGGTTGAGTGTAAATAGGTGAAACTTTGAGGGTGGGATGTGGATTTTGAAGTTTGGTGGAAAAATATGAGCTTAAAAGTCAAAGATAAGAGTAGGAAAAGTCAAAGGAGTGTTTGGTTGAATGTAGATAGTAGAGAAAAGTAAACAATGTGTTTGTTTCTTGAATTTTCGGTTAATTTCTAGTTATGGAAATTTTGTTGGTTGATTTTTCTTTATATTGTTTTGATCAGCTTAAGATAATCATGAACTAAATGGATGTTTGTTTAAGCTTACATAGCATGCTTATGCTTGTTTGGTGGTTTTCTCTTTATGTTTCTCATTTATTGTAGCTTATATCGAAACTTTATGGCGTAATCGCTTTCATAGAGTCCGTATATAAGTTTTATCAATATTTTCGTTTTATTCGCTTTTATCCATAATGTTTAGTGTCAAAATAAGCCACAAAAATAAGCTTATGAAACATAAATAATAAGTCAAAATAAATAATGAGCTTTTTTCAGAAAGATGTTAGCTTTTTCCATAAGTTTATCAATATAAGCTAAGTTTAAACAAACACCCTAACTATTTTGTTAATGGTTTTCTTCTTTTTAAATATGAAAAACGTACCTTGTATGACAATAGCCACTTTTGAGATATAATTTGAATTTGCAAACTAGTAGTTTTAGAAAAATTGAATTAGACAAATTTTGGGTGTGTTTGATAAAATAGCATAGCAAGTAGTGAGTTGTGTCGAAGGTGTGTTTAGCGAGAATCGCGAAATTGTAGTAGTAAGCAATGGTGTGACGATGTGTCATTTTTTCATTCTTAAAGAAGCATTGAAAATTGAGCATTTCTATAAAATACGAAATTCGCTAAACGACAAGAAAATCAAAATCTTTCATTCTTCACCGCCATCGCCCAAAAGCCTTCACAAACGCCAAACATATGTTCTAAGTCATTCAAATAATAATAGTATTTTTCTATTAAACGTTTGACAACGTAGTTGTAATTAGAATGTGTAAACAACCCTAAACAAAGTTTCTTAAACGCTACTTTATAGAATAAGCATTCAAAAAATAAGTAAAGCTAATTGCTATTTGACAAACAAACATTAATCACAACGCTTCTTCGATGTTCACGCTTCATCGCCCTAAATATTCCAAAAGTTTTACGCCAAACACACCCTTTATGATATGCGTTTGATTTTTGAAAATCATGATGGTTACTAGCATATATACCTTCACATTTACAAGATTTGTGAAAACAAAAGAAACTAAACTATGTATACCAGGGTAAAAAACTTGATAACAAAATATGCATTCTAAGAAGTTTTATATGAAAACATGAGATTTTAGAAGATTCAAAAGCTGGACTTTGAGAACTCAAATACTTGGTAATTTACATGGCATATTCACGAAAGCTTTTGTTTAAATATCTTAAATATATTAGTCTATTAGATATACAACTCTTCCTTTTTAATATGTGAATATTTTATTTGCTCTACTATTGTCCGGAAGTATTGTATTAGGTTAAGTTCCGATCCATGCCCATTTATAAGATGGATTCAGTGAAATTATATTACGGTAAAACAGTCATTTTATAAAAAAGAAGTTACATTTGTTTCACTAAACATTACGTATTTTATTTTGTTTGTAGACAAAATTTTCAGACAAATAAATTTATTAAATAAATAAATTGAAATCTATTTTGTGTTGATTATTTTGTTTGTGTATGCAGTAGTTTCAAAGAGAATGTTGATAATTTTGTATGTGTAAAAGCTATTTTGTGTTGATTACTTTGCCTACTTAAAATGGACTAAAACACATGAACCAGCCCACAAAAGCTGTAAAATAGATATTTGGGCCTACATTTTATTTTACAGTATGCACTGTTTATACTTTAGGTTTGCCACTTTACTGGCCCATAAAATTGACTCAAATAAATTTTGCACAATAACATTCACTATGAAGTAGAGATTTTTTTTTTCTTGAAAAAATCGTATTTGTATATTGGTATAGAAATATAGAGATTGTTTTACCAAACCTATAAGCTTTAGGTAATGATGAAATGCCGACTGGCGACTCAAAATTGTAGTAGACTGGATAATAAAGCCTTTTAAGTATAACAATGGTGTTTTGCTTCTAAAATGATAGGTGAGGTCAAATGTGTCGCTAACCCTTTGTTAAAAAGATTTTGTTGTGATGAATTCAGCTTTTGGAGTATATTTTGGCGTGTTTGGCAAAAGTGCAAAACTAGCTAAAAGTGTTCGGTAAGATAGTTATACATGTAATTATAAAGTGTAAAATTGTGAAAAGGCTAAATTCTAACAAAAAAATGCTTCCTATATGCAGGCGGATCTACACTTACCATAGGGTATGCACGCATACCCCGTGAAACCCAGTAATAGTGTAAGAAAATTTGATATTTGGCTTTCATGGTGATCTTTTACATAGAGCGTGCACCCAAAATTTGAGCAAAAATTAAGGTGTATACCCAGACGATGCTATGTTGAAACTGATGAACAAAAAAGAGGAAGAAAACAGTATTTACATCCTTCATGTAGATAGATCGACCTTGCTCTGTTTAGTGTTTAGATCATTTGTTTATTTTTTCTTCTACAAAGTTGAAGAAGAAGTGACTTTACAAATATATTAATATTTTTAATAACTTTTAACATCCCAAGAAAGACTTTGATAACCGTAACTCTACACTTCTTTTTTAGCCACTAGTCAAAATTTAGATGTGTACGCATACTATTTTTTTTTTTTTGCTCAAGTTAGTTTAATAAGACACAAGCAAATCTCTTTTCAAATATTAAGATGTAGTAATTGTGTCTTGTACCATTTATCATATAGAAATTTATAATTTTAGTTTCAATCAAAGATTCATATAGTTGGCGTTTAAAATATATCATATGTAAAACTATATATGTACAGGGATAAAAATTGAAAGCAAGTTAATATTGATTTCATATTATTGAGAAGCATTCTCATGTCATATAGTTACATATGAATAATGATTTACATATTGTACGCGAGAAGCATCCTCATGTCATATAGTTATATTAAGCTACGCATTCAAAGGGTTTTATAGGATTAACAAGTTTCAATAGACGTACGATAACACGGCTACATTTTAACCGATCCGACCCGACCCAAATCTAATTTGACCCGTTACGCGACCCCGTCATTTTGCCATTTTGGCTTATGGTGCATACCCTATTTTAAAATCCTGGATCCGCCACTGCCTATACGTAGCATTTAAGTATCATTAAGAGAAGATAAAAGCTCGTTGACAAACAAGCTTTTAATTCATATACCTTATTTACTAAGAAAGGACTCTAAAACTGTGTTTTAAAGCAACACAATGAATTATTCTGAAACCTTAAAACGAACCCCTAGCTAAGCTAGATTGGACCATACTATATGTACTGATAACATCATAGCAAGAAATGAACCAGTTTTAGCAACCTCATTTCTTGTTGGGCAATACTCGTTGCTTCATTGTTGAGGAAACGTTTAAATTTTCGACGGTGAACACCGTCAAGCTCACCATACTTGGTAGAGGCAACTTTAGGAATTATACTCACTAAAGTGGACGATATTTGAGTAGTAAGTTGATTGAATTAACCATATCTTTTTTCGCTAAAAGAAACACACAATATAAGGTTGATTATCTTTGACACAACAAAACCATATGTTGAAATACCCTAAGAAACCATGTTTGTACTTTTTTATGTTATTCATGGATTTCTTTTCTTTTAAATGGTTAAACGAAATGAAGAAGATAAATAAATGCTACGCGTAATTAAAAGGCTATGTATGAATGGATACCCTACTTACTTAATTAGTCTAAGCACCACCAATTTTATCTTGTTTGGTATATTTTGGATCAATGACCCCACTTTTAAATTATTTGTTGTTAACTCCCTATGATACTTATTTTTCCTAGTATTATTTTCTCATATGTTAGTTGAGAAGGTTAGTCATATATTCATTTCATGGTAGAAACATCAAGAGTTAATTAAGTTCAAACAAGAAATAAAATCAAACATGATAACGATGAGAAGAAACTACAAACGTATGAAGAAACTTTAATCAGGTGTCCGTTGTTCAATCCTTGATGGATCGATTGGATTTGTAATCCCTTTAGTGCTTGTATGTAATTTCCACTTTAATTTCTATAGCATCTTGTTAGAGTTTAAGTATGAATAAGATTGTTTCATTGTTAAAAAAGGATAAAATTTATGTGTCCTTGAGCAAATTAAGCAAATAACGGAATCTATATATATTGCACCAGCATCGTAATAATGTTATTGTGATTTCCACTTAATTGTGCTAAGAAAAATGGTTTGATATCAAGATTATCAGTCATAAACGTGTTACAAAAAATACGACTCAAAGTTTTCTTACATTAGAATTTTCGGATGGAACTATGAACAAGCTAGAGAACTGATTATTGTTTAATCATGTCAACATCATTTCCTTAAGTCAAAAACTGATTAGGTGGTTTCGTGTTCAAATACATAACTTATATAGCTCGTGCAATATGTCGATCAAAAGGTTCCTCTATCGCTTATTTTCTCTTGACCACTAAAAAACGCCAACAGATTAAACCCTAATTCAATCTTTCATGATTATGTATGTATACGTCGTGTCTTGTTAATCATACCTATTGCAACAAGCCAACAAGATAGCGTATAAAGTGGTTACATGTTGGTAGTAAAATTAAAGAACCAATTAATATCTTAAATGTTACGGATTAGTAGATAATAAAAGTAATTGAAATTTAGTACTGTATAAGTAGTAACTAATTGGTTAATGTTATTAGAACAAGAATTATGATAAAATCATAATTAGATATATGGATAATTACATCAAACAGAATGCATATGTTTAGGTCACATGTATGTTATGAGATTCTGTTACACAACATTTACATACATACAACATGTGTGCTTCCTCTTATATTTTGCCGCATATATCGCCTCATGTCTCTACAAAGGATGTAACTAGGGTGGGTCTCGGGGTCTCGGACACCCATGAAATTTTACGGAGTAATTTTAATTATCGGTAAAACCTCATTTTTTACTAAATGCCCTTGTATAACTTTTTATAAATGCACACACAATTTGTGTACTGGTTTCATCCTTGTGTTATACACACATAAATAAATTTAAATACTTGTAGTATGTATGTTATGCGGTAAAGAAGAGTAATAATGTGGCCGATGATGGTGGTCAACGACGATGATGATCTGTGTGTGTTGCTAAAAGATCAAGTGTGAGCATGTATCTGTCTTTATATATACGTTTGTGGTGTGTGTACGTATGGAGATGTGTTCGTGTTAAGTACCACAAACAAATAAAACAAAAGTGACAACAAAGTTTATGCTATGTCAGTAGTTTCTATTGATCACTTGATATAATTCGAAAGCACTAGCTAGCTAGTGATCGAGTAAAGGGATATCGAAAGTGACACAAAACATACAATTAACATAAGAATCAATTACTTATAAGTTCAAACAAAATTTACATAATCTGAATTACTTTGTAGTTGTCGAAAATGGCAATTATCTGATGGCGGTCGTTGAACAGGCTCATCGATGTGCATAAACTTTTAAGCGCGATATTCCAAATATCATGAGCTTCATATATAGACGTCCTACAATTACTACTGAAGCTTGAAATCATACAACCGTTAATTCCTAAAAGTTACTGTAAGATGTTTAGCTCTTTCATACGAAGTATATATGTGTTTTTATGTTAAGGGTCTTAGTCATTGTGATAAAATAATGTTGGGACATTATGTTGGAAAATACATGATTCTACTATTTTTGTTTATATAAAGTATAGTAGAAAACACATTTTCTTTTCCTGATGTGATAGTGATAAATATCAAATTAATTGACTCTTCTCCTTTACGAACCATGGAAAAAATCAAAATATGTTCATACAAGCTTTATAGATACTACAAATACGATACACGTCTCTACCAAATACACATGTCGAGTTAATTAAGCATATAAGTCTCTAACAAATACACATTAAGATGAAGAACACCTATGCACGTGATCGAGTTAAACACGGACACGTTAAACACGGAAGACGATATAAAGTAATATTCGAAGAGGGCAATTTATGAAAATTTCGGAAGAGGGCAATTTTGAAAATACCTTAAAAAATTGGAGGGATTACAAATCCTACATCCGTACTTGTATCCGATTAGGTTCTTAGGTTTTACTAAAACTAAAAATCCAAGAAGCATTTACATACAATTTTTCTAAAGTTCCCGGTTGACGAGATTCAACAACAAGGTTTGGTTTTTCTAGGACAGAAGGGTAGAAGACATCGGACACGTTTTGTTCGATATCAGGTAATAAACAGAAGGTTCTTGGCCAGAAGTTGTGTTCTCGGACAGGAAGTAGAAGACTTGTTCTCGGTTTTCTTTGTTCGTGGTATTCTAGTATTCAAGGGTTGATTTGGGTAAACTTTCTCGACTAGCTTAATCGAACGTAATTGTGGTTAAGTGTTTATGTGTGACTCAGATGTTTATTTTAGACACTTGGTTTCTTATTCGTTATTTATTTGCGGTTGACTACGAGGTTAGTTTTCTTTATCCTTTTATTTATTATTGATTATTAGTTATGTGTTTAACCAAATTGCATAAACTAGCATTTCTGGTTAACTAGATTCTAAAATCCCAACACCTACCTCCGCCAATGCACGTGACAATGTCATATTGTATTAATCTCTAACGAATAAGTGGTTACACAGATTATAATAAAATTTTGAAGGTTATATCGTCAGAGATCAGTTTACACTTTATATTTGAAGCCTTACCCTCAAACCCAAAAGACGTAGTCGTGAAATGATAATATTACCGTGCATGCATGAAATGCATCCCTAATTATTTGCCCATCAAAACATTGTGCAAGCCACAATAATGATGAATTTCTCAATGACCTAAGATCGAGCACATGTCGCATAATGCTTAAAGCTAAGCATGATAACGAGACGTACCTCATCCGATCAAAAGCAGATCCTATAGAAGATACAAGGGATGAATCCAGAAAATATGCTCAAATCACTCTTTCAATTAATACTTGAATATTATCAATCGTTTAACTTCGTATTTATACATATTTTTTAGGTTACAATAAGATAAAATTAACAAATAGTACATAGCAACCATTTGGAATTTCATACCCCATGTATTATCCAAATGATATGGACACCATGCATCATTTTCTCAATATTTTACTCTATCTATTTTAAAATATTTGTCCTCTTTTGAATTTTGTAGTTTTTCTTTTTCGACTTTTACCTTAACTGTTTTTTCTTTGTGTTATATAATAATTGATGCAAAATATATGAATAAATTGAGTTTTAAATTTATTTTCATTGTTATAATTTTCATCAAGTATTATATAATAAAAACAAAAGCACTCCCTCCGTCCCAAAATTTAAGTCAATTTTGACTTTTTGAATCTAACTTTGACTTTAAATATTTTTTTTTGTATTATATAATACTTGATGAAAATTATAACAATGAAAATACATTTAAAACACAATCCATTTATATATTTTGCATTAATTATTGTATAATAAAAAAATATTTAAGGTTAAAGTTGGATTCAAAATATTAAAATAGACATATATTTTGGGACAGAGAGAGTACGTAAGATTAAAGTTAAAAAATATATATTTATTTAGAAAACTTAAAACAATACGATTAGAAAAATGATTTATATGCTTAAAAGTATGAACTTAAATTTATACCTAAAAATTTGATTGGTGTATTTTAAAAGGTGGTTGATGAAAAAAATAAAAAAAGAATAATTGTATTACACTTGTTAGAATGAATGAAATAGATATAACTTTATGAGTATGTTTGAAGTTGAGAACATATTTTAAACCAAACTAAAATTTTATTTTCATAAACTTGTTTTGAAATTAGTTTAAATTAGAACTTATTATTATAAAATTACTAAAAATAATATATAATTAAATTAACATATGTATATATTAGATTTTTTTTTTGAGTAATTAAGTAATTTGATATCAACGAAGCTTATATTTGAAGTTTATAAAAATTTTGACCTCATTTTCAAAGCTGGTCCTTATAACTTCAAAAGCTCTCTTATAAAACTTTACGTCAAAAGAAGCTTATAAATAAGCTTTTGAAATTTAAGCTCTATAAACCCCTTTAGTCAAACACAATCTATGTCTCATTTGTAGCCATGTATATTAATTATTATACAACTAGTTATGAGTCAATTTGTTCTTAAAATACCTTAGCCACAAACTTTTTTAAAAAACAATTATCGCTTTCTACTCAGAAATATCCAGCCACACACAAAAGATCTCATTTGTGGGTCTCAAGCCGTCATCCGTTCTACATCTGACACGTGTCGTTCCATTAAAATCGTGTCACAAGACTATTGGCTAATATGTTAGTCCCCAAAAGTACCCTATCAAAATTTTACGTCATCATTCTCTACACACGTAAACCCTATCGAAATTTTACAGCCACTCAAAATACAAAATGACTAATCTATCCTTATGTTATTAGGTGTCATTATGCTACTTGTTAAACATAATCATAGTATTAACATTGTATTACACATGATCATGTACGGTTCATCCCGATCAGTATATGTGAAGTGATTTAGATGTCAACAAATTGATTAAGATACACTTAATTTTAGAGTGTGTTGACAATTATACCTTTACAGAATAAAAATGTGTAAAAGTGATGTGAAGGTATAAATGTCAAAGAACTCTAAAATGGAATATACCAATCAATTTAATGGGTGTATAAATCACCTCTCTATGTATATATGTGGTGAAGATCGAGATTCTGTTAAGTATCGTTTTTGTTTTTGTAATATCAAAATCGTAAGATTAAAACGAAATTATAAGATTTTATTATAATATTATTTTTTTAAAGCCTTTGTAATATTTTTCAAATCTAAAAATTATTATGTATATTATAAACATAAAATAATATAAATATTTCATAAAATATTGTCTTAAATTATGAATATAAAATATTTAAGAAGATTAACACGTTATTTTTAAATTCTATAAAACAACCTATAACTTTTAGTTTTTAAGTTTGCGATTCGACAAAAAATAGAATTGAATTAGATTAAATCTTAAGATTATATAATCGATATCGTTATCTTATAAAATCTTAAAACTTTGTTAAAATCTACGTGATCCCATCGTTTTATTTCAGAAGTAGGATCCCAAGATCGATCGATCTTAACAACTATGGGTTATACTTTGCTAGTATCGTAAAATCGTAAGATCCAAAAAGTAATATCGGGATCGGTTATCTTAATACACTTGAAAATTATTGGTTGTATATTTTTGATACCGGCTTGAGTGAACAAAATACCTCTCCTACCCCTTTTATATCTCGCTTTATTTACATGGCAAAAAGTTTTTGATAGTTTTTGTTCCCGTGTTTTTTTTTCTTCTACTACTTTTGACTTGTCAAACTTTATATTTTATGTTTTACTTTTTTTTTTTACAATTTTACCGACTTTATTAACAGAGAAAGACAGTATTTTATGATTTTATGCTCCTATTTTTTTGTTTTTCTACTTTTAACTTGTAAAATTTTATATTTTATGTTCACTATTTTTTCTTTCACAGTTTTACAATAAGAAGAATAAAAATATAAAAATATTAGAAGGGGTATATTCCTAACATTACATTTTTGGGGGGTGGCAATAACTAATGGTCCGTAACTTTTTCACACTTGTTCACCTTATTATCTTCCTTTAACCATAATTTCCTCTCTTTTTGTCTACATAAGTAGCATGCCGGCAACCTTTTCTAATCATTTTTGAGGTTACGCGGTGATCGGAATATTGTTCTAGCTAGCTATGGAGAGTGCTGATTCATCTACAAATTCGCAACACCCTCATCTGCCACCAGGGTTTCGGTTTCACCCGACTGATGAAGAGCTAGTTGTTCACTACCTCAAGAAAAAGTTGAATCTGTCCCGATTCCTGCGGCTATCATAGCCGAGATCGATCTTTATAAGTTTGATCCATGGAGCTGCCAGGTATTATATTTCTGAACAGCATAGTACTAGTTGGACACAATACAAGAAAATAGAGATTTTTTCGAACGATTATATATATAAAAGAACTAGCAAATAGGTTATAGAGATAGATAAAGTTAATATAATATTTTTCTATATTATTATAATTTTATTTTATTAATTTAAAGTGTCTATGTTTAAGGTGGATATATAATTAAATATTATGGAAAGTGTGTGAAATATACTTAATAGCTTGTTCATAAAAACTAATTTGAAAACACCAAACAGGTTTGTTGGTTTTTGATAATCTAATTAGTATATTAGTGTAATGATTTTTTACTTTTTTTAATCTTTCTTTTTTTATAGTTTTGGCTATAAGTATATTCATGAACTGTTGTCTTAGTTTGATTAGGGTTTTCTAAATTTATTTCGTTATTTTGGGCGAATAGCCAAGGCGGCTTTTGGTGAACAAGAGTGGTATTTTTTTAGTCCAAGGGACAGGAAGTATCCGAACGGAGCTAGGCCAAATAGGGCAGCTACATCGGGGTATTGGAAAGCCACGGGAACTGATAAACCGGTGATGACGGCTGGAGGTACACACAAAGTTGGTGTGAAGAAAGCTCTTGTATTCTATGGAGGTAAACCACCAAAAGGTGTCAAGACTAACTGGATCATGCATGAGTATCGACTTATGGAAAATAAAATGATAAGCAAACCACCTGGTTTCGAAGCTGCGAAGAATAAAGGATCTTTAAGGGTAACTATATTTTTTTCTTCGATATTTTATAAAATTTGTGGTTGTTCTTACATGTAGCTGATGAAGTTTATATTATGGGTATTAGGTTTAAGGGTTTTCTATTATTTAACTTATGATCTTAGGTTATATTGTAAATATTATTTTATTAAATGGAAAGTTGGTGATAGTATAGGCTTTAAAAATTGGTCCTAAAGTTAAAGATAAATTTGCTATGACCTGTGACTTATGACTGTTTGGTTGGGTTAATTGCAGTTGGATGATTGGGTTCTATGTCGAATTTATAGGAAGAGCCATACACAAAGACCGGTGGATGGTGATATTAGCCTTGAGGTGGCAGTGATCTCGTCATGAACGAGATGCTAGCACCTTCACCGATGTTTAGGCCATTCATCCACCAGGGATTATGAAATCCCTGGAGGCTACTCAGGTATAACACAATGTCAGATAATCATGAACACAACAACGTTCTTTTCGACACGATGATGAACTCCAACCCCAATGGAAGCTCGATGGAGACACAAATGACGGCCAAGACAGAGGAAAATGATGGTTCAATGGGGAGTTTAAGTCTACTTAGCCAAATGCCACAACTTCACAATCAAACAATGGTGGTTCCTTCAGGTGATCAAAGTGTTTACCGGCAGCCGTATCAATTACGGACATGAATTGGTACGCATAGATGGTTTTGGGAAGGGGTATGAATCGAACTTGAAGTTACATATGAAGTTATCAATTTTTGTTAATTTTGGTAAGACAAGAATGGTCTACAGTTGGTGTGAATTTGATACCAAACTTAGGTGTAAGATGCAATGGATGATATATTTGCTTAAGCAGTGCTTAATTTAGCTAGACTAGATATAGAACACAACTATATGTAGAGAGAGGCAGATTAATATTATGTGAAATTTAACTATCTATTTGTGATAATTTGGTTATGAAGCTTTTAATTAAATATGATCCTATGAAAACTGGATTATATTGTTTTGGCTAATTAACTAGTATTTTGTTTATATTATATGGATTTGGAAGTTTTATATGTTTATCATAATGTAGAAAACTATTGTAATCCTCTATTGCTCGATCCGTGCTAGTTTTCTTATATAATGATAATTTCTTCGTTCGATCCAAAATAAAAAGTTAGTTCATGTGAAGTATTTTTATTTATTTTCGGATGGTTTTGATGATACGTTCTTCTTCAATTCTTTGCAAAAACCCTAAAAGATAGCAGTACTTGAACATTCTTTGTCCTTTACAACTTGGACACCTTAATAGTAAAGAAACGTGGAGATTATTATAAGTTTCATGAACTTATTCTATATTCAAATGTGTAGGTGATCACATGTACCTTTATGATCCTAACGATCACAAAGTTAACATTTGCTTGATCCAAAATGTTATTGATAACATGTTGATGTATGTATGCACCAATTTATTCAAGTTTGAGCAAACTCTAGAAAAGTTTTATAGAATGTTGAAATCTTTCACTTCTTTAGCTTCTTGTTAATGTTGCTATTACTGTAATAAATATCGATAACTCCAATCTATTTTCATTTTTTATGGGATTATTGAAACTTAATCTAGATACTGCAAAAGTGACTATACACATGAAAAGAAATGTTACATTCACATAATTTTTACAGAATAGTTTCACAAACACGTATAGCAAGTAAAGTGCACGAATTATTGTATTACATTTTTTCTTTCTTATTTCCCGCTCTTTGTATTTAGTTGATACAAGTGTTTTTGAAACATGTATACGTATATAAAATTTGTCTAGATTTAGTGTGTTTCCTACACAAATAGCTTTTTATTTGTAACAAATGATTTTCTAACAATGATGTGAGGTATTTGCAACATTAAGCTATTTGTTGGAGTGATTAATGTTATTTTTAATATCTAGTTTGATTGTTTATTACATCATATTTGACTAAATATTCAAATTAGTATCATAAATCTCATAAATACTTATGCCATGCCAGATTAGATAAGCAACAAAGTATCTTCAAAATCATAGAAACTCACAATCAACTCATCATCAAGTAATTTGTTGTTCAAAAAAAAAAAAAAAAAGATGTTTATCTTTCCATTTTAAAAGTAGATATTTGTTTTAGGACGGAGGAGTATTAATATATCTGCAACATAGTAGTATCTCATTCCAATATATCCATGATATTTTATGGTTAGTAATTTGTTGTTCAAAAAAAAAAAAAAAAGATGTTTATCTTTCCATTTTAAAAGTAGATATTTGTTTTAGAACGGAGGAGTATTAATATATCCGCAACATAGTATCTCATTCCAATATATCCATGATATTTTATGGTTTCTGTTTACAAAATTATCTAGAAATAAATATGTAGTAACTGATAAGTATCATCTTTTCATAAGATGTGACATAATAAAATCTATATGTTTAGATGATGGCCATCATGTCTTACATTCAAACTTCAAAGTATGATTCAATGTACCAAACAGATATGTATTCTCATTTTATTTTATAAAGTAACTACATGAAAGATTAGACCATAATATAGTTAATCTCCTTAAAAATATTATATAAGTTAACTTTTATTTAAAATAAAGTTATTACAGTAATTGTGTGCTTGTCATTGCTAATCGATAGAGTGACTTCTGGGACCATTGAGTTGTCATCTATTAAATAGAATCATTATCTTAAGACCACACAAATTAAACCACATTCGTTGCATTTCTTTCCATTTATAGTAAGGGTACAAATCGACTTTATTACCCTTTGAAAAATTTAATTACCTGATTTGGAATAATAATTGGGACAATTATGATATCTCTAGATGAGATATTGTAAGTGAGGACTAATTCTAAGTACCGATGTATATATTTGTACGATACGTGTTCAAAAATTGAAATGTTACATACGTATACGTATAGAAGTATTTAAAACGTAAGTAAATACGTACAAGTATAGGTATACAACATAAAAATGATAGGCCGGTGATTAACAAGATATGATCACTCACATCATCCTTTTTTAGGAATACGATTAAGATGCTCGAGTTAAAGGTACTTAAGCATACTATAGAAGAGATAATGATATTTCATCTGTTTTTAAAAGAGTTTAATTTAATTTCTTATATGTTTTGTTTTTTGAACGGCATTTTGTTATGTGTTACATCAATCAAATATTAATATAAAGCCGAGATATAAGTGAAGATATGATCATTTTAATTGTTTTCACTGAAACATGAAAAATGGATGAAGCTAGATTATGAAAACTAAACTAAGTTATGTGTACAGATTTGAAAATTCAAAGTTGTAGTTAGGTTAAATCTATAAAATCGAAAGTGAGTCAGATTGAACAAGATAAGTACTGATATGATGGTCGCGTTAAATTCATTTCTTTCGAATACTTTTGGTCCGCCATCAGTGGCCTAACTCATGGATTGATGCACAATGTCTCTCTTTTGCCCGAGTCCTAAGAAAAAGCATAATCTTAAAAGGAAGTGGAGACGTATGCTAACAAAACACATACGCGACATATATTTGTGTTTATGCTGGTGCACGCGTGTACGTGCACATGGATGGGTGTTTGTACATGTCTGTGGGTATATATTGATGTTAGCAACTTAGTATCAAAGACATTTTTATTTACACGCGTGTTAGCATATAGATAGATTTACACTTAACTCATATAAGATAGATACTTGAAAGGAAAATGACTTTTTCTAATGTCATATCTTGTTTATATAAATATCTAGTCTTGAACAAGTAATCGGCCAAAACAAATACCAAGAAATTGAGTTTTTTTCTTGCGGATTTTCATTTTTTTTTCTTCTTCTGAACGGTGGTTGAATGTGATAGATAGAATCGTTGACTGAAAAGGGTATAGAAAAGTTTCCATAAGAGAATTGTTAAAAGTACTGATTTAGCATATAGGCAAACTTGAGAAGCCAAGAGAGATGTGCACGTAACAATATGTATTTGGGTTAACTCTATACGTTGGTATAACCCAGCCCTCAACCGCGTTTCAAATCCTATTGCTGAGAAACTGTAGATGTAAGATTTATGCGAGTTTTTCAGCCTAATAATATAGACATTTGCAGTTTTAAGGGTCCAGGTTTTATTCTGCAATGATTGCAAGTGCATAGATAGTTCGAAAAATCTGGATCACAAGTGGCAAGTGTCCCCACTAAAAGATAGTTCGACATCTTTGAAAGATTAGTAACCCATCTGTCCATATGTCTTCTAGAGGTGAGCTATCGGATACGACATATGCAGTCCTATGTTTGTTGTTATGAAAAGCCAACTAGTTAAATCTATGCTTTGTAAAGAATGTGTGTAATAGTATATATCTATCTGTATATCAATAAAAAAAATTGTTAATATCATAATTAGTTTAACATTTATGCATAGCTTAACTTAACCAATACTATATGAGTTTAAAGGGTAATGAAACATTGATGAGAATGACATTAATTTGTTTACTTGCAAGCAACATTGATATATCTCTTTCAGCACATATTTTGTGTTTAGAAATGCTAAGAATACAAAGGCCCGAAGCACAAACATGCAGCCCACAACAAATGGCCCAAAGCCCAAATACAAAGACCCAAAGCACAAACATGAGTATGAGTGGCCATGGCCTCATGTCCTAAAGTGGTGTTCTTTTTCCATCTCTTTTATTGTATTCTTGATTTATTCAGGGTGAAAATGGCCGAGTCTGTTGGAGCTCGAACTCGGCTTGGTTAAATTGATAAGGCTCAAGTTTGAGCTCGCTTGAAATTTATGCTTTTAGCTGAAAGACGGCTCGTAACATATTTTACAAGTTCGGGCTCGACTAGGGTGCACTCGTTTTGATAGTCCCAAACGAAATAAAACTCGACTCAAATTCAAGTTGTTAAGTACCCAAGGTTCAAGCTCGTGTATTTGATTTTAGCTCATTTATATAAATGTACAGAAGTACATATGCAATTATACATATAACAAATATATACATATGTATAAAATAATAAAAACATATATTCCTTATGATCACGAGCCTAATCGATCTTCGGGATGAAGATAAGGCTCGAGCTCGTTTATTTTTATTTTGTTGAAAGACAACTAACTATCTCACAATATTTACACAACATATCAATCTCACAATGTCCCATTTAACGCTTGAACCCACGACCATTTTTACACAACATATCAATCTCACAATGTCGCCTCACGCGAACCACGTATACCATTTGGTTGAACATTCTCACATAGGGTACTATTTAAACCCAAGACAAATGAGCCCTAAAAGGTTCGAGCTCGTGTGAGCTCGATCCGCTTCGAGCTTTTGCTACTCGAGTCAATCCCGAACATTCCACGAGTGGCTTGGCTCGTTTATAGCCCTGTATTTCTTCAAAATATATCCATATCTGTCATGGTCTAGTAAAAAAACATATCTACTGTAAAGAAAAAGAAAAAAAAAAAAAAACTTGTTATCAATAATTTCTCCACGGTGACCGGCACCGCCGAGGAGTATACATACATGAATATTGGACATCAACTCTATAATCAATGCGAAAACTATTTGTCATTTGTTCAGATCTACAACCCAAATCAAATTTACACGTTTTGATCATGTATTGATACTTTTAGCACTTTGGCACGCAGGGGCCTTTACACTTGAACTCATACCCTGCATAAACCAAACCGAAATGAGCTAGAGATTTTGTTAAAGCGATTGATAGTTTAAAAGAAAGGACATTACTTTTCAGCCGGCAGTGCAAGGTTATCTTGACCTTCCACAAGCTTAGCAGAACGAATCACATCACCAGTCTTGATTTGAGGGAGAATATCTCTTCCAATAGTTGTGTATCTATGCAATGGTGGGGAGGGGTTCGGAAGATATCAAATTACTGAGAATTAGATAGTATAACTAGAGGCGGTAAAATGGGTAGCTTTTTGGTACAGGTCAGTCGGGTTAGGTTGACTATTTGACCCAAAATACCATTTGTTACAAAAAATATATCATTTCAATAATAATAGACCTTTTCAATCTACGGTTTGAATCATTTGACATGTTTATTTTAGCCCCATAGTCTCTAAATTGACCCATTAGAAAGAAAATGGGTCAAAATGGTCATCTATAAGTTTAACTTTATATAATGAATGCCGAAGGATTTAAAGACATACCCGAATACAGAAAACTGGCCCTCATCAAAAGATAAACCTCCTAAGCCAGACTGTTAAAGCATAGCCACATATTAGTTGACTCATGTTCTTATACATAAAAGTCTGAAAATATATACGAGTAAAAGATTTAAGACGTATCTCCGAAGGTTAAAACTGTACTTACATAGCTTTTATCATAAAGATAGAAGAAGAACTGATTTGGAGACGAGTATTCCTCAGAGACATCATCGTGAGCCATAGCAACTGCACCATAAACAGATAATGGAAGCACAGGCAGCTCACCATCCTTCCATTTGGCAAATGTAAAATTTTAGTAGTCATAGGAATACGGGCACTAGAGCACAGAGATAAGCATTGATCGTTTGAGCGTAAATGAACCAACCTGTATGCTTAAAGCTGTTTTATAGAGCGGTTCAAACTGTCCAGATGGCATTATCTCTAGTGGAACACTATAACCTATGCTCTTGTCGATCCCGCTGTCTGAGAGAATAGCTTGGTCAGTGCATTTTAGCTTCATCCCGTCATACGTCCCGTCAACTACCTGAGCATCATTTAAAACAAGAAATAGTTCAACTGCCTAGAAGGTTTCTTCACATGCATAAACCACCAACTTTTCTCCTTAGTCACGTTTTAGACAAACTACTTTATGTTGTACAAATTAGTAATTAAAAGACGCTTTGTGCCCCGTTTGAGTCATGCTGTAGCAAAAGAAGAAAACCCTCAAAACCCCGGTTTTCAAAAAGATAACTTTTGGATACAAATAAATTTATGCATACCAAGGTTAGATTTACATATAAGTTAAGTTTCATATAAAAATGTTAAGAATACGGCCATACGGGTTACATAACAACCCAAATGAGAAAGAAACCAATTTTAAGTACAAACAAAATACAGGCTAAAACAAGATAAATGAAAAAATTACGTCCGAATTCTATGGAAAAAAACCCAATTTAGAGAGAAGTTAAAAAGATGATGTAACCCTTCACTACCTTACCAGTTTTGCAAAATTTCCTGTTGTTAATGGTGCCGAATATCCATCCAGTACAACCTGTGATTATGGTTAATAATCAGTTGAAGCTATGAACCAAAATTTATACAGTATAAACAAGATTTTGGTACACAAATTAATTGTTAATGATTGCTCATAGAGGAAACTATAAGCTTCTGCAGTTTACATGATGTTCTAGCTGAAGTGACAGTAATATATAGGGTGTAATCCCAAACATGGGAAGGATTAGCATACCTGGATTGTGGCAGATTTTCTTGGTACACCACCAGATTGTGGGGTGAACATTGAACCGTCTCCTTTTTCAACCACAAATTCGACAACTGCTCTTCCCGTGAGCCTAAGAATTCAGCCCACAAAAATGCTGTTTACATATATTATCATACCAAGAACAGGTAATATTGACTTGAAATATCAAACAAGCTGTCTACATATAAACTCATCATAGACCAGCAAACATAAATGTTCCATTTTCTGTAAGTCAGTGCTACATAACGAACACACATACTTTGATATTGGCATAAAGGCTTATGGAGAATTTAGTCTCCCCCACACGGCTTGTGGGGTCCATATACCCAAATTTGCTATGTTTAACCAAGGTTTGGTTCCTATTTAGTACTCCGTATAGTAAAAACTTTATCTAATATGCATTGATTTTCCTTCTACCAGAAAACATATAGTTCCATTATCAATGCATGCATGTTAAAATAATGTAAGATCTGGGTGAACTTTTACCTAGGAAAGTTTGCATACTGCGCAGGCAGCAAGAAAGATAGCCCAGGAGCCTGACAAAAACAAAATACTGCAATCATATACATAAAAGTGCTTGTAATTAACTTCAAACAAATCCAAGATTACTCAAATTAGGTGTTAATCCGGTAAATCAAATCAGATTTTCTTTTTCTTTTCAAAACGGGAAACTTATGTGGTCCTGCGAGTATGCACGTGCATGCTCACTATAGAACAAGTACCAAGTTTCTTTATTAGAAGGAAATATGTGTACCCTTGGTTCATACTAAAAAACACAGTATGTGAAAACATGAAACTAATAGTAAATCAAAAAATTGCAACATAAGTATGGTTTTTTTGTAGGATACAGTTTGTATTACTTGCAAAATACCTGTAGCAGCTCTAGCTGGGCTATTGAATCCAGTGAAGACGCAAGCGCTATTGATACTCTATCTGGATCCTTGTCCTTTATATATCCAAGCAGAGTCTGCAATCCACCCTACATGACAAAAAAATATAGTTCTAGAACCCGTGGCAACATTTACCCAACTAATGGACTAATTCACAATGTTATTTCCATAAACGTGTATAAAACATCAATATCAAGATGGAGAGAGCTTTTATGGGCAAAGCTTTCAATGGATTTAGCTGCGAAAGGAAGACGGACAACTTGAAATACATGCGGGTTTCTAGTATGCAAATGCTTTCAAAGTACCTTCCCCTCAATAAGAGTTGTGTAGATTTCTGACCCCTTTTCCTTCTGATCAGCTGGTAGACTTGCCAAAATAGAGTCCTTTTCATCCACTGCAATCTGATCAAGGAATATAGAGATCGCGTGAATAACAAGGAAACAGATTTACAACAGTTTACATGCCAATGTAAATTACCTTTAGAGCTTTCTTTACATTACTTTCCATTGTTCCATACGGCTTCCTCTGAGGAATCCTTAGCAAGTACGACAGTTCCTCAAGTGAATTCTACATGATAAGACAAGAACGTTCTAACATAACATATATCAAAACAAAAAAATTATATCTATTGACACGCTGCTTGATGGACCTGTATACTTTTCATGTTTGTGTTTGCAGGGATGGCTTTTCTCAAAGCTAATTCTCCGGTTCTGGGAACTTTAGTGTCTGGAGAGTATAACACTGCCTGTGCAGGTGGAAGATATGACGGGTCCCATCCGGATAAAGGCACTGGAGATGTGAGTTGTACGATAACAAGAATGACAGAGATTGTAGCCCCCAGTCTCGTAATTGCACGTTCTAAAACTGGTACATATAATTTGGCGATGGTATTTTGGGTGTCTGAACATCCCTACATGACAAAATCCAATTTTAAAACTCGAACAACAGGAAGCAAAAAGATCATTTGTTTGGTGTAAAAACATCCACGAATTGAAGTATTGGACATTATTTGTCTATAAAAACATGCAGTTTGCAGCTAATCACAATGCCGTAAAACATAAAGATACAAGGGAAAAAGTTCACAGAAGATTAAACTATCCAGCATCTTTATCCCACAAGTCAGTTCAAATCTGCGATAGAAAAACTTATGAATTTCGACCAGCAACACAAGCATTCCTACAAACTCACAACAATACATTTCATTGGATGCCAGGTTTGCCCTTAACTGCATAACTCAAACACGAAGGCACATTTACCTCTGCATAAACTCATCAACTGAGTAGTGTCCAATACTTGCATTCATATATTATGTCATGTAATGTAAAACCTCTTTAAAATGAATGCTAAACACGCTAAAGGTGGATTATAAGCCAAGAGCAGGTGGCCCCAGTGTGTTAGTATTCGACAACCTACAACCTGGTTACTAGCACGGATAACTCGACCAAGAAGACGACACAAGTAAGTATCCCTAATCTATTGTTTGATTAGTATTGAAAGAATGCGTGTCTAAGACCCCTCCCCCCTCACCTCCTTTTATAGAGATGAGGGGGGAAGTAAACCGACTTGTAGAAGTCGGTCGATAACAAGCTGTAATACAATTACAGACGTGTTGGGCTGGACGCAAACCGACCCAACGACCTTCTAGAACTAGTTGACTAATAGAAACTTAACGAATCCCCTAGAATCCCCTAGACTCTCGTAAGCTAAGATAAAGACTAAATACATAACACAGTGAGTTGCAGCTTGTATGACTTGAACCTGGGACCTCTTATAGGACTCCTTACTGCTAGGCCAATGATATGAGCCACATAAGCAAACGCAAAGCATGTGCCTAGCTGCCTAACTTGAATTTAGAGGGAAAGTGGTGTTGTTAGTTGTTAATGTATTTATAATTAGCTTGTCTAACAACTAACTAGTCTTCCCTCTAACCATCTCCAAAGTGGTCTAGTGGTAAGGTATCCCCAAAGTCTCAAAGAGACCATGGTTCAAAGTTCAAACCTCATTGGGTGAAAATTTTGGAATGCCGGTTAGGCTAGCCAAAAAAAAGTAGCATGAGCAGTGAGTAGTAGTTGAAAGCAGTGGCCTTTTCTAGAAAATAAACGTTTGGTAGCGGAGTTGAAGGTGTAGGTGTGTTTGGTAAAAGTAGCAGTGAGTAGTAGCAGTGGGCTGTGAGTAGCCTGCTCATCGCCCCAATACCAAATGAACAATAAAAATCAAAAAGCTCATTGCTCACCGCTCATCGCCCAAAAACTCCAAAAGCTCCGCACCAAACATAGCCGTAATCATAATGTGTAAAACCTAAATGCTCAACGCTACTAAAATGATACTTTATGGAGCGTTGGAACATGAGCATTCGAAAAATAGATAAAGCTACTTGTTGCATGCCAAACGAGCATTAAAAATAACAACGCTCAACACCGCTCTTAAATGCTCCACGCCAAACATACCCTGAATAGGGATCCTTCTTTGTTTACACCTTATTAATTCTCTCTCTAAACAAACTGACACACACTAGCTCATATATCGAATTACTTAAACGCTCATTCTAATTTAACTTAGAGGCTCGGTGTCTAAATTCCGTTCATTGATTCTTTATTTGAAATCTGGTTCGGATCATATCTCGCCGCTACTGCCGAGGGGGCAAACTTTCTAATAATAGCACTACAAATATTTTTGCTAAATTACAAAACAAACATAGTTCAATACCACACATTACACAATCCCTTAAACCACATTCCATAAAAATTTATACACTAACCGTTGATTGTTTGAATTTTGAGAAAATGAGCTTCGAATTAAGTGAGCTTCTGTTGAGCGTGATGATGGATGATGGTGATTTGGAGTACAGTCTGGAAACTGAGGGACTAATTGAGACATTAAGTGTAAGTTTGGGGGTGATTATAAAAGAAGAAGATAACTGAACTGCCATTGTTAGTTGCAGCAGGTTTTTGGCGGTCATCCAAATCCTATCTCCTATCTATTTTTTGTATTTGTTTTCATTGGTACACGTCACCAACTGTATTTCCTTAAGAAACTCAAGAACACAATGCGAAATAAATATCTTCACTTTACTTCCATTTCATTTCTTTCCTTATTAATCCCACAAGAGAAACAACAGAAGCAAATTTTAGAAGAATAATACTTTATTAATTATAAAGAGTTAATTACACAAATGGTCACCGTGGTTTGTTGAATTTTTCGCTTTCAATCACTAAACTTTTTTCTTGATTCAGATTATCATTGTGGTTTCTTCTATAACGGATTCGGTCAAATTGTATGAAATGACTAAAAGCCCTTGTCACCTTCTTTTTCAAATGAGTTAATTACATAAATGGTCACTGTAGTTTTCAAATAACAATTAAGTAACGGTCGTTAGTCCTTTATACTAACTGTCGTTAGTAAATAACCGAAAATTTGGTTTTCTTACGTTTTCATCATTTTTACACCTTATTGTCTGTTTTTACACGTTCTTTTCCGTTTTTACTCGTTTTCATCCGTTTTTACATGTTTTCGTCTATTTTACACGTTTTCGTCCATTTTTACACGTTTTCATCCGTTTTTGCACGTTTTCGTCCATTTATATACGTTTTCTTCGTTTTTGCGTTTTCGTCCGCTTTACCGTTTCGTCCGCTTTTACATATTTTCATCCGTTTTACGTTTCGTCCGCTTTTAGATGTTTTCGCTCGCTTACACGCGTTCGTCTGCTTTGACATGTTTTCGTGTTTTTACACGCCGTCCGTTTTGCACGTTCGTCCATTTTATACGCTTTCATTCGTTTTGCGTTTTTGTCCGTTTTACACGTTTTCTTCCGCTTCGTTTTGTCCGTTTTACGTTTCGTCCGCTTAGATGTTTTAAATACATTTTTACGTTTTCAACCGCTTTTGCACATTTTAGTCCATTTCATTTGTTTTGCATCGTTTAAATCCGTTTTACACGTTTTCTTCTTTTTACTCATTTAGCGCGTTTACGTTTTACACGCTTTTACACATTTCGTCTGTTTAACTTTTCATCTGTTTTACACGTTGCGTTCGTTTACAGGTTTGTCCGTTTTACATGCTTTCAAGCACATTTTACGTTTTTGTCCGTTTTACATGTTTTCGTCCATTTTATATTCATTCCTTTTGCGTTTTGATACATTTTACGTTTTCTTTCGTTTTACACGTGAAAACCGGACGAAAATGTGTAAAACACAAAATGGGTAAATGGAAGAAAACATGTAAAGCAGAAAAACGTGCAAAACGTATAAAACGAACGAAAAAGTGAAAAAGGACAAAACGTAAAACATAATGAAAACATGCAAAACAGTAGCGAAATCATGCAAAAATGCAGACAAAACATGTTAAAAGCAGACGAAACATGTAAAACGGATGAAAAACGCAAAACGGATGTAAGCGTGCAAAACAAATGAAAACGATAAAATGGACGAAATGTGCAAAACCGTTGAAAACGTAAAACATGTACGAAACATGTAAAACGGTTGGCGACGTAAAATGCAGCGCTTAAAACGGACGAAAACGCGCAACGAATGAAGACGATAAAATGGACGAAAACGCAAAACGGACGAAAACATGTAAATGAAAGCGTCTAAAACGACAAAAATGTGCAAAACGAATGAAAACGTATTAAAATGGATGAAAATATGCAAAAACGGACGAAAACGTGTAAAAATGAAAGAAAACGTGTAAAACAGACGAAAACGTGCAAAAACGAATGAAAAAGTATAAAAATGGACGAAAACGTGCAAAAAGGGACGAAAACGTAAAACTTACGAAAACACGTTAAAGCAGGCGGCGAACGTGTGAAAGCAGACGGCGTGTAAAACGGATGGCGACGTAAAACGACGATGACGAGTAAAAGCGGAAGAAAATGTGTATAAGCAGACGATAAGGTGTAAAATGGACGAAACGTAAGAAACCAAATTTTGGTTATTTATTAACGATCAGATTAGTATAAAGGAATAACGACCGTTACTTAATTGTCATTTGAAAACCACAATGACCATTTATGTAATTAACTCATTTGAAAAGAAGGTGACAAGGGCTTTTTGTTCATTTCATACGGATTTGGACTAGATCCGTAATAACAAGAAACCATAATGACTGAATCAGTCAAAAAAAAGTTTAGTGATTGAAAGTGAAAAATCCAACAAACCACAGTGACCATTTGTGTAATTAACTCATTATAAAAGCTAGAAGTTAACTTTGAGGGAGATAGAATGAGATGAATAACACTAGAGCTGTGTGTATTTAAATGGTGTAAGTTTCTCATTACTCTTAAGTAGTATTTATACTACTTATAATACTATTCATTCTTGATACATGACATTATACAATATCTCTTAGTCATTGAATAAATAGTGTATATATAGGATTTAGTCAAATTGATCATCCACCCAGCCTTTCTTTGCGACACCTTAGCATGAGATTGGAACACCTAGGATGAAGTTGTAGCACTTGTATTTTACCAAATATTCATAACACTCCCCCTTGGATGACAATTTTTCAAATCGGAGTTCATCTTCAGAATATTGCCTCGTTAAAAACTTCTGTTAAAGAAAAACCCAGTGGGAAAAAACTTTAACTAAGGGAAAAAGAGTACAGTTTCTAGATGACTCCCCATGATGTTGTCATTTGTAAATTGTCACATTGTTCGAACATGTCGCATTCCAATATTGTGAATGTGTTTCTTGAAAATTGCAGTAGGGAGTGCCTTGGTGAAAAGATTCGCCGAATTGTTGCTAGATTGAACATATCTCATTTCAACTTGATTATCTTTTATAAGATCTTGTGTATATGAGAAGAACCTTGGTGGTATATTTTTTGTTCTTTCATCTACGAGACACAAGCTGAATTGTCTTCATAGATTAAAGTTTGACGGACTTCTATCTTTCTCTAGTCCGCAAGAACTCAGGATGAGTTGTGTCATTGATCTCAGCCATATACATTCTTTGGAAGCTTCATGTAGTGCAATAACTTCAGCATGATTTGATGATGTTGCAACAAGTGTTTGTTTCTGGGAAGGCCATGAGATCGCAGTACCTCCATTCATAAACACGTATCCAGTTTGGGATCTTGACTTATGAGGATCTGACAGATAACCTGCATCTGCATAACCAACCAACCCTTCTTTCGAATTGTTAGGATAATACAAGCCTAAATCGACGGTCCCTCGAAGATATCGAAAAATGTGTTTGATTCCTTTCCAGTGTCTTTTTGTGGGGGAAGAACTAAACCTTGCTAATAAATTAACTGCAAAAGAAATGTCAGGCCTAGTACAATTTGTTATATACATAAGGGCTCCAATTGCACTTAGGTATGGCACCTCTGGACCAAGAATTTCTTCATCATCTTCGCAAGGGCGAAATGGATCATTATCAACATTAAGTGATCTACCAACCATTGGAGTACTTAAAGGATTCGCCTTGTCCATATTAAATCGTTTTAGGAGCTTTTCAGTGTAATTTGATTGATGTAGAATGATGAGTTTGCAAATACTAATCATTTTTATACCGTTTAGAATGCCAAAAACATCTGAAAACACTCAGAAATGCATCAAAATGATAAAAACATCACAAATAAGTGTTTTATGTGTTTCAAATGCAAAAATACCAAAATCAGATGAAAAACGTAGCAAGTTTGCATAATTGGCAGTTTTAGTCCCCCAAGTTTCAAAAATTGTCAAATCTAGTCCCTGGAATCCAAAAATGTGAAGTTTTGTCATTCAAGGTCCCTGAAATATTAATAAATGACAAAATTGGTCCTTATGGCAAACTTTGGAGAAATTACATGTTTGGTCCCTCAAGTTTCAAAATTGACAAAAATGACCCTTGGACGTATTAAAATTAACATTATTGGTCCTTTGGTAAATGAACTTGGCAAATTTAACCCTTGTGATAACTTTGAAATGTTACTGATTCATCTTTCGGTTTAAAATTACACAAATGGTCCTTGTCTTAAATAAAACCAAACGGACCCTTTAATTATCCAAAACCAAATCCAACCCACGGGCCCAATATCCAACCCGCCCACTTTTTAAAATACAAATACCGCCACCACCTGACATCTCTCACTCTCACCGCTATCCCAAAACCGAAACCACCATGGTTTCTCCACCTCACCTCAACCTGTTCCTACACCGCTTTACTCAACTCCTTCCACTCCACAAAGTCCAAAATTCCTTAATCAAGAAACCCGCTCAAAGAATTTTCCCGCAAATTTCCAAGTGGACGATTCGATGAATTCAAGGATAAAGTGAAGTGGGATTGTTTCGAGGTCGACAAGGATGCTAAGAAGTCAATAAATAAGAAAGAAGCGATGTAAAGACCATGTAGTGTAATTTTATTTTACTTATGTCGCTTTTTAAGTTTTTAAGTTTTCCAAAGGCAAGTTTAAGTTTTAAAATACTTTGTAACTATATTTCAATGTAATAAAGATTTAATTTCGACTTCAATTTCGCTTTTATTTACTAACTCGCTTATGCTATTTCATTGTCTAAATTCTCAAAATAAGCAAATGTTGTTAATAGTTGTTGTTATTGTTTTATAAACTCATATAAGCTCTTGACAAGGCTTATAAGTCGTTAGAAACCTTAAAGTTCCGCTTTATTCAACAATCCAAAATTCCCAAAAATACCAAGAAAATAGATTAAAATCAAAATCAATGGAAAATGGTGCAAGAGGTTGAAGCAGGATAATCTATGGATTGATTATGGTTTAGAGCTTTGGGAAAGCTATAGGAAGTGGTATTGATCCTCGCCTCGCTTTTTGAGCTTGGGCTCATATTGTAAGCAATTTCCTTAAAACTTGCATATTCTAGTATAAGTACTTAAATCCTCATTAATATTGGCCTAATCTTGTTTAAATATAGTAATTATAAGTTAATAAATAAATTTCTCGCTTTAAGAGTTAGTTTTAGTACATTTAGCTTCAATACGCTTAGTTGAAGGGTGTTTGATTTGTCGATTTAGTGGCATTCTAGCTTATGCTTTATGTTATTTGTTGTTGTCTCATGTCATACTAGTACCTATTAGCTCACCAAACAATAAAATGCAGCCTTTGTTTTAATAAAAAGTCAAAATCATCTTTAATACCACCTAGATAGTTAACTGTTAAGATTTTAGATTATAAATCTCATTAAGTTTGCTTGTAATTTAGTACTTTAGCTTAAAATCACCTTAGTATAGCTTATTATAACATATTCAGTCATTAGAATCAATTAGAAGTTCATATAAGTCAAAGTTCTAGTGTAATAAAAAAAGTCAAATTATCTCAATGACAGTTTTTGAATAAAATTTAGAATTTTATTGTGTATTTAATACTAAGATTTAACTAATTATCTTTTGGGAAATTAAAGTTTAGCTGCTTAACTAAATTAGAAAAATATTAGCTTATCACTTCTTAGCTTATTGACTGCTTATTTCTTTGTCTCTTTTAAGCACCTTTTCAAAAAGCATGCCCTGTGCAGCTGATGCACCACCACCACAGTCACCATCACCACCACTTTGGTGGGTCCTTCAGGCCACCTCAGTGGGCCCCAGTAGGTGTTTCTTGGTTCTTTGGAATCACCACCCAGCTGACTATCTGTTTCAGTCAAGCTTTTGAGCTTAAGCTCTGTGGACCCCACTTGTTTTGCTCCTTCAAATTCGTCCCATAACTGCTTTTAAAACAAAGAAGCCAAGTGCTTATTTCAATTCCATGTTGCTTATTTGTCCATTTCTGTCATATTATGCTTATTTTGGTATATTAGACTTAATTTGAGCCTTTGGTTTCTGCATTGTTTTTAGCTTATTTTCGCTTATTAACTAATTGCTTATTTAGCCCATTCTCGCTTATTATGGGTTAGACAATTCTCATTTTATTTTTCCTAGCTTTCTAATTTTATTTTATAATTTTCGGAAGTTTTCATATTTTCAACGCTCATTTAATATTTTTCGCATTTAATTTCGCTTTTAGACTTTTTAATTAGCTTTTATTACAAATAAATCGTAAAAGTTTAAAAAATATGTTTTCAATTTTTCTAGATTAAGATAAATATAAAAGCCAAAAATATTTTTCCATAATTTTCTTAGTTTAAATAGTATTTTCTACCATTTTAATTAGTTTTAAATAGTTTTAATTAATAATAAATACATAAAAAGTGAAAAAATATATTTTCAATTTTAAAATAAGTTTTATAATATTTTAGATTTTTCTAAGTCATAATTTTATTTTTCTAGCTTTATTTCATATTTTATCATATTTTAGGTTATTATATAATAGTTAAAATAGTTTTTATTAAATAAATAGTTTTAAAAATAATTTTCTTTTCTAATAATTTTATTTTATTATTAGGATTGTAAAAATATCATTTTCATATTTGTAGGCCTTTTATTTCTTAAAACTCACGCTTTATTTTGTGCGCTACGTAATTTTATTTAAACGACGTTTTAGGTTTTAAACGCTCATCGACTTTAAAAATAGTGATAGCGTTTATTTAATATATTTTAGGTTTTTAATTTTCTTTAATTTGCATTCAAGCCGTTGTAATTTACAAACTTTTTCTTTAGGTATAATTATTCCAAATTCACAAACCTTTTCCCATTCAATATCACCCGATCACAGATTCGTTGTACTACAGTGTTCACACCTCGTTGGGACTTAACGACCTGGGGATACACTAAACTCTCCAGATCTTAATTGCATTTGGTTCTAGACTATTTGGATTTTTATTACGGTTGACCATTCACAAGTGGTTAGCTTGTGTGATTAAACTTGACTGTTTGGGAGCCAATCATAGAACTATTTCATTATGCATATGCTCAATCTGTAAACCAAGGCAATATTTGGTCCTTCCAAGATCTTTCATTTCAAATTCTTTTTTAATAGAACAATACCTTATTGGATTTCTTTATTTGTTCCAATTATGTTTAAATCATCAACGTATACAATTATGATCACAAATCCTGACATTGTCTATTTAATAAAGACGCATGGACAAATAAGATTATTTGTATAACCTTTGCTAATCAAATAATCGCTCAAACAATTGTACAACATCATTCCAGATTGTTTCAACCCATATAAAGATCTTTGTAATTTTATTGAGCACATTTCTTTGGGTTTTTAACTTAATGTTTCAGGTATTTTAAATCCTTCTGGTATTTTCATATAGATGTCGCTATCAAGTGATCCATACAAGTAAGTTGTAACAACATCCATAAGACGTATCTCTAAATTTTAAAGACTGCTAAGCTGATTAAATATCTGAAAGTAATCACATCCATAACAGGAGAATATGTTTCCTCATAGTCAATTCCTGGCCTTTGAGAAGAACATTCGGCTACAAGGCGAGCTTTATATCTCGTAACTTCATTTTCTCATTTCTTTTTGCACAAAATCCACCAGCCCTACTGAGCTTCACTTCTAGGTGTGGTTATTATAGGTCCAAAAACCTTTCGTTTATTAAGTGAATTTAATTCAGCTTGCATAGCCTCTTTCCATTTATCCCAATCATGTCGACTTTGACATTCAATTACAAACTTTGGTTATGGATCATCATCTCCGCTCATAATATCACTTGCTGCAGAATAACAGAATATCTCATCAATATCCCCTATTTCATTTCGGTCCCATAATATATGTGTTTGACTGTAATTGATTGACATTTCTTTATTGATATAACTCATTTCTTCCTCGGGTGAGGTTTTGATATTTTGTGTTTCTTTGAGAACACTTTCCTCATGGCCAGTTTCCTTTTCTGGCCCTTTTCTTTTTCGAGGATTTTTATCTCTTGAACAAATTGGTCTTCCACGTTTCAAACGTTTTTGATATTCTTGAGCGATGTTATCACCAGCTGGTTTATTTGGTATTTCAATTCGGGTTGGGGCATTAGCAGCTGGTATATGTGACTTACTCACTCTTTTGGTATCTGTAAATGCATCAGGTAACTGATTTGCAATTTCTTGTAAATGCATTATCTTTTGAACCTCGGTTTCACATTGCTTTGTTTGAGGATCCAAATACAACAATGAAGGTTCACACCATGAGACATCTTTCACTTGATTTTTCTTTTCTCCCCCTAATGCTGGGAAAACTGCTTCATCAAAGTGGCAATTAGTAAAACGTATTGTAAAGATATCACCTGTTAAAGGTTCAATATATCTTATGATGGATGGATGTTTCATATCCAACATAAATTCTCAATCTTCTTTGAGGACCCATTTTGTGCGTTGTGGTGGTGCAATAGGAACATACACTGCACAACCAAAAAATTTAAGATGAGAAATGTTTGGTTCTTGGCCAGAAGCAAGTTATGAGTGTATTTATGATTTGCACTTGGTCTCATGCAAATCAATGATGCAGCATGTAAAATTACATGTCCCCATATATACACAGGGAGTTTAGTTCTCATTATTAATGGTCTAGCTATTAGTTGGAGTCGTTTGATTAATAATTCTGCTAAACCATTTTGTGTGTGAACATGAGCAACTGGGTGTTCAACAACAATTCCAACAGACATGCAATAATCATTAAAAGCATGTGATGTGAATTCTCCTTCATTATCAAGTCTCACCTTTTTAACTGTATAATCAGGAAAATGTGCCCTTAGTTTAATAATTTGAGCAAGAAACTTTACAAAGGCCACATTGTGAGTTGATAATAAAGAGACATGAGACCATTTGATGGATGCATCTATTAGAACCATGAAGTATCTAAATGGTCCACATGACGGGTGAATTTGGCCACATATATCACCTTGAATTCTTTCAAGAAATATAAGTGATTCATTCTCAATTTTAAGTGGCGAAGGTCTTGTTCCAAGAGAGCAAGATGTACACGGAGGTACTTTGTGTATTTCAGGGAACTTCTGATATTTCAATGGATGCCCATGTGTGTTTTTGACTATTCTTTTCATCATTGTTGATCCTGGATGGCCTAACCTGTCATGCCATAAGTTGAATATACCAGGATCACAACGTTTTTCTTTTATTGCCATATGTGCTTGTGGCACATTAATATGTGTATAATGCAAACCAGAATGGAGCATTGGCAGGTTTTCCAATATATGATTCTCATTTATGATATGCAAATATTTTTTGTTCTCAATAGTCCTTGACTGAGTATCATATCCATTATGATATATGTTTCTGAAACTTAGTAAGTTTCTTTTGGATTTTGGGGAAAATAAAGCATTCTCTATCAAAAGTTGTGTACCATTTGGTAACATCAAATTATCTTTTCCCACTCCTTCTATCAAGTTTGTAGGACCTGAAATTGTATCAGTGGTTCCCTTTGTTGGTTTTAACTCAAAAAAATATTTGTTGGATTTAAGGATAGTGTATGTGGCACCACTATCTGCTATGCATAGGTCTACATCATTTGCTTGATGGTTTGCTCCATTGAGACTCATCTTTAAGCTTCTAATATGAATATAAACAAAAAAATAATACTGAGTGCATATAAAAGATGTTATTAAAAGGTTCATTTTTTGATTTGTTTTATATGAAAAGAAAAAACTAATTAAACATAGTTAAACAAAGTTACGGAAAAGAAATACATATTTATTAAGATTCAATAACATTTCTTTCATAGTTCCAAGTCATTGAAAAAGTCTAAGGTATTCAGCTTAGTGTTTGTATTGTCAAACTGATCCACATGGTTCACTTCTTACTCTTTTCCTTTAAGAGATGCCTGGTAGAGCTCACATAGATGTGAAGGTGTGCGACAAGATTTTGACCAGTGGTTTGTACTTCCACATCTGAAACTTGATCCTCCATGGTTTTGAGAGGTACCAACTTCATTATTTTGTTGATCGGGATTATTAACTTGTGGAGCATGGTAATTATAGTTTCTTTGACCACGGCCACGACCACGACCATTATAACCACCTCGATGGTAAGTATTGCTTCGATTAAAAAAAGGTTTTGACCATGAACATTGTTTTTATCATAATGGCCATGACCACGACCACGTCCATGAGGGTTACCTCTTCCTCTTTTACTTCCAGAGTTTTTGGTATCATTATTGTTAATAGCATTTGCTTTTGGAAGTGCTAATGATCCTATGGAACGAGTTTGATGATTTTTCATTAGCAATTCATTGTTTTTCTCTGCTACAAGAAGATTTGCATTTAGATCAGAGTATCTTTTAAATTTTTGCAATCGATATTGTTGTTGCAAGTTTAAGTTTGAAGCATGAAATGTGGAGAAAGTTTTCTCCAACAGATCTCCTTCAGTAACAATTTGCCCACAAAATCTAAGTGTTGAGCATATTCTGAATAAAGCAGAGGTGTACTCATTAACCTTTTAAAAGTCTTGGAACCTTAAATTGTTCCATTCATCTCTAGCAGAAGGGAGTAAAACTTCCCTTTGATGATCAAGTTTTCTTTGTAAATCTTTCCATAAAATGCTTGGATCATCACAATTTGAATATTCAAATTCTAGTATTTCATCAATGTGTTGATGGAGGAAAACATCAGCTTTTGCTTTTATTTCCTCTTAGCATTTGTTGCCCTTTTGTAACGTTGCTAAAGCACTCATTGATTTGAGATGCCTTTTAACATTTGCTGTCCATTGAATATAATTTGCTCCAGTTATGTCAAGAGATGAAAATTTGATTTTTTCAATGTTTGACATTGTGTCGTTAAACACAAATTGAACAAATAACGAAATATTAAAATCCATATATATATATCAATAAGTAATGCAATACAATAAAGTGGGAGAGCCACAAACAAATACATAACTAAGAAAAATTCAAATTCATTAGATGGGAGTTCAAAACGCGGAATAAGGAGTAAGATAAGCATAATGGTGACGGCAATGAGAAGCGGGTGAATCATCTTTGAATATTCTTTAGAAAATGTTTCGGTGATGTATAATATCCTAAGATTAAAAGATGTTGAGTTTTGAAAATTGTATAAGTGAATTGCCAATTTATAGAGAAAAAAAATATAGTCGTTGTAACATTGTCAGTTGTTGTTACAATCGTTATATAGCTGTTGTGAATATATAATTCAAATAATATTATATTTATTTATTATTATAAAGAAATTTAAGACAAAATAAAATTTGGTTAGTATAAGCTCAAATGTTTACGATAACTAAATATTCAGTTTTCTAAGTATATCGTACTTCTACTATTGATACTGGTTGAATAAATGGGCAGGGGTAAGTGGTTGACAAATTCTTTATTTAATGAAAAATAGTTACGTACAAGATGTCTATTTATTTACCGTGTCAAATATGAATTTTTGTTATATTCTATCAATATCAATGTTTAAGATAAATTAAATATTCGGTCACTAAATGAATTGTACTTCACCACTACATCGATTTTTTTTGGGTTAGTTACATCGATTGACCATGAACTTTCGTAAATTTCTAATGCTAGGTAACAAACTTTCAAAATATTAGTATCACAAATAAAACTTTAAGTTAACTACTATTATACGCTATATGACCGCTTTCACCGAACATAATATTATTTAGTCTATACAATATATCCCACCCTCCTTAACTAGTCTCTCATCTCCATCCCGCTCATAGAACACACACTTTTAAAGATATGGAAAACACCGCTTTAAAATCACAAACACAAAAGCAACCCCTTTGTCCGTATTATGTTATAAATTTTAGCTCAATCACCAAAACACGCCATCACATAAAATAAGACAAACACACAACACGATTTCGTGTTTTGACAAAAACACTATCTATTTTCCAGATGTGTGTAAATACTCATCATTTTTGTACAAATTAGATCGCAAAAACATCCGAAAACACTCGTAAATGCATCAAAATGATAAAATATCACAAATAAGTGTTTTATGTGTTTTAAATGCAAAATATCAAAATCTGTGAAAACGATCAAGTTTGCATAATTGGCGCTTTAGTCCCCAAGTTTCAAAAGTTGTCAAAACAGTCCCTCGTAAATCCAAATAAAGAAAAATATCATTTTGAGTCCCTAGGATTCCTAAGTTGTCAAAATTGGTCCTTGAAACTTAAAATTACAAATTTACAACTTAGGTCCCCGAACTTTGAATTTGGCAAAATAGTCCTTTGAAAATTTGAAAATGTCAAAATAGTCCTTGTACTATTAAAGTTTGTCAAATTCAGTCCTTGTGACAAGTTTGGAAAATTACAGATTGGTCCTTCAAGATTGGCGATTTACAAAATAAGTCCTTGTCTAAACTAATCTAGCCTTGTCAAAACCAATTTTGACCCCGCCATTATCTCCTTTTGACCCCTCGTCACTAGCCTTTTGGACCCCTTTGACCCTTAGTCAAACCAAAGTCAAAAATGCAAAAGAGCGCCCCACCACTTATCCTTCCACCTCTCCTCTCTCAACTCTCACCCACCTCTCCCCCATCACCTTTCACCTTTTCCACCACCCTCATCATCACTAGCCCCCACAATTAAATGCCACCCCTACTTGCTAAATTCGAGCCTACAAGTCAAATCCACCATTTCCCGCCAAAATGATAAAAACAGCTAAAATGCTCAAAACTCTCCCATTGGTCAAATTGAGAGGTGGATTCAATCGAAGGCCACGTGGAGCATTTTGAAGCATAAAAGAGAGAGAAGAGTCAGAGAAAGCAGTAGTTAGTTTTTAAAATTCATGTATGTCGCTTTTAATACCAATGTTTTAAATAGCTTTTAAGTTGTAATTTCCAGTTTAATTACATCAAATTAAGTTATTTAATCATATTACTAACTTTTCAAGTGGTAATTCAAGTTTCTATTAACATTTCATATGTTTATTGTTCACTGTTGAAATTTTCAAATATCAACTCTTAATTTCAAGCTTCAAATGGCTTATTTCTAAGCTTAAACAAGCTTATTTAAGCTTATCATAGCTTTTGTAAGCTTGTTACTCGCTTCAAGCAAAATTCTCACTTGGTCAACAAAAGTCAACAGGAAGCACAATTGGTCAAACAGCATGGAGATGGTAATGGGTGATGCGTATATGGAAATGGGTTGATTTTGAGTTCAATGGGTGGTTTATGATAGGTTAGTGTTTCATTGGTTCAGACTTCAAGCCATAGTGGCTTTGGACCACTTGTAAGTGATTTTCAAGTTTTATAGCATAACTGCTTTTGTAGTCAAAATTAGTTAAAACTGTTTAAATAAGTAGTATTTAAGTTATAACAACTTAGTTTGATCATAATCATATGCTAGTTCAATAGTTTAGTTCATTTAAACTTCAAATCAAGATAATAAAGGTGTGTTTGGTTTTGATGTTATAACTGCCCTTAAGGTGTGTTCAAGTGGTTGAAATGTCTTGGTTCATGTTTGTTTAGTCCATTTGAACTCATATCTGTCAATATTTGTGCCTCGCAAAGTTCCAAAAGTCAAACATCTCACTTAATCGCCTCAACAGCTTAATGTTGTGATTTTGGATTTGCAAATCCTTGTTTTGTGTTTAAGATTCAATAAACATTGCTTGCATTAGTGTTTGTTTCATCATATTACATCAACATCACCATAAAATTGGATTCAAAAGTTCATTTTAGTCAAACTTCTCAATATTGCTTCAAAAGTCAAAATTGGAAAACCTGCTTTTGAGCCAACTGCAAGGATTTTTCATGAGTTCATCTTTGGGCCAATATCAAGTGAGGTTTGGCATTTCATAAACTTCAACTGGTCTCTTTCTTATTACCATTTTTGTAAAATTTTACAATTTTTTATAAGCTCTCAAATGCTTCTCTTTTAGGCCAAATTTCCTCGCCCAAACTCTCAAGATATACCGAGTTTTTCTCGATATTGCAGCAAGCTTGCACAGCTCATAAGAGCTTATCTATGGTCTCATTTTTGGTTTAAGCATCTCAGCCAGGTCTAGTTAGTTTCCAATTTTTTTTTCATTTGAGCTTATTTTGTGGCTTGTGCTTAAGCTCAAACTAGGTACTCGAAATGCTTTTAGCTTAAAAGCTCAAATCTTCAAATCGATCAAACTTGCATATCAGAGGTTGTAGCTTGTTGTTTTTAGTTGCATTTAGAGTTCTTTTAGCATATTATAGCTTCGTGAAGGTTTGGTGCTTGTTTGTGTTCACTTTAGTTATTAAAGTGCTTATTCATAAGCACTTGCATAGCGCCCATAATCTTCCACACAACACCATGTTTTTCTATTTTTCCTAGATTCCTAGTATAATTTTAGAGTTTTCCTGAAATTTTCACATTTTTCCATAACAGCTTTGCTATTTTTCTTAATTAAAAATAGCTTTTAGGATTATTTAAATAGCTTTTAATACAAAAATTCGTAAAAGTCCAAAAAATAATTTTTCATTTTTATTAAGTTTAGATAAATATAAAAAGTAAAAAAGTAATTTTCCAGATTTTTCATAGTTTATTTTGTAATTTTTAGTAATTTAATTAGTTTTAAATAGTTTAAAATTCATAAAAATAGAAAATAATCGAAAAATATAAAAATAGTTTTGAAAATTCTTTTTGTTATTTTAGATTTTTCCAAGTCATAATTTTATTTTTCTAGCTTTATTTCCTATTTTCTTGTAATTTAGGTTATTATTAATTAGTTAAAATAGTTTTTAATTAATAATAATTAGATAAATAGTTATAAAATAATTTTCTTTTTCTAAAATTTTCTTATATCATTAGGTTTGTAAAATATCATTTTCATATTTTTAGGATTAATATTGTGTAAGTTTCACGCTTTTATTTCAGACGTCACGTAGTTTTAAATTAAGTTTTATAAAACATAAAAAACAAAACATCGCTTTAAAAATAGTGATAGCGTTTATTTAATAGAATTTAACTTTTAATTTCCTTTAATTTGCATTTAAGTCACTGTAATTTATTAATCTTTTCTTTAGGTAATTATCTCAAATCCTTATCGATCACTATCCTTAGCGGTTATTCGACATCCGATTGTGTTAAACACCGCCATCCTCCGGGGACTTAACGACCCGGAATCCACCGATTCTCCCGATCTAAATTGCAATTGGTGTGTGAGTGCTTTAAGTTCCTTACGGCTGGTCATTCACAAGTGATCACCTCATGAGAAAACTTGACGGTTTTGCACCGATCAAATTTTACGCCACGCGGGGAGGTCAGAAGCGTGTTCTAAGCATTTTTCGCACCTGCACTTGCACATATACCACGCTTGTAAAAGTTTTTGTAAAGTTATAACAAAATCAAAAGTTCATTAACACTTTTCCTAAAGTGTTAAAACACCAAACAAAATATAAAACAACAAAACAATCGTAACGCTTTTCTAGCTTGTGTTTCTTTTAAGGTGATTCTTAAAGAAATACGATTTGGTTAAACGAGACGATACCAAAAATATTGTCCAAAAGTTTTTAAACCCATCAAGACAAATCTATACCTACGCCTTTTCAAAGATACTTAATATATATAAAAATCAACCACCGCAAATCAAGGCAAAGGCACTACCTAACCTGGGGTGCGACCATAATAAGTTCCCGAACATCGATTTAAAACTTGCCTTTGTGTCCTTGTGATTTGGTGTACCTTTTTCAAAGAAGCCATTTCATTTGTGATTATTGGTTAAGTTCACTTGTCGCTTTGCCTCGCATTTGTTTTGAAAACCGATTTTTATACTTAGTGCATGCGCACTGCTCTTCCAGCTTCTACAAGTCCATTGTCGAACTTGAAAGATTCCTCGAGACGAGGGACGCTCGCCCTTCACCGTGATCGAGGAACGCCTACCACCACCACCACCGCCATAATGGCGTAAGACAAGCCGATGAATGAGCTTCCAAGCACCCATCGAGGGTTACGGAGATGCTATTGTTGTCCCACCCATCGCGGTCGATACTTTTGAGCTCAAAACCGGTTACTTAACTGCAACCCAAAGCCAATTCTATGGTTTTGAGCGGATGATCCTCATGCACACATTCGATGGTTTAACAAGATTGCATCTACCATCAAGTACAAGAATGTCCCACATGAAGCTATCAAGCTTCTTCTGCTCCCATTTTCTGTAGGACAAGCCCGAATTGGCTTGAGAAACAACCCCTCGCTCCATTGAGACATGGGAAGATCTTGTCACAAAGTTTGTGAACGAATTCTATCCTCCATCCCGAACTACAAGTCTTAAGAATGAGATAATGAAATTCTCTCAAAGATTTGATGAATCATTCGGGAGGCATGGGATCGTTATAAAGACTTGCTCCGCAAGTGTCCGCATCATGGTTTTACCGAGTTAATGCAAATGGATACTTTCTACAATGGTCCGAACCAGCCAATCAAGACTTCTAAATGCCTCCGCTGGAGGTAATTTCTTGAGCAAGACCACAAAAGAAGCCTTGCAAATCATTGAAAACAAGTCCTGTGTCCGTCCTTTCCGCACAAAGACATATCATACCGAGTCTAATGCCGACCTTCTATTTCATCTCCCGTGAGTACATCTAGCACCGATGCTAAGATTGACAAACTCACGGATATTGTTCAAAGCTTTGGTTCTTGCTAACTAAAGAAAGTCACTTTCACACAAGCACCATCATATGGTGAAGTGAAGAAAGTTGAAGTTTGTGTTACTTGTGGTGGTCCTCATGCATACTACAACTGATCGCCACCGATGGTAGTCCGCTTGAAGCTAATGCTATAGCCGGTACTTCAAATCAAGGAGGTAATCAATACCGCCCTCAAAATGAACCAAACTACCGTGCTAACACTTATCGTGCACCACCCGGTTTCAACCGTAATCCTAACCGAATCGAACCAACCAAGAATGAACCAAGGTTATCAAAACCAAGGTAATTTCTATTCGGACCCAATCAAGGTTTCCAACATCAAGGAAATCTTAATCAAAACACTTACAATCGAGGGAATCAATTTCGTGGGAATATGAACCCTAATCAAGGGAATTCGCTATAACCGTAACATACGGCCTCAAATTGTCCCTCCACCTCCTCCCCGTGTCAACATCCGATGAGCTTTTAAAGCAATTCATGAAGACTCAAGAGGAGACAAACAGTTGTTGGTCACCGATCACGAATTAAAGAAGTCTTTAAATGATCGACCCTGCCTGTGTACTTTACCTAGCAACACGATCGCTAATCCGAGGGGCGATGCAAAGGCGATCACAACCGTAAGTGGTGTTTCATATGATGGACCCGCTATTCCTACTACCTCTTCTTCTTCTCCCCGAAGGTAGTGGAAAGTGAACCCGAGGCGACAAAGGACAAGGAACTTCCTACTAATAACGGAAGTACCAACAATGTCCATCCTCAAAGTTGTCCCGAAACCCAAATCCAATCCAGAGTTGTTTTGAACCTCCGTAGCTCCCATTGAAAATCCAAATCCAAATCTTCTATTCCTTACCCATCACGCTTACATGAGCAAAGCTCCGCGAGAAAGCCAATCAACAAATGGAAAAATTCTTTCAAATTTTCCAAGAACTTCATTTTGACATAAGTCATGGATGCTATCATGTTGATGCCCAAGTTTGCATCAACTCTCAAACACATGTTAAGCAACAAGGAAAAGTCGTTTGAAATGGCTAAACTCCTTCAACGAGAACCGCTCATAGCTTATCTTGAAGAAGCTTCCCGAGAAGCTTGGAGATCCCGGAAAGTTCCTCTTACCTTGTGTATTTCCGTGAATGGTTGAATGCTTTGCCTTAGCCGATCTTGGTGCAAGCATAAACCCGATGCCTCATTCAAGATGGAAGAAACTTTCTTCCGGATCTTACTCCTACATGCATGACTCTCGAGCTTGCAGATCGTACAATATCCCGTCCTCTTGAATTGCCGAGGACGATTTGTGAAAGTAGGAAAGTTCCATTTTCCACCGACTTTGTAGTTGTTGATTTCGATGTCGATCCACGGGTTCCTCTCATTGTTGGAAGAGGATTCCCGAGAACGGGCCGTGCTCTCATTGATGTATTTGAGCAAGAAATCACATTACGTGTTGGTAATGAAGTCGCACCTTTAACCTTGATCAAACTTCGAGGTACTCCGCAAACTATGATTCCGAGTCGGTTAACCGAATAGATATCATTGATGTTGCTTCAAGAGTACTCAAGAAGTTCTTGGTTATTCTCATAATTCCGTGAGTGGGAATCCCACCACATCTTCTCAACCTATCATAGCCAATTTACTCCTTCTCTCACTCCGCTTGAGGGAAGCGACTTCATCTTGGAAGAGATTGAAGCATACTTGGCTAGTGATTCTGCTCCATGGGAAATTGATCACGCCCAATTGACATCGAGGGGACATACTTCTCATTGAGAAAATGCTTAAAGATGATCATTCATCAACCCTCACACTAGTGATGCAATTCCGTAAGAGATTAATCACCATGAGATTAATCCGAGGAGATATTCTTATTCTTGAGAAGTTGTTAAATCAGACACTTCTCCTCCTCTCCTCCCGCCAACCTTCATAACAAGGAAGTCAAGTCATTGAGAAAATCAAGAATTTCAAGTCGAACTTAAGGACTTACCACCTCATCTCGAGTATGCATTTCTTGAAGGTGATGATAAATTGCCCGTCATTATTGCTCGAGATTTGAGTAAAGATGAAAAGATCGCCTCATAAAGGTCTTGAAGTCACACAAGCAAGCAATTGCTTGAAACTCTCCGACATTAAGGGTATCAACCCCGAATTTTGTACTCACAAAATCTTAATGGAGGATGACTTCAAACCAATAGCTCAACATCGAGAAGAGTAAATCCAAAATCCATGATGTTATCAAACAGAGGTTATCAAACTTCTTGATGCAGATTGATTTACCCTATCTCGTATAGTCCTTGGGTTAGCCCGATTCACCGTGTTCCAAAAAGGGTGGCATAACTGTTGTCACGAATGAAGAAAACGAGTTAATTCCAACTCGATTGGTTACGGATGGCGTGTGTGTATTGACTATCGTAAGTTGAATGACGCCACCAGAAAGACCATTTTCCTCACCCTTCATGGACCGATGCTTGAGAGATTAGCAGGAATGAGTACTATTGTTTCCTTGATGGTTTCTCGTTACTTTCAGATCCCCATTGATCCACGTGATCAAGAGAAGACCACATTCACCGCCCATACGGAACTTTTGCCTACAAACGATGCCTTTTGGCTTATGTAACGCCCCGCACGCTCCAACGATGTATGATGGCCATATTCCACGACATGATCGGGAAACAATGGAGGTGTTTATGGATGACTTCTCACCATCGGGATTCATTTCAGACATGTCTCTCCCATTTAGACAAAATGCTTAAAAGGTGTGAAGACACCAATCTATGTCTAAATTGGGAGAAGAGTCACTTTATGGTCAAAGAAGGCATAGTCCTTGGCCATAAGATTTCCAAAACGGGATTGAGGTCGATAGAGCAAAAGTTGATGTTATTGCTAAACGCCTCATCCTACTACCGCCAAAGGTATTAGGAGTTTTCTTGGTCATGCCGGTTTTATCGAGATTCATACAGATTTTTCTAAAATCGCCGCCTATGACCCATCTTCTTGAAAAAGAAGCTCCTTTTATCTTCTCTCCGAGTGCATCAAGCTTTTGAAACACTAAAGAAAAAGCTTACGGAAGCACCCATTCTAGTTGCCCCGATCGATTTACCCTTTGAGCTCATGTGCGATGCAAGTGATTTTGCTATCGGTGCGCTTGGGCAACGAAAACCAAGCATTTTCACCCTATCCACTACGCAAGTAAGACTATGATCAAGCTCAAACCCATTACACCACTACGTAAAAGAACTATTAGTCGTGGTGTATGCGCTTGAGAAATTTCGCCATACCTCATCTTGACCAAATGCGTGTGTATACGGATCACTCGGCTCTCAAATATCTCTTTGCAAAACAAGATGCAAAGCCGAGATTGCTCCGCTGGGTTCTCCTCCTCCGTGAATTTGATATCATTATACGTGATAAAAAGGAGCCGAGAACCCGTCACGATCATCTGTCTCCGATTAGAGAACCTCACCAAGATGTGTTCGAGAAAAGGAAATAAATGAAACATTTCCTCTCGAGACACTCAATGCGGTTTCTTTTCGTGGAGACTCTTCTACCCCATGGTTTGTCGACTTTGCAAATTACCATGCGGGTAACTTCATAGTGAAAGGGATGTCGTCCCAACAAGAACAAATTCTTCAAAGATGTTAAACATTACTCGGGACGACCCTACTTGTTTAAAATTTGCGCGATCAAGTCATCAGCGATGTGTATATGGTCGAAGCTATTGACATTCTCAAAGCTTGCCATGTCGACCCACTGGGGACATCATAGCCCCAACTACACCGCCAAGAAGGTGTTTGATTCCGGATTCTATTGGCCCACTATCTATAAGGATGCCCACGAATTTGTCAAAGCCCGTGACGCTTGTCAACGCCACGGAATATCTCACAAAGAAATGAAATGCCACAAAACGCCATTCAAGTGTGTGAGATCTTTGACATCCGGGCATTGACTTTACGGGCCATTTCCTTCTTCTCGCGGTAATAAGTACATACTGTGGTCGTTGACTACTTGTCAAAATGGGTTGAAGCTAAGGCTTTGCATACCAATGATGCCCGAGTTGTTGTGAAATTCTTGAAATCTCTTTGCTAGGTTTGGAACCCACGAGCCATAATCGCGATCGTGGTACGATTTCGCAATGACCGCTTGAAAGAGTCATGCGTAAGTATGGTGTAACTCACCGCCTCTCATCGCTGCACCACCCCAAACTAGTGGGCAAGTGGAAGTTTCCAACCGGGATTAAAGAATTCTTGAGAGGACGGTTGGCGAAAACCGTGCCTCTTGGTCGGATAAGCTAGATGACGACTGGCCTTCCGTGACACTTTATAAAACACCCATCGGTGTACTCCATACAAGCTTGTATACGGAAGGCGTGTCATCTACCGGTTGAGCTAGAGCACAAGGCATACCGGGCCTTGAAGCATGCCAACTTCGATATTCAGATACCGGTGATCACCGGAAAGTTCAAATGAATGAATTAAATGAACTCCGTGATCAAGCATACGAGAACTCTTTGATCTATAAAGAAAAGACAAAGAAGATTCATGACTCTAAAATCAAGAACCGCTTTCAACGTTGGTGATCGAGTCCTTCTTTTCAATTCAAGATTGAAGATTTTCTCGAAAGCTTAAACCCGCTGGTCCGGTCCATTTACTATCACTAAGGTTTATCCTTATGGCACCATTGAGTTATCTCAACCCGATGGTCCAAACTTTAAAGTGAATGGTCATCGGTTGAAGCATTACTTTGGAGAGGACATTCCCCCGTGATTGTCCCGGATCTACAAACTTTCCCCATGAACCAATGAATGCGGGATCGAGTCAAGCTAGCGACTGGGAATCAAAAACAAAGAGATGCCATATGGGTTTTCACCCATATTTCGAGTCGTCTCAAGTTTGTTACGGTTAGCCATTCACAAGTGGCTAGCTTGTGTGACAAAACTTGACAGCTTAGCCTCTTCTTTCTACTTTCTACCACCCTAGTGTGGGGAGTTGCCCACATGTTGTGTATATAAAGAGTTTCAAAAAAAAAAAAAAAAAAAAAAAAAAAAAAAAAAATCCTTGCTAAATAATGGCCTTAGTATTTCCTTTTACGTTCTATGTTTCGCATAACCGCGGTACTTTGAATATTGAGGGCAATATTCATTTCTAAGTGGGGGGAATTCTCACGAATTTTATCATGTAATTATACCGCCTAATTCCCCATTTTGGCCAAAAATTTTTTTTTGGAGTAAGTGTTTTACACTTACTCATTTGGTTATCATCCGCTTTGTCTAATAAACAAAAGGATTGGCTAATCCAGAGCAAACGGCTCTTGGTAAAGATATCTCAAACCGTTGACGGCTTGCAATTTGCCCAAAATTGTATGGTATTCACCACCATATCCTTAAAAGTGAAGAGTTGGCTAGCCCGCAAGTTTATGGCTTGTGGTAAAGGCGCTTGAAAACCATAATTGGTAATCACTCACCAAAGATATTTTATCTAAGAGTTATTAGTCCGTATAAACGGCTTCGTAAAGACAAATCAAACCGTTGAAAGTCGGTGATTTGCTCAAAATCATTTGTTATCTGTACCAAGGTTCTTACTTGAACTCGAAACATTTGGCTACTCCGTAAGTAATGGCTTTTGGTAAAGAGATGAAATCCATTAATTTTTCTCAAAACATTGCTAGGGACTAGCAATATCTTAGTGGGGGATTGATGAGTGTGTAAATACTCATCATTTTGTACAAATTAGATCGCAAAACATCCGAAAACACTCGTAAATGCATCAAAATGATAAAAATATCACAAATAAGTGTTTTATGTGTTTTAAATGCAAAATATCAAAATCTGTGAAAACGATCAAGTTTGCATAATTGGCGCTTTAGTCCCCAAGTTTCAAAAGTTGTCAAAACAGTCCCGGTAAATCCAAATAAAGAAAAATATCATTTTGAGTCCCTAGGATTCCTAAGTTGTCAAAATTGGTCCTTGAAACTTAAAATTACAAATTTACAACTTAGGTCCCCGAACTTTGAATTTGGCAAAATAGTCCTTTGAAAATTTGAAAATGTCAAAATAGTCCTTGCACTATTAAAGTTTGTCAAATTCAGTCCTTATGGTAACTTTGGAAAATGGCGTGTTGGTCCTTCAAGATTGGCGATTTACAAAATAAGTCCTTGTCAATAACTAAAGCCTAAGCCTTGTCAAAACCCATTTGACCCCCGCCATTATCTCCTTTGACCCCACACTTTTAGCCTATTTTGGACCCTTTGGTCAAACCTCAGTCAAACAAAGTAAACCCGCCCACCACCGCTTATCCTTCCCCACCTCTCTCTCGCAACAACTTGCATCCCCCACCCTCCCATCACCTCACATCTTTTCCACCCACCCTCATCATCACTAGCCCCCACAATAAATGCCACCCCCTACTTGCTAAATCGAGCCTACAAGTCAAATCCCATTTTCCCGCCAAAATGATAAAACCAGCCAAAATCACTCAAAACTCTCCCATTGGTCAAATCGAAGAGGTGGATTCAATCGTAAGGCCACGTGGAAGCATTTTTGAAGCATAAAAGAGAGAAGAGTCAAGAGAAGAAGTAGTAGTTAATTTTAAATTTCATGTATGTCGATTTTTAATTTATAATGTTTTAAATTAGCTTCAAAGTTGTAATTTCAAGTTTAATTACATCAAATTAAGTTAAAAATCATTGTACTAAGTTTTCAAGTGGTAATTCAAGTTTCTAACATTTCATATGTTCTTGTTCACTCGTTGGAATTTCAAATATCAACTCTTAATTTCAAGCTTCAAATGGCTTATTTTAAGTTTAAACAAGCTTATTTAAGCTTATCATAGCTTTTGTAAGCTTGTTATTCGCTTTCAAGCAAAATTCTCACTTGGTCAACAAAAGTCAACAGGAAGAACAATTGGTCAAACAGTCATGGAAATGGTAATGGTGATGCGTAGATGGATTGGGTTGGTTTTGAGTTCAATGGGTTGGTTTTATAGGTTAGTAGTTCATTGGTTCACTACAAGCCATAGTGGCTTTGGACCATTTGTAAGTGATTTTCACAAGTTCTTAGCATAATCTGATTTGTAGTCATAATCTAGTTAAAACTGTTCAAATAGTAGTATTTAGGTTATTCTAACTTAGTTTGATCATTAATCATATGCTAGTTCAATAGTTAGCTCATTTAAACTGCAAATCAAGATAATAAAGGGTGTTTGGTTTTAATGTATAACTGTCTTAAAGGTGTGTTCATGAGTTGAAATGTGTTGGTTCATGTTTGTTTAGTCTCATTATAACTCATTTCTGTCAATAGTTTGTGCCTCGCAAGTTCCAAAAGTCAAATTTCACTTAATCGATCTCAACCGCTTATCTCGTTGTGATTTTGGAAATCAAATCCTTGTTTTGTGTTTAGAATCAATAAACATTGCTTGCATTAGTGTTGTTCCATCATATTACATCAACATCACCATAAAATTGGATTCAAAGTTCATTTTAGTCAAACTTCTCAATATTGCTTCAAAAGTCAAAATTGGAAAACCTGCTTTTGGGCCCAACTGCAAGGATTTTTCATGAGTTCATCTTTGGGTCAAATCAAGTGAGGTTTGGCATTTCATAAACTTCAACTGGTCTTCTTTCTTATTACCATTTTTGTAAAATTTTACAATTTTTTATAAGCTCTAAACAAGCTTCTCTTTTAGCCCAAGTTCCTCGCCCAAAACTCAAGATACACCGAGTTTTTCTCGATTTTGTGCAAGGTTGCACAGAGCTCATAAGAGCTTATCCTTGGTCTCGATTTTTGGTTTAAACATCTCAACCAGGTCTAGTTTAGGTCTCAATTTGTAGTTTTCTGTTTCAGCTTATTTGAGTGCTTGTGCTTAAGCTCAAAGTAGGTACTTCGTAACTGCTTTAGCTTAAAAGCTCAAATCTTCAAATCGATCAAACTTGCATATCAGAGGTTGTAGCTTGTTGTTTTAGTTGCATTTAGAGTTCTTTTAGCATATTAGCTTCGTGAAGGTTTGGTGCTTGTTTGTGTTCATTTGGCTTATTAAAGTGCTTATTCATAAGCACTTTCATAGCGCCCATAATTCTTCCACACAACACCATGTTTTTCTATTTTCCTAGATTCCTAGTATAATTTTAGAGTTTTCCTGAAATTTTCACATTTTTCCATAACAGTTTGCTATTTTTCTTAATTAAAAACAGTTTTAGGATTATTTAAATAGCTTTTAATACAAAAATTCGTAAAAGTCCAAAAAATAATTTTTCATTTTTATTAAGTTTAGATAAATATAAAAAGTAAAAAAGTAATTTTCCAGATTTTTCATAGTTTATTTTGTAATTTTTAGTAATTTAATTAGTTTTAAATAGTTTAAAATTCATAAAAATAGAAAATAATCGAAAAATATAAAAATAGTTTTGAAAATTCTTTTTGTTATTTTAGATTTTTCCAAGTCATAATTTTATTTTTCTAGCTTTATTTCCTATTTTCTTGTAATTTAGGTTATTATTAATTAGTTAAAATAGTTTTAATTAATAATAATTAGATAAATAGTTATAAAAATAATTTTCTTTTTCTTAAAATTTTCTTATATCATTAGGTTTGTAAAATATCATTTTCATATTTTTAGGATTAATATTGTGTAAGTTTCACGCTTTTATTTCAGACGTCACGTAGTTTTAAATTAAGTTTTATAAAACATAAAAACAAAAACATCGCTTTAAAAATAGTGATAGCGTTTATTTAATAGAATTTAACTTTTAATTTCCTTTAATTTGCATTTAAGTCGCTTGTAATTTATTAATCTTTTCTTTAGGTAAAATATCCATCAAAATCCTTATCGATCACTATCCTTAGTGGTTATTCGACATCCGATTGTGTTAAACACCGGTCATCCTCCGTGGGACTTAACGACCCGGAATCCACCGTATTCTCCCGATCTAAATTGCAATTGGTGTGTGAGTGTTTTAAGTTCCTTACGGCGGTCATTCACAAGTGGCGTCCACTTAGAGGACTTGACGCCTAGACACACACACACACACTTTAATGACTACATTATGGAAGACTTGTATATAAAACCACACCCATGTCCTCTTTATATACTAGAGGATTAGGGTTTACAAAATACTACGAAGGACTAAATAATAAATCTTCTTTTGCAAGCAAGTCCTTCCATCTTTTTGTAGGTTTCTTCTTTGTCACTTTAAGTCCTTGATGTTTCATTCTTTCTTGTTTTGTATCATCGAATCAATAAACCCAACAATCTTCCCATATTTGATGATGACAAAACAAATACGTTCTTGTACGAACTTCCCTAGACGAAGTAGCAGAAGTTGAGATAATAAATCTCACCATGAATGAAAAAATCTTGTCTTCCTTTGTCTTCCCCTTAATCCATGCCATCGCACTCCAATATATCTTCCCTTTTTTTGTTATCAACAAATAGAGAATATAAGCGATAGAAACTTCCCTTGAGTGGTGCATGAACATAAAAGATTCTTCAAATCAGAAGCTCCATGTAATGATCACTTGTGAAGAAAACCAAATATAACGAGCTTGATGAAGAAGTAAAATATCCCAAACTTGTATCTTATGTCTTGTTTATCCACGTGACGTTGAACTTATACTAACACCATATAAGTAGACCGCAATCTCTTGACAAAATCCTCATCTTCAATGAGACACCGAGCACTACAATGTAACTCCTTTAAGTGATAGTTAACTAGGTCTTCATCCAACCACCCTTGACCTATGAAAACTAGATTTTGCAAGTCTTCGCCAACATCCTTTAAGCACGAACAAGTTATCTACAAAGTGTAACACTCACTTTGAGATATGATAAGAACACAAACCGTGAAACTCAACTACAACATCAAATAAATGATAATCAATCTTCTTCGTAATCAATTCTTCAATAAATCTCCAAACCGAGCCTTTTAAAATTGTTTAAGAACAATTAACCAAACTCCTTGTGTGTGAACCAATCTCCCGTGTGTCTCCAAAACCAAAACTATTATTACACTCGACTTCCTCAAGTCCAAAACCATTCGAGAACCAAAATCATTTGTTGTCCGATATCGAATAAAAGTAGTGTAGAAACAATTCCTTGACAGATTAATATTTCATGACTTCTACTTCGTCATGAGCTTAATCAAGTACTATAATTCATAAACCATGCATGAATATAATACTATGAAGACTTTAATGAAAGCAAATATATAACCATGCATTCTTAATAGCACCGACCCATGATCAAGTTATTTAAGATTGACCAATCAAAGGTCACAATCAAAAGAGTGTAAAACCATGCATGCAACTTAATGTAACATACCCCAACCATTAAGCTGCTGCACAAATTAAACCTTCCAAAGAACCACCGACTGTAAACAAAAGAAAGAAGGCACCGACCCATGATCCTAGGTCATGATATATGGATTATTAACCAATAATTTATGATAACAATCAAGACACCTTTTATCGTTATAACAACATTTGATCCCTTGATATAATATTTAAACAATCATGTAGCAAACCTTAATCATCATATCGAGCGCTTTTAACCCGTAAACATGTAGCAAAGAATCGAGAGCGTAGCAATAGAAACAACGATAATGGTATCAACCACTCCTCTAATTAACCGTAAACCATAGTATTATTTGCTTCAATGTACCAAGAATCATGATACATTTATACGCATACGATAGCATCCAAATACCAATGAGAAGCTTTCGAAGCCCATCGATGGTTACAAGTAACACTAGCGGTGGTTACCTTCGAGAAGCTTGTCGGTGGTTACGAGAAACACTATCCGTGGAAACAAGATAAGCTAGCGATTGTAAAATCTCTTGGCAAAGAAATCTTTATATATTCCACCGACCCATTATCACGTTGGACCAATCAATCCTCACCAATCAAATAATATTGATGTTGTGCGAGGTTGAATTGATTAAACCAACCATTAGAAGACACAAAACGAATTCCATGTGCTTTACACCAAAATCGTTTAATAAATATCAATGAGTACGAGGTTTAAAAGTGAATCAACCAATCAATGATGTAGCAACCTTATTGAATATAATATGATTATGAAAAGATACCATTTATAATGCATATGAGATATATAATTTATACTACAAAACGACATCCTCAAAAATTAAATCTTTGACCGCTTTAATGCATTCGATATCAAGAATGAAGATTAATCAAGCATTCTCTGCTGACCATATTCGACAGCTGATAACTTTCTCTTGGAAGCTCAGATCGAAAATCCTTCGGTGAAAAGTTAGATGAATATATAGAGAATGTCCACCAAAAATTTCGCCATGATCCAACTTAACGAAAAAGTTATGATCGTTACAAAGCAAAGGTCTTTAAATATATACTAAAATTTTCACGAATTTTTCTTCTTTTAGCCATTCTTCAACCAATAAAACCTTGTGAATCCCTAGGTAACGAGCTCCCCAAGCTCGATACCACTTGTGTTGATTGTTGGGTTTATTGATTCGATGATACAAAACAAGAAAGAATGAAACATCAAGGACTTAAAGTGACAAAGAAGAAACCTACAAAAGATGGAAGGACTTGCTTGCAAAAGAAGATTTATTATTTAGTCCTTCGTAGTATTTTGTAAACCTAATCCTCTAGTATATAAAGAGGACATGGGGTGTAGGTTTTATATACAAGTCTTCCATAATGTAGTCATTAAAGGTGTGTGTGTGTTCAGGCGTCAAGTCCTCTAAGTGGGCGCCTAGGATTTGTGTAGTTTAGCCTCAAGGATCTTTGATCCCTGTTACAAGTTTAGTGTAACCGTATTATTTCGATCAAATAATATTTGGGGCTTGGAGTGATTATAATGAAAAGCCTTGTGTCAATAACTTTGATTTGTTTTATTCCACCGCATGTACAAGTTTATTATCATTGTTATTGTTAACCCAGAGGCTCAAAACGATCTCAAGGAGTCTAACAAACTCCAAGTGGTATCGAGCTTGTGATCTAGAACCCATATCAAGAAGAATTACATTAATTTGTACTTAAGAAAGTTAAGATGTCTCAAGAAACTCATATGGTGATCGCTTCTAAGGTTCCCATGCTCAAACATGGTGAATATCAAATGGAGGATGCGAATGAGGCAATACATTCGCATGATTGATTATGCTCTATGGGATGTTGTTGAAAGGGAGACTCTCTTCCCAAGAAGGGTGAGGATGGTAAGGAAATTACTATTGTCGGTGAACCGATAAAGCTAAGAGGAAGATGGAGATAAAAGCTCACAAGATTCTCTCCATGGGAATACCTAATGAGTATGCATTAGACTTTGATCAAGATAATTCGCTAAAGAACTATTGGATGCTCTTGAATTAAGGTTTGCGGTAATGAAGCCACCAAGAAGTCAAGAATGAACATGCTTAAGCATCGCTTGAAACCTTCACCGCTCAAAGTGGAGAAAAGATTGATGGTACATATAATAGGCTTCAAAACTCATCACCAATCAAGGTCATGGGTTACAAGTTCCTTCAAGAAGACATTAATTTGAAGTTCATAAGGAGCTTATCATCCGATTGGGCTATTCATACCATTGTGTGGAGAAACATGACGGACTTTCCTACAATGACTCTCGACAATCTCTTCAATAACTTGAAGGTCTATGAGTCCGAGAATACCTTTTCTAATTCGCCTTCTTCTAATCGTAACATTGCTTTTGTCTCCACTAATAACAAAAGCCCACAAGATGCATCCATCGCGCCTATGGTATAACCACGGCTATTGCAAACAATACCACCGTTAGTGATAATGTCGGTGATGGTGCAATCTGTGCTTTTCTCTGGTGATTTAACTACCAAGGTTATCAGGTCAATCAAGATCCGGATGAAATTGATCCCGATGATCTTGAAGAGATTAATCTTCAATGGCAAATGGCAATGTTGACTCTTGAAGCAAGGAAGTTTCGAGGAGGACTGGAAGACAAGTTAAGTATGATGGTCAAAGGAGAGTGGATTCGACAAAAGCAAGATGGAGTGCTTTAACGCAAGAAGAAAGGTCATTTTGCTAGTGGAATGTCGAGCTCCTAAAAGACTTGAGAGCATTAAGAAGACAAATCAAGAGCCTACTATTACTTCACTTTGGTTGCTCAGATGGACTTGGTGATTATGATTGAGTGATCAAATTGAAGAAGGTCCAATGCGCTTTTTCTTGCTAGTGAAGCTTCTAAAGAGCATAACTTTGCTCTAATGGCCTATGCTTCATCTTCCGTTCGATTCGAGGTATCCAATGATTCTAAAACATCTACTTGTTCTTTTAAATCATGTGTTGATAGCTTAGAGTCTCAAAAGGCTATCACCGAGAGTTTGAGAAAAGAAGTAGATAGATTGACTCTAGATAACTTAGGATATAAAGTTGGCTTAGAGGGTATGGAAGAGAGGCTAAAATTAGATTAAATGTGAATTTGAGTATGTAGAAAGATCAATATACTAGGTGGTGAAATTGATCTTAAAAAAGAGAGATTACAATGCTTAAAGATAGACTAGCGAGCGGAAAGTGTAAAAGTTCAGCCCTGAAGAAAAGAAAACATATTGTTAGGGTTGCTAAATTACAAGATGCTTCGATCTTGTCTGAAACCAATTGGCCAAAAATCGCTTAGAGATGGTACCGTATAGATACAATGATATGCCACCACCCCTTAATGAAACATGCACCACCGCTTAAAGAACTGTCATTTAGTAGTGAATTCGCTTTAATAAACTGTGAAGAAGTAAATAAGACGAAAACCTAAGATAAGTTCGATAAATTATCCGGTGCTCCCATAATTGAAGATTGGGAATCGATTCGAGGATGTTAGTACCTTGAATCAACTATGTCCGAAAAGATAGAGCCGCTTAAGAAAGTTGATTCTAAGCAAGTCAACACTGCACCTAGATTTGGAGCTAAAGTTACCAAGAAAGTTGTGAGTAGTGGAAATTCCTAGGAAATGATGAAACAATTTAAACCTAGGGAAATCAAAGAAGCTTCAATGGCCTAATTTCTAATGATTAGGTGATGAGTTTCAATGTGTTAATAAGGCTTGTTTTATGTGTGGTAGTTTTGAAAATTTACAGAGAAATTGTAATAAAAGCAGACCACAAGTTTGGAATCATTGGAGGAGGGTAAATCATAAAAATTTTCAAGAAAATCAAACCCTCATCCTAACAAAGAACATGATTCCAAAAACAAGGTTGATGAGGAATCGAATACAAAATCTATTGTCACCGCTTCACAAAATGGGTTCCAACCATCGCTAAGCAAAATCTAAACTCGGCTAAGCGATGTCAAACCACCGATAAGCCAAAATCACCACCGATTCAAAAGAAGTTTTAAAAATTCCAAAGGTGATAAGCGATACGTTGGTTGGAAATCATTTTATGTTTGTAAGGCCTCAAAGAAGTTGGCAATGGAAGCCTAAGACAAAGGTTTTACCATATGTCAACTGGCATCAATGGACCTAACAAAATTTGAATATTTTGATGCACAGGCGCACCAAGTCAAGATTGACTTGGGTCCAAAAGAGGAACTAATGATTGTAATCTTATATGCGGGCAATCTTCAAACCGAGCTACAAGATAAAGGAGTTTTTGATAGTGGTTGCTCTGGGCACATGACTTGGGATGGAAGCAATTTGGAAGATTTTGAAGCTTATGATGGAGGATATGTGGCATTTGGCAATGATCCAAAGGGAGGAAAGATACTTGGCAGAGGCACAATAAGAACAGGGAAGCTAGACTTTGAAAAGGTCTATTTGGTACAGGGACTAAAGTACAATTTATTCAGTGTTTCTCAAATGTGTGATAAGAAAACTGGTACTTTTGGGAAACTGAGTGTGTGGTGTTATCTCACGAGTTTAAGATGCCCGATGAGAAGTTTATACAACTTAGGGTACCTAGGAAGGAAAATATATATTGTTTTGATCTTAAAATGTTCTTCCTAATAGGTCCTAATGTTTGTTTGCTAAAGCATCTCATTGATGAGTCAATATTGTGGCATAGAAGACTAGGTCATCTCAATTACAAAACAATCAATAAACCGGTAAAAGGAAACTTAGTGAGAGGGTTACCTTCAAAGGTTTTGAGTGTAAGGAACCGTGTGGCTGTCAAAAGGAAAACAAAATAGAGCTTCTTGTAAGACCAAAATCAGAAACACCATAACACAACCATTGCTTATGCTTCATATGGACTTATTTGGACCAACCTTTGTTAGAAGCTTGAACCATAAGCAGATTGCCTAGTTATCACTTATGATTATAGTAGATTTTCTTGGGTATACTTTTGGCTACTAAGAGTGAGACTAGTGAAATTTTAAGAGTTTCATTACTAAGATAGAAAATCTAGTAAGTCATAAGGTCAAAGTAATCGATGTGATAATGGAACCGAGTTTAAGAATGATGTGATGAATCGCCTGTAGCTAAAGGTATTGAAAGACAGTTTAGTGTTGCTAGAACACCACAATGTAATGGTGTAGTGAGAGGAAAAATAGAACACTAATTGAGGTCGCTAGGACAATGTTGTCGAGTCTAAGTTACCAACTACCTTTTGGGTCAAGTCAGAGGAATTGCATGTTATGTGCAAAATGTAAGGGTAGTGAAGCCTCATAACAAGACCCCTATGAGTCATTACATGGTAGGAAGCCAATGATTGCATTCCTAAAACCTTTTGGGTGTCCTGTTACCATTTTGAATACCATAGACTACCTAGGAAAGTTTCAAGAAAAAGCTGATGATGGATACTTTTTAGGCTATTCTACAAATAGTAAAGCCTTTAGAGTATACAATAGGAGGACTAGAATTGTTGAAGAGAACCTACATGTTCAATTCAATGAAAAGACTCCTAGTGTTGAGACCAAAGGACCGATCGGTCGCTTAACATTGATATGCTAACCAAATCTATGAATTATGAGCCTATCATTGCGGGAACTTCCACTAATGTCGATGCAGGTATACAAAAGGATTCTCAAGTAGATAAATCTTCAAAGGAAGTCGATTCTACAACAGAGTTCTATTTGGTTGAAAAGTGGAAAGTCGGTTCATTCCTCCCATCATTCACAAGCAAGGTCCTCCGATGATGATGTACATTATTCTCGAGGCAAAGTTGATCATCATCAAGATAAAGATGAGTTATTGCAAGATAACTCGGTGTTGATGAAGAAATTGAAAGAAGAAAAGGCGATCAGCAAGATCTTGCTAAGCCCTCTTGAAGTGCGGATAGCCATCCAGAATGCCGACAAGCCATCTTCTACCACTGATAGTTCAAGTGCAATTCCGGCTACAAGTAATGATGATAGTACTTTCTTTGGCCCTTATCCAAAGCCACTATTTGGTGATGAGGAGTATCCACATGATCCTGATATGCCTGACTTAATAGAGATGGATTCTCCTACAGATGATGAAAACATGGATGAATTCTTCAATGCTAATTTGACTAATTTGGAAACTGTGATCAATGAAAGTCCAATTACTACTACCAGAATTCACAAGATTCATCCCAAGGAATGATTCTTGGAAATTTGAATACCCAGGTTCAAACAAGAAGCGAGTAAAGAACACGTAACCCTTTCACGAATATGGGTTCTTTGCAAGATCTCTTCACAAAAGAAACAAATATAAAGATCTCGCAAAAGCGCTTGTTTGCTTGTTTTCTGTCTCAAAAGGAGCCCAAGAGAATAGAAGAAGCTTTAATCGAAGAAGGTTGGGTAGAATCAATGCAAGAGGAGCTTTTTCGGTTCAAACTTCAAGAAGTTTGGACATTGGTTGATCTTCCAAACGGGAAGAGGCTATTGGAACTAAATGGGTGTTCGAAACAAAAGGGATGAAAGAGGAATTGTAGTGAGGAACAAGTCAAGATTAGTTGCTCAAGGATACACACAAACCGAAGGTTTGGACTATGATGAAGTATTTGCACCAAATTGCAAGGATAGAGGCTATTAGATTGTTTTGGCTTATGCTTCATTCAAGAATTTTGTTGTGTATCGATGGATGTTAAAAGTGCATTTTTATATGGCACTATTGAAGAGGAGGTATATGTTTGTCAACCTCCGGTTTTGAAGATCCCGATCATCCCGACAAAGTTTACGGGTGAGGAAGGCTATGTATGGACCGCATCGAGGCTCTAGGGCATGGTACGAATGCCATCTACTTATCCGATGGACAATGGGTTTAAGAGAGGACTCGATTGATAAAACTTTGTTCATTAGAAAGCACAAAGATGATATATTATTGGTTCGGTTTATGTAGATGACATCATCTTTGGGTCTACTAACAAGGAGCTATGAGAGATTTTGAGAAACTTATGCATGATAAGTTTGATGAGTTCTATAGGAGAACTCGCTTTCTTCTCGGGGCTACAGTGTTCAACAAAGGACCGATGGTATTTTCATTAGTCAAGACAAGTATGTAGCAGATGTGTTGAAGAAATTTGGGTTTCAAGATGTAAAAGTGCAAGTACACCTATGGAGACTCGAAAACCTATGCTACCGTATGATGGGAGTCCCAAAGTTGATTTGAAGTTATGCATGATCCATGATTGGATCTTTGATGTATCTGATGCATCTAGGCACGACATTATGTTCTCGGTATGTGTGTGTGCAAGATTTCAAGTAACACCCAATACCTCACACATGAATGTCAGTAAGAGGATCTTTAGGTATTTGAAAGGTCATCCTAAATTGGGCCTTTGGTACTCTAAGGATTCTCCTTTTGATTTGGTGGCCTACATCGATAGTGACTATCTTGGAGCTAGTCGGATAGAAGTCTACCACCGGAGGATGTCGGTTCTTGGGAAGCAGATTAATCTCTTGCGGTAAAAAGCAAACTATTGTGGCAAATTCTACAACCGGTTTAATATGTAGGTCTTTTAGCTAGTTGTGTGGTCAAGTTCTATGGATTCGTAATCAATTCTTTGGATTTTGGGTACAATTTTATGCATACTAAGATTTACATTGATAATAACAATACAATTTGCATTATCAAAAATCTGTTTTACATTCTAGAACTAAGCATATTGAGATAAGACATCATTTTATTAGAGATTGTAATGAGAAAGGTTGATTCAAATGGTAAAAATCCATACCGATTTCAATGTTGCCGATCTTCTCACAAAAGCTTTTGATGTGGGAGGTTTCAAGATCTTGTTGTTAGTATTGGCATGATTAATCTCTAAAATTCTCAAAATTGTTTTGTATAAGTTTGTAAAAGTATTGAATTGTTATTATGTAATCTTAAGTATTGCTATTTCTTATATCCACTGATAGTGTTGCTTATATCCACTGATAATGTTGCTTCTAACCACTGATAGAGTTGTTCTATCCACTGCTAGTTGTTCTGTGTTTCCACTAACCATTGTGCAGGAAAATGCTAAATCATTATAGAGATGCAAGAAATATTGAAGTTACATTGTTCATTCAACAAAGCGGTTCTGACATGTACCACAATGAAACTTCAAGTCTTTGAATAACGACTACAACTATACATGATTTTCTCCTAATATTTCTACTCCTACTATCCTTGCGATATCGTTTGAATGTCGGATATGCATTTATCATATGCAAACGAAGCGACTAAGGATCAAAATGGAAATGATGGATTGATGCAAACGAAGAAAATCAAGTCGATTGTGGCGAGATAGATGGTCGGAATGATAATCTTCTTTTGCTCCATCTTCTCTACCACCATTCAAGAACTTACTCCATCTTCCTTTTCCCTTCCCTTGTTACGATATGTGAAGAAGCACCATGACTTGGTGCCCTAAGACCAAGAACCACCTCTCCGTACTGGGGTGGTGGATTTCTTCTCGAGGTCTTGGATGGGGTTAGAAGATGAAGGTTTGAGTTTGAAGGCCTCTTCTTAGAAGAGTCATCGAGTCTTGAAGCATCACTTGGATCCACCACACTATCATCTTCGGATGATGGAAGAAATGGAGATTTTCTTGGTCTTGGAGGCAAATAGGTTAGCCATGGGTTTCCATCTTCACTTGATGATGAAGATGATGAAGAGGATGAGGAGGTGGTTAGATCAACCACTTGGTTTGTTCCAACTAGGGTTCCACATTTTGATTGATTGGGGATTTTGGAGCAATTAGGTTTTTATCTCTTGTTGGTTTGGGCGTTATATGATATATGGGTGCTTTTATAAGTGAGGATTAGGGTTCTTGAAGTACCTAAGGGGTTAAATGTGGTTGGAAAGTTAATGAGGTTCTTGGGGATTGGACTAAAATATATTCTAGAAGTTGACTATGTTGACTTTCTCGTTTTAACCCTGGATAGGCCATCTCAGAACCACTTGGCTATTTCTAACCAATCGACAACCATAATCTTTGTCTCGTGTTTGTTTTGTGTTGTCTTGCAGAAAGAAGGATGTATGTGCATAAGGAGCTTGTGTGTTTCTCGCTTATGTTTGTGTTAAAAAAAAAAAAAAAAAAAAAGGAGATAGTTTTGTGTAATCCTTCATATCTTGTGAGATAGCATTTCAATTGGCATGGATTTGCTTGATCTAATGTTGTTCAGTTGGGAGGAGTGATTCTTTGTATCCACTGATGGTGTGTTACAACTGCGGACAGATATTGTGGAAGCACGGATAGTATGCTTCTCTGTTTTTCATATTACAGGGGTTGTTTTGACACTTTGGCAAAAGTATTTATAACTTACCAAAATCACGGATGGATCACTTTCGCAAATCTAATAACCACTTCTACTTCTCCACATCCTTAAACCCTAATCACTTTTATTGATTTCTTCACAAACCCACTTTCTTTACATCAATGGAACCGCAGAAAATGCCTGAGACGTACTCCACTTCACATAATCTTGTTGCTATTCTCACCAAAGATGCTCGCTCTGAAGGGTTTCATCAAATGATTGGTTTTCTTGTTCATAGTCCCATTCACTTTGCTTTAACAGTTGAACCTACCATTCTTAAAACCTATATCCGTCAGTTTTGGAAGAATGCTAAAATTGAAGAGGTTAATGGGTTGGAGGTTTTAGTACTAGGGTGGATGACCATGCTATTTCGGTTTCGAGGAGCTTCTTAGAAGTTTTGAGGCTTGATGATGCTGATGGGATTGATAATCTTTCGATGTTGAGATTGTGGTGGTTTAGAGATTAGGATATACATCTGAGAGTGAAAAGGTACAATTTTTAAGAGTATGTTTTCTCAACAATGGAAGTTTTGATTCATACTTTGTTGATGTGTATGAGTAATAAGACCATTGTGCTTTAATGATTTTCCTTCCAAAATTACTACTCGCTATTATTTGTTTGTCGATGGAAGGAAATTTAATGGTCTAGGATGATATATGAGGGTTAGTCACGAGAATCTTAGGAAGAAGGGTAAATATTTTTGTATCCTAGGTTTGTTCAATTGCTTGTGGAACATCAAATTAAGGATCCTATTGAACATATTCGCACGTATGAAGTACATCGATGCTTCCTAGAGTGTTTGCTCATATGAGGAATCGACCACAAAATGTTGTCATTCGAGATGTTCCTTTATTTCCTCACATGCTTAATTTTCCTCACGATTACGAGTTTAATGAAGGTCTTGCATCATGGACTAGGAGAACACATGGCACCCGCCTTCCTCGGGCTAGTGTTAGTGGTGTGGTTAATGAGGCCGTTTGTCACGGTGTGGAGGTGACATGATTGGAAGGGCTTCCACCACCGATTCATGCTTAGATGTTTGGTCGGGATAGTGGAAACATCATTAAGACCCAACCTTTGGCAACTCCTAATGTGGAAAGTTCTTTGGAGCTTCACACGGTGGAGGTATCCTAGCCAACCGGTCGCTACAGAGTACATAGATGATCGGGCTCGGTCCGGTGCTATGTCTTCTATGTCTAAGGATTCACCGCTCGGGCGCTTAACACACCAAGTGATGAGGATAGATTGGAACCCAACAATGAATTGACGGTTGATGACTATGAACATGATGACTTTTTCGATGATCCACCTCTCGGACCGCTTAACACAGTCGAAGTGGGAGGATATACTTGAACGCTTAAATGAATTGACGGATAAATATGCTAAACTGGAAGGTACTTGCTTCGTTTACGTGAATTTTCTCGTACTTGTGGTCAAGATATTCGGCGGTTGAAGCATAAAGTCTGGGTTTTGGAGAAGGTGAAACGACCTGGTGTTGCTGCTTTGAAAGCTTTGCGCCGAAAGAAAAAGAAGGTAGTTTCCTCTGCTGCTCTGAATGTGAATGATGTATCCAAACAGGGGAGGAGTGATGGTATGAATTCAGGGGAGGCTGTGAATTTATCTGTTGGTGTTACTATGGAGGAAGAGGTTGACAGTGGAGATCAAGATTTTCTGGTTTCTGATAAAGATGGGAATGCAGTTGTTCTTGAAGAATTGAAGAATGTTGTTGTAGTGCGTAACACAACACCGACAAAGATATCTGCAACCATGGTTAGTACTTTTGTAACCACGGATGTAGTTTCGAATTGGTTATTGTTCCTACCATTGTCATACCCATCGCTATCACAACTACTTCTCTCGTTGTTACAACTCTTCTCGAATTACCATCTAAGCCTAAAGAAGTAGAAAAGAGGTCGCAAGCACATTGATTCATCTGAGCAAAACATCATCAATATCTACTTCAATCATTGAACTGTTTTAGATATTCACCATCTGCGACTAAATCAAAAGGTAAACCAAAAGGTAAAAGTTTGGTTATTGGTGAACCTTTGAAGAAGAAAATGGTCAAATCTAATGTTGGAAAAGGCAAAGAAGTAGTACTGAAGTTCAAAAACAAAACTGAACAAGAGGCTTATGATGAAGAGTATGCTAGAAGTTTAGAAGAGGAGGATAAAGCAGTTTTGGAGAAGAGAAAGAAGGATGAAGAAGAAGCTAGTCAGAAGATATTAGCTACATGGTATGAATCTCAAAACTATCTTAAAGCTTCAGAATTGATCAATGATGAATATACAGGACAAGAATGGGCATTGTTCGATGATGAAGAAAAGGCTAGACTTACGGGTACATTGGCAAAGAAGGTTAGTAAAGAAAAGAAGAAAATTGTAAGAAAGAAACCTTCTATTGTTAAATTGAGGAATGTTTTGATGAGGATTGTCAAGAATTCGGTATATATGTTTCGAAAATGAAAACTTGCTCATTTAAAAGAATGTTGAAATCTATGAGACATGTATGAGAATTAATAATGATGATTTCGTCCGATGAATTCTCAAAAGGAGAAAGAGTGGATTAAAGAGCGGGATGCATGGATGCAAAGTAAACGAAAAAGAACATCTGAGGTTCAGGAGACATCTGATTCTAAGAAGTTGAAAGTTGTTGCATATGTGAATCAAATCATTTCTTATAAGTTTAATCTTTTAGATGGAAGTGAAGGAGTTTGGAAAATTCAAAGACTCAATAATGAAGTTTCTGAGTATAACAAATTTTCTCAAATGCTTCAATATTTTGATAGAGATGATTTGATGAATCTTTGGATACTTTACAAGAATAACTTTGGTGAAGCACATCCAAATGATTATCATGAGAGGCTGATGTTTCATAATTTGAAGATTCTATTTGAGCCTACTCATGATGAACCTGAATGGCAGGGACTCTACAATGGTCAAGTTACTCGTTGGTTTCTATATCAAAACTGTGGAGTTCATGTTCTAACTGTTTCTGGACAGATTATTCATATGCTTGTGGAAGGTGATTATCCTAAATTGAATAATCATCCAGGAATCATTGCTCAGATGTTGAAGCCGGGTTGTTTCAAGATGTTATTGTCCTATGATGGTCAAGCTTATGACTTGTTGAAGAAATATGAGAAGATACTTAAAGAAAGTAAGTGTTTGGCTACATCCTCCACATCAGATGTTTTGAGCTTAAAAGAAACTTGAGAATTCTGTTAGAATTTATCAAGTTTAGGGGAGGATTGTTGGGTTTTAGGTTCCTTGGATGATGAATTACTTTAAGTGATGGAACCACGGACAAGCTTGAAGATAACCACGGACTGAAGAAGTGTAAGTGTTTGGCTACATCCTCCACATCGATGTTTTGAGCTTAAAAGAAACTTGAGAATTCATTAGAATTTATCAAGTTTAGGGAGGATTGTTGGGTTTTAGGTTCCTTGGATGATGAATTACTTTAAGTGATGGAACCACGGACAAGCTTGAAGATAACCACGGATGAAGAAGTGTAACCAGCGATGAAGATAACATGACTAGTAGTGTTGTGTAATCACGATAGTATATTGTAAGCTTCGCTAGTTCTATAAAGTCGGTTAGTTTATTGTATCGAGATAAATATGGAAAGATATTTATCTTGTAAGTTAAGTATTGTATATTGTATAGGACTCCTTAGCCTATAAAAGGAGGTTCTAGGTTAGGTTAGATATCGTGTGTTTTATATCTAAAGTCGATTCACTTCAAGGTTGCAAAACACTAATCTGTGTAAGAGTATTCGTATTAATAAATAATATTGAGGTGTTGAAAGTTAATTGTTCTTCTTCTTAAGATCAAGTGTTAAATTCCGCATAATACTTGATAAGCTTTTGTTACAAGTCGGCTTTATATAGATCGCTTGCTCAACTAGGATCAACATATGGAGGAATAAAGAAGTATAAACAAGAGAACCTCAAGAGTCTTGATGACGAAGCATGGAAACTCATGGACTTAAGCTTGCTCGACTTCAAGAAGTGGTGATCTCGCCTTTAAGAGGAACCTAGAGAATCACATAAAACAAAAGACAAAATCGATAACGCTACACGCGATGGTTCGGGTCAAAGGAACTTCCTTTTCTTCGAGCAAGTTTTATAACACCCTAGTCGATTGAACCTAATCGTTGTAGTGTAGTATTAGGGTAAGCCACGAGTATTGATATCGTTCTCTAGGGGAATAGGAATGCTAGTGAGAAGTTACTACGCTAAGGTTGGGGTTGAGGAAGATTATTTTTTATCTTTTTATGTTTTTTTAGGAAATAGAAAGGTACGAATCTCGGGGTTTGGATTTGGGGGTTGGTATTTCTACTGATTACTCTACTTATCTAATTATCTAATCTAAGGTGTATGTAGTCTATGTCTAATTATTGTGTGCTCGTATGATAGTTTAAAGATGTGTTTACTTAGGTTGTATTACTCCTTAATTATCTCCTATTGATGGTTGAATTGTCACGTCCTTATTCTTAATCGCATTGTGTCTAAATTGTAGGGTATGCGTTATCCCTAACTCTTTGAACTTACCAAAGGGTCTCGCCTACAAAACCCCTCTAGGGATTATAAACTCTAACTCTAAGGCCTCTTTGGAGGGTTTAGCCTACAACCGCTCTAAGTGTTATAGCCTAAGGTTCACAAAGATTAATCAAACATTAATACACAACGAATGACCTATCGCATTACTAGATCATTAACCAATTAAGATAAGAGACAACCAATCAATATTCAATAATTAAGTTTCATATTCCTTAAGCAAACACACAAGTAAATTAGCTTGACATGGAGAACATGCAAGCATACACACAAATAATTGAAGACATAATTGACTTAATGAAGTAAAACACTTATCTTGATGTAAGATAGGGTTTTGAACCCTAAAATCTTGTACAAGACACCTTGGTTCGGTTTAGGTTTTTACCCAAAAGACTACACACTAAAACCGAAAAATTCGGATTCTATATATAAGATTACATGTGCGACGTCACCTTATGTTTTGTGACGACGTCGTGTTGCCGCTATTAGGGTTTCGTCTTGGCCACGTTAGTCTTGTGACGGCGTCACCTTGTGCTTGTGACGCCGTCCCTTCACCTCGACGTCTCGATCAAATCTAGGTCGTCTGAGTTGCGACGGCCTACTCTTTTAAAGCCCCGACACCGTCACTTGAAAATAAGAGAATTGATTCGTGTGTCACAAATGCTCCGACGGCGTGGCGGTTAGCGATGACGCCGCCACCTTGTATTTCAAAGACTTGAGTGTCTCGATTCTTGACTTTGGCCATTTTCTTTGTATATCCGCTTTTTCATTCAAATAAGTGCCATTACGACAATTTGCCTTCAAGAGACTTAAAAGTGAAAAGGAACGATATTAAGTAATAACGGATACAAAGTGATTAAATAAGGGCTTAAACGACCCTCAAAAGGTACATTTAAAACCTTATCAAATATCCCTACACTTGGTATTTGCTTGTTCTCAAGCAAATGTGCTTTTAGCCAATTAATTTATAAGTTAGGGGTCATGAAGCATTGGTTTAAAACAGTCCACAACACATATAAGCCCCGCAAAAGTCATAACAAGCACGGAAATTACACACTAGCACCTCACATGGGGTGTTTGGATACTCAAATCTCTCTCGGGTGTATATGAAATATAACAAGTTGGAAATGGAAGATAAACACTCATTAACCGGTCCTAGTACATAGATTACCATAAGCTTGAGAATAGATCAAAACCTCCATCGCTTTGGCGTAAGCACCTAGGAAAGACTATCAAAGAGGTCTTTAAAGGGTTGTAATGTTAGGCTTACGGTAGGGAAACAAAGGGTTTGGTGGGATAGGCTATTTAGTGGTGGCAAGTCAAAAATCTTTTATGTTACAAGCATATCGAAGAATGGCGTTGCTAAGCCAAGACTCGACACTCTAAACTCTAGATAATCAAACAAATAAACATAAATTTAAAGATAGATGTAGGATGGTAGCCAGATGTTTTTTTTTTTTTTTGAACACTCTATTTTTTTTCTTTTCTCTTTTTCTATTTTTTTTTCGATTTTTTTCATACACTTTTACTCTACCATCCTCTATGGTAACATCAAATGACAAGGATTTATAGGTACATCTCTACACTTGAGTTTTATTACTCTAACACTAATTTGACCCGATTTGAAAAGATCAAAACACTTGGGGTGCGTTATTACGCAAATAAGGGAATTTAACGCTCCCTTCCAGCTTATTTCATAAACTTTAACTTTTTCCCATGAGTCCCAATCGTCCCAAAATCAGATACAAAGGATATGACTCGACTTAGCAACTCATGCAAGCAACTAGATAATTGAACTAAGGGTTTAGGGTGATAGCAATAATGCACTAAAAGTGAGTGCATACAAGGTAGGCTAAGGCGATTTGGGTGTATATTTGGGGTGAGGTGTAAACAATGCTCTTCATTGATATTCCGAAAACCGAAACATCACGAGAACCGCGAAAAGGATAGGCTCGAGGGGTTAACTAGGGGTATCGTGTACTAAAGATGATTACAACGCAAAGGTGTGGGGAATTACTCAACCGATGTGGAAGAAGTAATTATATTACGGTATCAAACAAGGGTTATCCTAGTGCCTCTTATCATTTAGTTATTCCTAACTATACAAGTGTAGTCTTACTAGCGATCTCGGGATGCATCACAAAACAAGTTCTAGAATCTAATATACTACCGGTTCACACTCTAAGCATTAAAGATGAATGCTTTAATTCCTACTAATCTAAGTGGCGATCCTCACATTTTGGGTGGAATTTAGGTGGTAAAGGGTTTTGTGCTAGTCATGCAACTTCCTATCCGTGAGACGCTTTTGTTAAGACTAATGGCCCACTCCTATATGTTATGAAAATTTTAAATTTGGTGCCAAAATTACCCTAACCGCATTTTCTCATGGTTTATTACACAAATACAATTAGACAAAGCAAATAATCAAGGATAAGCATAGTTTCAAAGTTCCTGCTTTATTTTCCCTCCTACACTTAAACCGAACATTGTCCCCAATGTTCCCGAAAGCATCAAAGTTATAATAATAGAAGGTAATGAAAACGAAAGAAACTAATACTCCCCTGATTAGCTCGGTAGGATCCGTGTGTGAAGTAGTGGTTAAATCTTTTCCAAGAAGAATGTGTGCGTGAAAAGCTCCTTTCAATCTTTTGTTTCTTCTTCTTGATAAATAAAACTTGCACACTTGAAGAAAACAAACGAAACCTTCGCGTAAAATCGGCGGTAATAATATATATAAGATTCTACTAAACTAGGATATAATGCTTGTGGAATAAATGTTTACGTAATTTCGGAAAATTAAGACACGAAAATTCCAAAAATTTATAAGTAGCTCGAGAAACGAGAAAAAGTAATTTGTTGTTTTACTCCTTCCCGACCGTCAGTTGCGATCTCGACGCGCGTCAAGTTATCCCGACAAAAAGCGGTCTCGATTTTTCGGAAAAATTCGGAAAATTTACATCTTTAGAATCTGGAAAATTTCCGCAAAACATCCATTATGACTCGATACAAGCATTTGAGTCGAACAAACACACATGTATATCTTTTAAATAATTGTAATTCTCATGTTCACGTTTCTTTTGAAAACGTGTGTAATCTTCCCTACACTTATCCCTTATGTAAAATACCTTTATATGTAATTAAGACGAGGTTAAAGACAAAATAAAGCATTTTTACAAATTAAAATATGAGAATAAACAATTAATAAAAGATATACGACACACAAATGAAAATGAAAAAAAAAATACACATGGGTTGCCTCCCAAGAAGCGCTTGTTTTTGTTCGAGTCACGAGCCTGACTTTACCCTTATTTAACGGATAAAGGGGAGGTTTTCCCTACACTTAAGTTTAAGTGCGGGTGATAGTAGCGATACACACCCTTAGGGTGGCGGTTTTCCACGTGAGGTGAAGGGGGTGTGTGAATGGCTTCCTTCATCCTAAAACTACCCGGACTAAATTGGTTGATGGGTGCGTCGGTTCCTCTTTCGTCTCCTAGATGTATATCTAAGGATGGAAAATTATGTAAAGATTGAGGTTCCTGTTCATCAACACTAGGGAATCCCCGTAACTACGAGTAAAACTAAGACTACAAGTATTCAAACCTATATTCTCTAGTTGCGTTTGGTTCAAATGTTCTACCTCCATCGGGATTCCTAAAGTCTCTTCTACTTCTTCCGGGTAAGTCACGTGTGGTGTGTATGCCTTAAATGATGGTGGGACTTGTGGGATACCTTATGGGTCTAGACTTTTCACCTTATCCTCAATCACATCTACATCATCTATATGCTCATCATGTGCTATTTCCTTAGGTCGTGATGAAACCAAACTTAGTAATTGATCCAACTTATGGTTTAATGCTTGGTTGCTTACCATAATATTTTCACACATTTGGTCAGTTCTCCTAAGGGCCTCACTAAAAATAGTTTCTAAACATGAAGTTTGTTCACGAAAGTCTATCCTAGGTGAAGGCTCATACGAGCATAGGTTTCACTAGATGAGGTGTTTTGTCCGCTTGATGGAATGGTGAAACCTCAAAGGTTTATGGACTTGGTTAGTTTCTTCCCACTATCTTAAATAATCCGCTTTAGTAATATCATAATTATTTATGAAAAACCTAATCATGGATATAGTGGATTCGCATTCTCCATAATGGTGAACGGAAGAGTCAATGGACGTTTTACGAACAAAGGCACAAAGAAGGGGATAGACTACGAGGAAGCTAAAAATGAGAAAATTTACTTGATAGGAATCACAAAGAAACCTAAACGAGGTGGACTACTAACTAGCTATTCTATTCCCCATGCGCGCCAAAACTTGATAACGCTACAGCGTCGCTCGGGGTCAAAGGAACTTCCTTTTCTTCGAGCAAGTTTTATAACACCCCAGCAAAGAACCTAATCATTGTAGTGTAGTATTAGGGTAAGCCACGGTATTGATATCGTTCTCTAGGGAATAGGAATGCTAGTGAGAAGTTACTACGCTAAGGTTGGGGTTGAGGAAGATTATTTTTATCTTTTATGTTTTTTTAGGAAATAGAAAGGTACGAATCTCGGGGTTTGGATTTGGGGTTGGTATTTCACCGATTACTCTACTTATCTAATTATCTAATCTAAGGTGTATGTAGTCTATGTCTAATTATTGTGTGCTCGTATGATAGTTTAAAGATGTGTTTACTTAGGTTGTATTACTCCTTAATTATCTCCTATTGATGGTTGAATTGTCACGCCCTTATTCTTAATCGCATTGTATGTCTAAATTCGTAGGGTATGCGTTTATCCCAACTCTTTGAACTTACCAAAGGGTCTCGCCTACAAAACCCTCTAGGGATTATAAACTCTAACTCTAAGGCCTCTTTGGAGGTTTAGCCTACAACCGCCTAAGTGTTATAGCCAAAGGTTCACAAAGATTAATCAAACATTAATACACAACGAATGACCTATCGCATTACTAGATCATTAACCAATTAAGATAAGAGACAACCAATCAATATTCAATAATTAAGTTTCATATTCCTTAAGCAAACACACAAGTAAAGCCGGACATGGAGAACATGCAAGCATACACACAAATAATTGAAGACATAATTGAATTAATGAAGTAAAACACTTATCTTGATGTAAGATAGGGTTTGGAACCCTAAAATACTTGTACAAGACAGCCTTGGTTCGGTTTAGGTTTTACTCCAAAAGACTACACACTAAAACCGAAAATTCGGATTCTATATAAAGATTACATGTATGCGACGGCGTCACCTTATGTTTTGTGACCGTCGTGTTCCGTCATTGGGGTTTCGTCTTGGCCACGTTAGTCTTGTGACGGCGCCACCTTGTGCTTGTGACGTCCCTTCACCTTCTCGACGCCGTCTGGATCAAATCTAGGCCGCCCGAGTTGCGACGGCCTACTCTTTTAAAGGTCGACACCGCCACTTGAAAATAAGAGAATTGGATTATGTCGCACAAAATGCTCCGACGGCGCGGCGAGCTAAGCGATGGCGTCGTCACCTTGTATTTCAAAGCAGATTGAGTGTCTCGATTCTTGACTTTGTCCATTTTCTTTGTATATCCGTGACAACTCGTATTTTCGTGTCATATTTCAAAACATTATTCATGCTTCATCATTTATCATTTATCGTAAACTAAGTTTACGAGCATCAAATTCGTAACCTTAATGGTTTAGTTGAATTCATGATCATATCATCGAGGACATTTCATATAGACTAAGTTTAGTCTACACATCATTGTCATCATTTCATATCAACATTATGCACGGTTTTGCATTTTTCCTTCAACGTTTATTTTCCTATTAAATAAACGCTATCGCGTAAACATTATTTTGAAACATTGATCCGACACTTCCAAAATAATCTTAATATATTTTATACTCATTTTAGACTATAAAATTATATTATCAATTTACCCGATGTTTTTAATTTATTTCAGATATAAATTATTATGTTTATATAATTACGACGGTTTTCAGAAATTCAACCCGATAAATATTTATTCACTCAATTCTTGTAAGAAATGTATTTTTATAATTTTATGACCTAAATATATTTTATCTTGACCGTGAAAATTTATTTTTATCTAACGCTACCCTAAATATTCAAATGTGTATACAACTCACCACAAGTCTTCAATTAACCTACATATTATTACACTTATACAAGTTTTAAAAGTATATATATATATATATATATTAAAGTCATGACTAGCACACCCTTGTCGACCAAGGGTGACTCATTGAGTTTACAAAATATCTTTTACATGTATATTGTATTATATGCAAACACAAACACATTCACCTCATATTTCACAAAGTAAGATCAAAACCCATTTGTTTTCTCTCTCTCCAAGACCGGCAACCACATAGACCAAGGAAGGATTTCATCAATATTTTACAAGACAAGATTTATTCACTCTATTATCACTTGTTGTTAAGGATTTGAAATAAAAACCTTGGGTGATTAGAAAAACTTTTGTTCTATAAACCTCATCAAGTTACTAGTAAGCATTTCATACTCATCATCATATTTCATACTCATTGATATATTCATTTCATCATATTTGAGAAAACATGCAAGTCTCATGGATGTTTATACCACTTTTACATGTTTTTAAGAGTTATATATATTTATGTCATCCTATAATTACTCCTTGTTATATATCACTTTTGGTGATGTCTAGGAACCCATGACACCCTAAGAAGGTGTATGGTAGGATTTGAATAGCCGGAGTTGTTTTGAATGGGTTAGAATAGGTTTGGCGCGAGAAAAACTCATTTCGACAAGTCTAATTAAGGGTCTGTCCTTATTTTGAAATTCGGAATTTCCGACAGTAAGCAAAATATTTTGGGCTAGATATTTGGAAAATATACTTTAAAACGAAACCGTGGCGGCTTGAACGGATTAAAACGAGTTATAACGAAGAAGATATGAATTTTTCAAGTTGTTTACCGAAAAATATAATTTTCTGAATTTCAAGAAACATTGTTTATTTTGTACGAGTCAAAAATGAGGCTTAAGCGTTATGAAATGTGTCGACTTATCAAAAATATATTAGTATACTTAAATACGAATCTAAGGATGTAGAAAACGTAGAAAACGGACTTGTAACGAGTAAATTACACGCGATAAACAAAGTTGCCGTAACTTTATTCTATTAGCAAAATTAATATATATTTTATTAAACACATACTACGGCAACGAGGGACCATGTTGAGGGTCGTTTTTAACAATGACGGAGTACTTTTTATAAAATGATGTCTTCTATTAAAAGTAAGTTCGCCAAGCATATTTTCCAAAATGTCCGACCGTTTGTCAAGTGGAGTTGTAATGAATTAAATACGGTCACTTAAACTTTGTAAAAACCACTCTTAAACGATATTTTGGACTAAAGTACCATACTTAACCTATATTTTCTTTGTGATCAAGGCCTCTAGGATGGAAACTTAAACACTAAAACTTTGAGATAATGATACGAGCTTCCCAAAACCGTTGAGTTTGTTTCCTAACGCCGACGCACCATTTTACGACTAGCTTTTCGAGGCCGTTTAGTCACTTTCATAAAAATTTCAATGACATTATTTTACGACGAAAAGTTATATTCTCTTAATAAATCACTAAATGATTATCGTCGGATATCATTTCAACGTAAATACATGTGAAGTAATTCAAAATGGTCAAGACGTTAAAAGGTTATATTTTCGATTTAAAAGTATTATTTTCAAAATTCATAAGTGGTATAGATATCATCCGAATTGCATGCATAACATTACATCATGACTTATTACATATCATATCATTCATAATAGGTCAGTTTAGAGATTCACGCTACATTTCGGTGTACTCACTTTTGCCATCGCATCATTGTCCAAGTGAGTCATAGCCCCTACTCTTTTAATTGTTTTGAATTACTTTTGGGGGAGATACATGCTTAACTATTTTTCACAAGTACTTTATCTTTTTAAGGATAACTTCTATCATGATCACCATTGTTTCAAAACTGAATGTTGTACTATATTAGTTGTTCTTGTTTGTTTGGTATAGTTCTACGTCGTATAAAGTTCTATGTCATTGACTACCGATACATCGTCGATAAAGTTCTATGTCACTGACTACCGATACATCGTCAGATAAAGTTCTATGTCGATTGACTCGATACATCATCGTATAAAGTTCTAAATCGATGACTACCGATAAATTAAGTCATGTACTATTGATTATGTGTTATTGTTCTATGTCGAGTTAGGTACTATTGTGAATTCATTTGACATCATGTGATTGAACATAAACTATACACATTTTGGCGATGGGTTGTGAACACACAAAGTTGCAAGTTTTGTATGGGCGGAACTTGGGCCGAGTGGATTTACAATGCCTTTGCCGCATAAACGATTTTGAAAGACTTTACATTTCAACTCAAACTCTATGAACTCACTCAACCTTTGTGTTGACACTTTTAGCATGTCTTATCTCGTATCTAAGGCATTCACTTCATGGCATGCATGTGGACATATCATAGAGTCGTGGTGACGACGTGCCTCACATGGGATTTATATACTTTAAAACATCGTTTGACTTGTACCAAACTTATTTTCCGCATATAGTAACTTTCATTTGGGACCTATCTTTGTAACTCAATGTTTTTAATATATCAAACGATGTTCTTTTCAAACGACACTTTAGGTAGTTCAATATAAGCTGTGATTGTGATGCTATGACGGTCAATCCCGTGAATTCCATTCCACGCAAAGCAGTAATTTGGGGTGTGATGATTGGCATCGAGCTTCATTATAGGGAACTAGGTTGCATCATTGACCCTAGACTATAACTACATCATCATAGCATCTCATCATTTCACCATAAGTGCATGTTCACTTTACATGCGGTTTATACGTACATTTTTCGAGTTATTTACTTTCACTTCAAAACGATTGTCACATGGATGCCTTTAATTACCCATTCCATTATCAATTCCTCATACTCTAATGTGGAGAATGCTTTTTCATTCCCTATCGCAAATTTAATATCAGTTGACTCATCACCGATAACGTCGAATGCCGAGATAAAACCTTTAAGTAGGGCGAAGTCACTTTCACTCCTTTGTTTCACCACTAACATGTCGAGTTACACGCTATTCACACATTAAGTCACTAAACCATCATACATTTGAAGCACTTACGACATCTCATAACCCATTTCTTAGAAACCATCGATTATTTTGAAAATAACCTCAAACTTATCACCTCATATCATATCTCTTTGGGCGCTTATTATTAACATCGGACTTAACTACGCCTCACCTTCCTCTTATTTTGAAGAAGTTATGGCGCGAAGAAAGCTCCACAAGTTTTGACTCAAGAGGCTATGCAAAGTTTGTGTGGGATAGTATAGCCAATGCATTAAAGACCGAAAGTGGCAGCGATGGCGGTAAACTGCTTTGAGGTCATGCACGCCGAAGCCACTAGACTTGCCAATCTTTGCCGAAGTCGCGCACCACTTGAGCCGCTAGACTACGCCATCGCTTGTTGAGGTGCAGCTAATCTTGAAGTTGCCGGCTTGCTAATGCCGCTTGCTGGCGCAGAATTCTTCACCGGCTACTAGAATTGCGAGGGAAGTCAAGTCGCTAGGCTTGCCGCCGCAGTATTGTAGGAGGTCCGGAGTTAGAAGTTGTTCGTATAAGGATTTTAAAAGTGGAGATCCCACTAAGTTCAAGGTACCGAAGGAGCAACCGCCATGGTTCGAGAAAATGGAGTCTGTGTTTCATTATGTAATTGCGGGAGGATAGCAAGGTTAAGTTTGCTACGAGTACACTACTTGATAGGGCAATGTCTTGGTGGAACTCGTATGCTCGACCTATGGGGATGGAAAATGCTTTCAAGCTTACTTGGGAGCAATTCAAAGGGTTGTTAACGGTTGAAGTATTGTCCACGTCACGGAGGTGAAAAAGTTAGAGACCGAATTCTATGAACCGGTAACTATTAGGTATGACATTGATACTTACATTCGAAGGTTTCAAGAATTGGCCGTGTTATGCCCATCTATGGTTTCGGATAACGAAAAACTACTAGAGGCTTTCATTGGAGGACTTCCCGAGATTATTCAAGGTGATGTGATTTCCTCTGATCCGCAAACAATTGAAGAACCTGTTCGAGTATCCCAAAAGCTCATGGCACAAGTAGTAAAGAGAGGAAACATTACCCACATCAACCGTAACAACAATACCAACAACCGTACCAGCTACAACAATAACCGAAACAACAACAACAACAACGACGATAACCAAATTAACAACAACAAAAGGAAATGGGAAAATGACCAAGGAGGTTATAATAACGACAACCAAAACCGTAACACTAACCATCACCAACAACTGAATAGAAGACAAGAAGTCGCCAGGGTTTATGTTGCTGCACCAACTAAGGGAAGAACTTATACTGGAAACTTACCACGATGCCACCAATGCACGCTACATCATAATGGTCCATGTGGTATATGCTTTAACTGTCACAATGTGGGATACCTTGCTAAGGACTGCAAGGGCAAGGCCATAGTCACATGCTTCGGATGTGGAGAGCAAGGACACTATCGGAACCAATGTCCCCAAAACGGAGGTCAACAAGTTGAAGGTGCTCATGGGAATGCATACATGTTAGAAGGAGGTGAAGCTCAACAGGATTTCAACAATGCGAAAGACTGAAGAAGTTCGGAAACTAACAGTCTTAATTTTTCCTTATGTACTATGTTGTACTAAGTTTATGTCTTCCATCGTATTCAGATCTTATGACTTAAGATGTACTACTTTTTGATAACCACTCGTTGTAAAATATTCTCATTTAGCGTACTTTCTTTTCCTTCGATTCGCACTTACAAGGTTTAGATCTCTCAGAACATCGAGAGTTATAACAACTAAACCGAACATCACATTATCGTTCCTTAATTATACATAGCCTAGCTAACTATGTCTAATTCTGGAGGGATCATGTTATGTTGGGAGCAGTTATTTATAAGTCTTAGTGCAAGCGGGGTTTTCACATATTCATAAAAGTCTAAGTGTTACTCATGGAAGATTCATCCAATATTTTCTTTACTATGATGTTTTATACACTCTTAATCATCGATAACCGTAACGACACCTCTTCATGTCTTCTTTTCTCATTATTCATCACAAACTCAAAAATTTGATAGACTAACACGAACTGAATTCGTGGATCAATTCCTTTTGTCAGGCGAATGTGACAACTCGTATTTTCAGGTCATATTTCAAAACATTATTCATGCTTCATCATTTATCATTTATCGTAAACTAAGTTTACGAGCATCAAATCGTGTAACCTTAATGGTTTAGCTGTGAATTCATGATCATATCATCGAGGACATTTCATATAGACTAAGTTTAGTCTACACATCATTGTCATCATTTCATATCAACATTATGCACGGTTTTGCATTTTTCCTTCAACGTTTATTTTCCTATTAAATAAACGCTATCGCGGTAAACATTATTTTGAACATTGATCCGACACTTCCAAAAATAATCTTAATATATTTTTATACTCATTTTTAGACTATAAAAATTATATTATCAATTTACCCGATGTTTTTAATTTATTTCGTATATAAATTATTATGTTTATATAATTACGACGGTTTTCGTAAATTCAACCCGATAAATATTTATTCACTCAATTCTTGTAAGAAATGTATTTTTATAATTTTTATGACCTAAATATATTTTATCTTGACCCGTGAAAATTTATTTTTATCTAACGCTACCCTAAATATTCAAATGTGTATACAACTCACCACAAGTCTTCAATTAACCTACATATTATTACACTTATACAAGTTTTAAAATATATATATATATATATATATATATATATATATATATATATATATATATATATATATATATATATATATATATTAAAGTCATGACTAGCACACCCTTGTCGACCAAGGGTGACTCATTTGAGTTTACAAAATATCTTTTACATGTATATTGTATTATATGCAAACACAAACACATTCACCTCATATTTCACAAAGTAAGATCAAAAACCATTTGTTTTCTCTCTTCTCTCAAGACCGGCAACCACATAGACCAAGGAAGGATTTCATCAATATTTTACAAGACAAGATTTATTCACTCTAGTATCACTTGTTGTTAAGGATTTGAAATAAAAACCTTGGGTGATTAGGAAAAACCTTTGTTCTATAAACCTCATCAAGTTACTAGTAAGCATTTCATACTCATCATCATATTTCATACTCATTGATATATTCATTTCATCGTATTTGAGAAAACATGCAAGTCTCATGGATGTTTATACCACTTTTATATGTTTTAAGAGTTATATATATTTATGTCATCCTATAATTACTCCTTGTTATATATCACTTTTAGTGATGTCTAGGAACCCATGACACCCTAAGAAGGTATATGGTAGGATTTGAATAGCTTCGGAGTTGTTTTGAATGGGTTAGAATAGGTTTGGCGCGAAAAACTCATTTCGACAAGTCTAATTAAGGGTCTGTCCTTATTTTGAAATTCGGAATTTCCGACAAGAAGCAAAATATTTTGGGCTAGATATTTGGAAAATATACTTTAAAACGAAACCGTGGTCGCTTGAACGGATTAAAGCGGAGTTATAACGAAGAAGATATGAATTTTTCAAGTTAAGTTTACTAAAATATAATTTTCGGAATTTCAACAAACATTGTTTATTTTGTGCGAGTCAAAAATGAGGCTTAAGCGTTATGAAATGTGTCGACTTATCAAAATATATTAGTATACTTAAATACTAATCTAAGGATGTAGAAAGCGTGAAAAGCGGACTTGTAACGAGTAAATTACACGCGATAAACAAAGTTGCCAGAACTTTATTCTATTAGCAAAATTAATATATATTTTATTAAACACATACTACGACGAGGACCATGTTGAGGGTCGTTTTTAACAATGACGGAGTACTTTTATAAAATGATGTCTTCTAGTAAAAGTAAGTTCGCAAGCATATTTTCCAAAATGTCCGACCGTTTGTCAAGTGGAGTTGTAATGAATTAAATACGGTCACTTAAACTTTGCCGAAAAACCACTCTTAAACGATATTTTGGACTAAAGTACCATACTTAACCTATATTTTCTTTGTGATCAAGGCCTCTAGGATGGAAACTTAAACACTAAAACTTTGAGATAATGATACGAGCTTCCCAAAACCGTTGAGTTTGTTTCCTAACGCTCGACGTGCACCATTTTACGACTAGCTTTTCGAGGCCGTTTTAGTCACTTTCATAAAAATTTCAATGACATTATTTTACGACGAAAAGTTATATTCTCTTAATAAATCACTAAATGATTATCGTCGGATATCATTTCAACGTAAATACATGTGAAGTAATTCAAAAATGGTCAAGACGTTAAAAGGTTATATTTTCGACGAAAAGTATTATTTTCAAAAATTCATAAGTGGTATAGATATCATCCGAATTGCATGCATAACATTACATCATGACTTATTACATATCATATCATTCATAATAGGTCGGTTTAGAGATTCACGCTACATTTCGTGTACTCACTTTTGCCATCGCATCATTGTCCAGTGAGTCATAGCCCTACTCTTTAATTGTTTTGAATTACTTTTGGGAGATACATGCTTAACTATTTTCACAAGTACTTTATATTTTTAAGGATAACTTCTATCATGATCACCATTGTTTCAAACCGAATGTTGTACTATATTAGTTGTTCTTGTTTGTTTGGTATAGTTCTCGTCAGATAAAGTTCTATGTCGGTTGACTACCGATACATCGTCGTATAAAGTTCTATGTCGGTTGACTCATCGATACATCGTCGTATAAAGTTCTAAATCGATGACTATCGATAAATTAAGTCATGTACTATTGATTATGTGTTATTGTTCTATGTCGAGTTAGGTACTATTGTGAATTCATTTGACATCATGTGATTGAACATAAACTATACACATTTTGGCGATGGGTTGTGAACACACGGGTTGCAAGTTTTGTATGGGCGAACTTGGGCCGAGTGGATTTACAATGCCTTTCTTTGCATAAACGATTTTGAAAGACTTTACATTTCAACTCAAACTCTATGAACTCACTCAACCTTTGTGTTGACACTTTTAGCATGTCTTATCTCAGGTATCTAAGGCATTTACTTCATGGCATGCATGTGGACATATCATAGAGTCGTGGTGACGACGCGTCTCACATGGGATTTATATACTTTAAAAACATCGTTTGACTTGTACCAAACTTATTTTCCGCACATAGTAACTTTCATTTGGGACCTATCTTTGTAACTCTGAATGTTTTTAATATATCAAACGATGTTCTTTTCAAACGACACTTTAGGTCGTTCAATATAACTATGATTGTGATGCTATGACAGTCAATCCCGGGAATTCCATTCACGCAAAAGTGTAATTTGGGGTGTGACAATATCCGCTTTTTCAAATAAGTGCCATTACAAGAATTTGCCTTCAAGAGACCTAAAAAGTGAAAAGGAACGATATTAAGTAATAACGGATACAAAGTGATTAAATAAGGGCTTAAACGACCCTCAAAAGGTACATTTAAAACCTTATCAACTACATAGAAAGATCCTTAGGATCGGTGGTTGAGAGTTACAATACTTGGGAAAAGTATATGTGAGTGGTAACCCAAAAGGAAGAAATGGCTCACTATTTATAGAAGAAAACTAGTTATTGTTCCGGATCCCACGGATCCCTCCCTTGAGGGATCCGTCCAGTATTAACCGGGATCCGTGGGACGCCCTTTGCCCATGGGTTTTTGGTTATGGGTCATAGGTCATGGGTTATGGGTTGGTCCATGGTTATTTCCTTAGATACAAAGTATCTAATAGGTGCAATGCATCTAGTCAAATGGATATGGGTCGAGACCATGGGTTATGGATATGTTCCATGGGTTATAGTTTTACCCATTATAATACATACTAGTTATGTATATATTTGCCCAATATGTAAACACTAGTTGTTGTACATATGTATTTAAAACATAAAATCACTTATACTTGTTTTAGTGTTTTACATGAAAATGTAAGTGTGTTAGAAAACTATTGGCTCAAACCATTTACGTATTTTATTTGTTTCGTTAAAATGATTTTACGTTTGTTATCAACAAAACATTAGAAGATCGTAAAATATAAATAAACGTTTTTACGGCTTATTTGTATTAACGAGATGTCTTCTTACATCTCGATTATGCTTCCTTAACACATCGAATAAAGAGAAACGTCAATTTGTGTCATGTTTTTCGGTTGTGATTCAAAGAATGTTGGCACTTGGTTGAAGTGGTGACTACTCTATTGTTGTTGATGGATTGAAATAACCGCATTTGTTGTTGCATCGACAAATAAGCCATGGAAAGTTAACCTCCTTTTAAAAATGTTTTTATTAACTTTATTAAACTCAGGTTACAAGTTGCAAAAATAGACCATATGGGTAACATTGGAACACATTAACAAGTTTGATAGGTGGTAATAATACTTTTGAAAGTTCGTTACCTAACATTAGAAATTTTTGAAAGTTCATGGTGAATCAATGTAATTAACCCTTTTTTTTAAAAAAAATAGGCCGGGCTAAGAAATTTACAATTTGATTATGCATAACTGTTGTGAACAAAATTATATACAAAGTAATAATCTTTGTGTCAACCAACTCTATATAACAAGTTATAACATGAATGTATTCCTTTATTAATTACCTTGACAAGAATGGATAATATCCTTGATTAGAGCCTCGTGCTGATAACGTGTTATAATATAATAGAGTTTGCTTTTGAACTTTAAGCAAGTTCTAGGAGAATAATACTTTACTAATTATAAAAGCTAGAAGTTAACTTTGAGGGAGATAGAATGAGATGAATAACACTAGAGTTGTGTGTAGGGCTGAGCAATCCCGACCGACGCCCGACTCCAACCGACAACGACCGACACAAACCGACCTTAACTTGGGTTGGGACTCGGGATGGGTTTTCAGCTTTGTCGGGACTCGGGTCGGGTCGGGAGTAGGGATTGTTTTGAGATAACACAAAGAAAACCATATAAACCGGTTTGTTTCGGGACTTGGGTCGGGATTCGGGATCACTCGAACTAGAATTGGGTGGGATTCGGTTAGAATTTTCAACCTTGTCGGTTTCGAGATGGGTCGGGATCGGGTCGGGACGGGTCGGTTTCGACCGATGCTCAAACTTCTAGTTGTGTGTATTCAAATGGTGTAAGTTTCTCATTACTCTTAAGTAGTATTTATAATACTTATAATACTATTCATTCTTGATACATGGCATTATACAAGATCTTTTAGTCATTGAATAAATAGTGTATGCATAGGACTTGGTAAAATTGATCATCCACCTAGCCTTTCTTTGTGACACCTTAGCATGAGCTTGGAACACCTAGGATAAAGTTACACACTTGTATTTTACGGATATTCATAACAAAAAGCAATTTTACAAATATATATATATATATTTTATGAAAGAGTTTTGCTAAACACCGCCTATTAGGCAACGCTTAAAGTGCATTAAACAATATCGTAGTGTTTGGTATGGCGTAATGAGAGTAGGAATGGAAAAGATTGATGGAATGAAAAAATTATGTTTGTTTACAATTGATTATTCATTACATATAATCACTCATTACATTAAAAACACCATTTTCATTCATTAGGGGTCATTTTTTTCCATTACATCTTGGACTAAAATACACCGTTGGTCCCTAATCTTGTCTAAAAACATCACACTGAACCAAAACTTGCCTTTTTCGTCGCTAGTAGTCCAAAGTCTGAGATTTTGAGGCTAAACCAGTCCATTGACCATTAATGCCCAGGTCAAAGTCCCGTTATATTCCATAAAAATCCCGTTATCCGTTTTGTGTGAGGGTAGAATCGTCTTGTAACCTTGATGTACTATGTAGCAGATGTCTAATCTAATTTCCCGCCGTAATATCTAATATAACTAAGATGTGTACTCATTGGTCATCCCCAAACTTGTTTTGGAATCCTACCCAAAAAACCCTAATGCAATGTCAATCATGAAATCCAATAATCTAAGTAAGAAAATAACAAGCAGTAACCTTGGATTTACTTTATGACAAATTAGAGAACCTCCTTTCTTTAATGACCATGAGAAAAAGGAAAACTCTGCAATTAGGAGATATGATAAGTGTTTTGTTTTCATTTTTTGTTATAATCGTATACACCTATATATTACTACGATTGTTTAAGTTATTCCCCTTTTAGGTAAGTTTATCGTAACAATGTTTTTTACATTTTTATCTGACGGATCGACCGTGTTCCTTTAGCATGAGGTTAAATCATAAAGGTACATTCAAATACTGCCCAGGTAGAATATATGATGGAGGTAAGGAATGCCAAGTTGATTATGTTGAAATCAATGAGGTTTCTGTTGATGAAATGGATGCTCTCATGACCGAAATCGGTTATGATAATAGACAAACCAATTATTACTACTTTATTAAACCTGGTAGTACATTGAATGATGGATTGTTTAGTTTTCGTGAAGCTGCTAATCTTGAGTTGTTGAAAGACAATGTCAAAGACTATAAGTTGATAGATGTTTATGTGGAAATAGGTAAGACAAGATTAGAGTTGTCTGAAATGTCCCCACAATCTATTAAGACTGTTTTTTGGGAGATGGATGAACATAGTAGAAAAGTTGATAGTGCTGTAATTCAATCTTGTTGTAGACGATTGGTTTTAGATAATCTTGATAATGAGCTTGCACTAGATCCTTTTATGCAACTTACACAAGTACCTATGGACCTCAATTATATTGGTGAATCTAGCAATTTGCCAAATATTGAGCCTGTATTTTTCACCCTAGACACATCATTTGCCAACCAACCTGTTCATAACAGTGATCATGCTTTAGTACTTATGGATGAGGAAAATACTATTAAGGAGCCTGATAATTTTGAGGTTAATCTGTTTTAAGTGACTCAGGGGAAGCAGTTAGAGAAATTAGGAAGAGCACTAGTTGATGTCAATAACAGGTTTGAGGAGCCTCATGTTGATGTAAATTTGTTCTAATTGACTCAGGATAAGCATTTAGGGGAAGTAGGAAGCGCATCTATTGATGCCAATAACATGGAAGAGGATCCTGTTGTTGATGTTACTATGTTCCAAGTGAGTGAGACTAGTGACTTAGGCAATGTAGTTGATGATTTAATTCAAGTGAATGAAGAGAATACTAGTAAGGAGAATGATGCACAACTTGCTTTGGTCCAAGTAAGTCAGAGTAATGAGTTAGGTAAAGCAGGAACAACGACTAATATAATTGATGACATGAATTTGAAAAATGATTTACATGTGATGGTTGATGATGTCTTTTACAATGATTATGTTTCTGAACCAGAGGTAGGTAAGACTGATGTGCCAAGGGGTAGGGTAGAGTTTGCATCTGGAGTTTATACCACATTCTTTTATTGTGGTAAGGACTTTCCTACTGCAAAGGATGTCAAAAATAAGGTAAGAGGGCATTCAATAAAAACTATAAAGGAGTTGATTTTTATGAAGAATGACAAAATAAGAATAAGGATCAGATGTAGGGTTGTGTTCCACTTTCAGGCCCAAGTGAAGGTCCTGGACTGGATATAGGCCCATCTAGGGTCCATTAACCAGAAGGGGTATAAATGCATTGCTTTTTGGCAAAAATGACCCTTCTCGAATACTCGCCCATGACTATTGTTTGTCGGCGGGCATGGTGAGACAGTCCATGGTCGGTCGAAAAATATAATGAGCAACACACTTGTTTGCAATCAAGGCACTCGAGCTTTTGACCTTAACTATATCTCAAAGCAAATTACAGTACAAATTGAAACCAATCCACGGGTTCCTGTCAAGTCTGTTCATAATCAACTTACCAACCAATTCGAGCTTGAAGTGTCCATGCAGAAGGTTTTAAGGGACAAAAACTTAACATTAATAGGCATTAGGGGTGAATTCAAGCTACAATTTACCATGTTGAGAGATTATGTTCAATAGTTTAGAAGAGAAACCCTAATACAACAATTTGATGAATGTGGAACGACCTACATATGAGGCTCTTCCAACAAGAGAATTCGAGAGAATGTATGTTTGTTTAGGTGCACTAAAGGAAGGATTTAAAACGTGTAGGAGATTGTTGTTGGGGCTAGATGCTTTTCCAATTGATGGTCCTTTGAATGGTCAACTGTTGACAGTTGTGGGAATTGATAGCAACAATGGTATATACCCTTTAGCTTATGCTTTTGCTGAATCAGACATAGGATCATGGACTTGGTTTCTTCATTGTTTATCTGATGATATAGCTCTTGCGCCAAACTCAATCATCACTTTTATTAATGACATGCAAAAGGTACTCTCTTAACTTGTTCATAAATTAAAGTCCCTCTGTTTTTGAAACAGACAGTAAACATATATGATTTTGTGTAGGTTATTAGTGAAGCTTTAAGAGATGTTTTCCAGATGCAGAACACAGATTTTGTATTAGAAGCATTCATGAGAAAATAAAACTTCAATGGAAAGGTATGGCCTTCAAAGACCATCTATGGAAATGTGCAACAGCCTAAACTGTTGTACAGTTTGAGAAAGCTATGACTGCTTTCAAGAAATTTAATCAACCAAACATGATTGGTTAAGTAAGATAGCACTGATCCATTGGTCAAGGTCACATTTTTCATGTAAGTCATCTATATGTTTCAGTTAATTTGTATTTGTTAATACAATATAAACAGTTATAATTAATACATGTTTACTTGTAATCTTTAGAGATACCTCATTCTGATGTGTTACTTAATAACATGTGTCAAGTGTTTCATGAAAAAATAATTGAGGGTTTAAACAAACCAATTATTATAGCCTTAGAATACATCAGAGAATACTATATGAAGAGGATAATGCATGTTGTGATGGTGATTGAGAAGAGTAATGAGCCACTAACACCAACTACACAACAAATGCTAGATGGTATTAAGAAATAGGCTGTTAAGTATAATGTTTTATGAAGTGGGGGAAGTAAGTTTCAGGTTAGTGGACCATGGGGTGACCAACGTGTAGTTAATGTTGTAGAAAAGTCTTGTACTTGCAGAAGATGGGAGATAACAGGTTTACTATGTAAACATGTTGTTGCTACCAATTGGAATATGGCTTTAAATGGACAACAAGTAGGAGCTGTAGAAACATGGGCTCATCCTTGTTACTATCTTATCACTTGGGAGGCAACCTACAAACACCATGTCCAGCCTATAACTAGCAACAAACATTGGGAAAAATCAACTGTGCCGACAACAATTATTCCACAGAAAGCCGAAACAACTCTGGCTAGGTCAAAAGGTAGAAAAATAGTTAGGATAGCTCCTAAAAGTGAAGAGATTGTGAAGAATGGTAAGCTGTCAAGGGCTTGAAAGAGTGTTAAGTGTAGTATTTGTGGCATTGCTGGACACAACCGGAAAACATGTCTATGGCATGGTAGAGCTCAAAGTAGTCAAACTGGCCCTAAGGGAAATGTCAACAAGTGCCTAAAAAGGCTGCAACAAAGAAGACACATCCTAAAGGTAACAAAGTAGCAGCAAATAAAGAAGCTGAAGGTATAGGTGTTGTTGAAAGTCAAGTTAGTGCAGTTCAAGGAAGTGGTGTTCAATCTGAATCAAGATCAAGCAACTGAAGATTCCATCATACATGATGCATCCCTGTCTCAATCCCAACAACATCAAGATGAAGCAACTGAAGATCCTAGGATACAAGATGAATCCCTGTCTCAATTCCAACAACATCAAGATGAAGCAATTGAAGATCTCGGCATACATGAGCAATCCCGTCTCAATCCCAACAACATGATCAATCACGGTCGATTCTCACCGCGGTCGAGTGATGTGCAAGCGGTTTACGCTTCAACCCAACCTACTATACGAAGAATGACTAGGCGTGATGCCGACCATGAAAAGAATGATGGCCTCACCATAGGTCAATTCTGTTATGCTAATTAGCTAGACAATGTTTCATTTAGTTTAATTCCTATGGACAAGTTATGTACTCTAAAAACATATGTGTGTGTGTCTATAGTGAAAGACGGTTTTGCCCTCAACAACAAAACATTGACTTGGGAGTTAATGGTCAAGGGACTGGTTTAGCCTCAAAATCCCATACTTTGGACTACTGACGATGAAAAAGGCAAGTTTTGGTTCAACGCGCTGTTTTTGAACAAGATTAGGGACCAACGGTGTATTTTAGTCTACATCTTGGGATGGAATCATAATTACATAAAAGCCCTTTATTAAATACCCACCAAACAAAACATATATATCATCAATGCCTATTTTAGTCTTTTTACTATGGATTTCATTCCAATCTATGATAATATCCAAACATAATTATAACCGTAATGCGTCATTCCATTGCTTCATTTTTTATTACGACATTCATTCCATTCCGTCGCTACTTTATTCCATCATACCAAACAGACCCTATGTTCTTTTGATATTTAAAGTAATTATGCATTTAATGCACACTAAATGAACATAAAATTAACTTAATAATATATTATTTTTTATTTAACAAAATCTAAATTTCCTTTTATATCCATATTAAAGATTGTTCAGTAATCATTGTTTAGCAAAACCCTTTGCTCAAGAAATCAAACTACTCATGAGACTAGCAAAGACCTTGCTATTTAAAATAAAATAAAATAATAATCGTTACAACAACAAACCCAATCCCGCCTAGGCAGGGTATGGGGGAGGTAAAATGTAGACAGATCCTACCCCTACACCAGGGTAAACCCGTGTGTAGAGAGACTACTTCCAACGAGACCTCCGGCAAGTGCATGTGTGCTAGTGCAAAAGGATAGAGAAAGCAAACGATAAAAACAATAGGCAAAAGTCTAGAAAAAAAGCAAGCAAGCAAACAAGCAAACAGGGCATACATGAAAAAGAACCATGCACAAACACACCGAAAAAAAGCCAATAGCAAAGCGCAACAGAAATAGAACCAAAAGCCCAGGCACACCAAAAGTAGACCAACAAAAGGGGGCAACACAGAGCAAAGCAAAGTAGCAGAGCAAAGCAAAGTAGCACATGAGGCAAAAAGCTAGAGCAGAAAAAACACGTAGCACCAAATAACCAAAACGCAAGAAGCAATACGAAGCAGGCAAAACCTAAGGGAGCAACAGAAGAGCAACGCAAACCACGCACAGAGCCTAAGACTACGGCAAAGCAAAAAGGAGGCCACACAACAGAACACGCAAGGGGGCAAAAAGGGGCACCTAAAAGCCAAGCACCTAGCACCACTACCCGCAAATCCTAATTCTATCCCTCCACCCCTTCCTATCTGAGATCATGTCCTCGGTAAAACAAAGATCCATCATGTTATGCATACTTTTCAAAGTTTGTTATGTTATGCATATATTAAAGCTATTGGTTAAGAATTGTAGTGGACCTACAAAAGATATATGATGAAAGAAGGTAATTGTTGTAAGAGCACACGGTGTAACCTTCTTCATTCTTCGTCATTTCAAGGTGGCATCCTTGCCATAGCTAGCCATGACCCCGCCCTCTCCTCATCATTCGCCACTTTTACCTTCGTCGTCTGCACGGCGAAGGTTTAACTTTACTTTTTGTCAGTTTTTTATTTTTTATTTTTTCCTCTACTTATAATGTTTGTATTTTTAGGAAGTGGTGGACCTCAAATGAGTAAGTTGAGGTTAGTTGTGGAGGTTTGTTATAGTAATGTAGCATCCCGTAGGTCCCGAATGAGTAACTATGATATGTCATGGCGCCTAGTGCTCTAAACCAAGTTGGTGAGAGTGCATTTGCGAAAACTCGTATATTTGGGCATGAATACAATTTTCAAAACACACATACGTGTACCAAAGAATTTATAATACTTTGATGCCAAATTCTAAAGTCAAATACCGAATAACAAACTGCCCAGTTTACTATATAGACAAGATCCTACATAAAATCAACATTTTTTGGTCAAGCAAATATGTAAATTGTTGAAGCAAATTTTCACTAACATGGTCTTGAGTCTTGACGATTCCCATGATGTCGCTTGTCGTCATCATAAACTAAAAGCTTGCTACAAAACATAAAAAGAACCGGTTAGAAGTGTTTCGAGGTCAAAACCCCAGAAGTACCTCCGACGGTCAAGTCATAACTTCCAATTAGGAATAAGCACGGTGCAGGTCCGTGTCGAATTAGTGGTACCATTTTTTCCGAGCATAAATTAGTGGTACCGATGCATCGCATCAACGGATTCGGATACGGCATCTAAAATCGGGTTTTCCTTTTTTTCTCGAATTTCCGATTTGGTACCGTCCCGCATCAATTAATAGTCCGATTTTTTTCACCTTATTTTGTAGTCCCTGCATCGTATCGTATATAGAAATCGACGGTTTCGGATTCGGTCAAATCTCATCCCTACTTCCAATGGAGGATCTATATACTAAAGAGAAAGCAGAGAGAGAAAGTGTGTGAGGGATTAGAAACTGTCAAATGAGGGGAAGATGTCGTATATTTATAGGCAAGTGTATATGGGACATATGTGTCATGTGATGACCCCACCTCTGAAAGACACTTCCGAAACTCATTTCATGATTAGAATCAGGCCAAGTGAATATACACGTCATCATAAATCATAGGGTCATAAAATCAATATGTAGATGTAACAATAAAACAAACCATTTTTGGTTAAACAAAATTCTAATAAAGTTCAACAAAACATTGTGTAAATCCAACGTTAAGTCATTTATTCATAATGTATTACTATAAAATATTGGTAAAGAATATATTATATGCATAAATACAAAATCTTAAAATATATAAAACACTTTTTCATTCATGTGATGTGATTAGGGCTGTAAACGAACCGGACGAACACGAACGGAGCCTTGTTCATGTTCGTTCATTTAATTTTAACCGAACAAATAAACGAACACGAACGCTTAAACGGACGAATTTTCTTGTTCATGTTCGTTTATTAAAAAAATGGGTTGTTCATGTTCGTTTATGTTCGTTTATTAAGACACTAAACGAACGGTAAACGAACGAACATAAATGAACATAGACAAATAAACATAAATTTTACTAATTTATGCATGATATATTGTTTTATAAACGTTGTTTTGTTTAAACAAATCAATTTTAAAATTATACAATTTAAAAATATGATATACGAATATAAATAAATAAATAAACATAAATGAACGTTAACGAACGCATAATCGGACATTCACGATCATTAATGAACGGACACGACTTTTGTTCATGTTCGTTCATTAAACTTAACGAACGTAAAATATGGTTCATGTTCGTTCATTTAATAAATAAACGAACATAAACGAACTTTTTACCGAACGGTTCATGAAATGTTCACTGAACGTTCAGTTCGTTTACAGCCCTAGATGTGATGGAACATAATTAAACAATGTTTAATACCCAAGTAAAACTATTAGAGCATGGTGTATGGTAACATTGTATGTGAGTTAAACCTTAACTTGCTTCAAGTTAAGGGTGTGTTACCATTGCAAAGGGGTGAGTTAAGGGCAAGCCTTAACCGTCATGTTAAGCTCATAACGCACGTTAAAGGCCTTCATTTATTTATTATTATTTTTATTTTCTGCCCCTTAAATGAAAGTGTGTTTTTGTAAATTGTTGTTGAGTTATGATAAAGAGTGTTTTTTGTTGAGTTAAGATGAAATGTTAAAGCTGACGTGTCAGTGTGTTAAACCTTAACTTAGGTGCCATTTGGTTTGTAGATGGGTTTAGATTAGAATTTAGATTTGAATGTAAAGTTGTAGATTAGGAGGGAGAAAATAATATTTAAAAATATATTATGTTTTAAAATATAAATTTAAAGTTATTATTATATATACTAAAAAGCGAAAGATACGCTCTTTTACATGACATGTGTCCATGCATTAATTGCCAACTTTCGCACTTAGCAAAAATAGCGCGAGGTTTAGGTGTCGTCATAAGTAAGTCCAAGTTGGCAAAAATAGTCCTTAAGGTTTAAGTGTCATTGCAGTAAGTCTTTTATAGCAATTTGGCAAAATAGTCCCTATCTAAATTCACGCCTATAAAGAATCCCATTGCATCGCTACGGCTTTCATCACTGCTTTATATTAATATATAGGAGAGAAGGATAAATAAAATATTTTTTATTGTTTTATAATAAAGATGGAAAGAAAGGACAAAATAGGATAAAAAAAAAAAAAAATAACATAGCCCCATACTCACATATATTTGTCAGAAAACCACTCAACATACTCTTCTTTTCCGCAACCCCTCACATTTGTGATACAAATCTAAACCGTAGTCTTATAAATACAATCAAACAATCGATTTAAATCTTTTTACCCAAAACCCATGCTAACCCCACCAACCAAATGAGCCCTTAAGTTACCATACTCTTTGCTCTTACACAATGTTTTTTGGGTAAAAGGTCAGGAGACGCGGTAAATATATTACTCCAAAAAAAGTTTAAATACAAAGGATATGGATGAATCTCATATCTCACCAGATTACGTAGGCGAAACTACATAACAAGACACTTCCTATTCTCTATGAGAAAATAAACAACCACTCAAAAATAACATTAGACTTATAAACAAAATTACTTCCTACCGCAAAGCCGGAACGTCTGTCGTGTCATAATAGGCGTCCAAATTCCGGAAGATCGTAGACGCGATCCGTGATAATCGTCATAATCATCTTACACAATGTTCTTAGGGTGCGTTTGGTGTCCCACTATGGAATGAGGTATACGTATGAAAGTCATTAAAGATGTTTGGTTAAAATGAGTACCACCATGGTAATATAATCCATACTCATATATCATCAGTGAAATGGTGATGAATCTTTCATGGGTGAGGCCACCACTACTATCAAACTCATACCCATCATTATTCATATCAAAGATACCAAACCCACCTTTAAATTTTTATTTTGATTATTGAGAAAAGGAAAAAGAAATAGAAAAGTAAAAAAATAGGTTTATGAATCATCATCAGTTCATCACAGTAGCGAGGCCATTAGCGGCTCGATCCACCCAACAAACAAACAAATAAAAAGATCCCCCGATCAAATCGCCACACTCGTAAACTCACACACTAAACGTGTTTGAATGTTGACTCCATCTATTGAGATTTGACCAATTTAACCGATGGCGAATTTCTTAGCTCAGTTTCTGTCCATCAAAAACTCGTGTGAACGTGTTGTTATTGCTGGTATTTATATTGTTATTTCGAGCCCTAATATTGGATCATCATACATTTCTGCTCTACTGATCTGATCAAATCACTCATTTATTGTTAATAACTGTTGTACTTATAATCAATATATATTTTAACACCTAACTAATTTTATATTTTTTTTACCGAATTTTATTTAGATATTATTAGGCTATCTAAATTGTTAATGTGAGCGTGTTGATTTTTACAAGTAAGTCGTTTTTTTTTTTTGTTTGTTTCGACCTTTTTGGATTATTATTATTTTTACATTGTGAGAGTGTTCTGATTTCTGTTGTGATTGTTAGTTTAAATTACTAGTAGCTAGTAATGTGCACGTCAATTTTACTTTTTTAGTCTAAGTTTTTAATGAGACTGTTAAGGCTAACCGATTTGCATTGTATCCCGATAAGTTATATGTCTTTATATAGATGCTACTTTCCGAATGTAGTTTTTCAATACAACATTTGTTGGCAATGTATCCCGATAAGTGTTTGCTACAATGTTTATAGTAACTAGAATATGTACTATTATGATTTATTAAGTTGGAAACTTAACGGCTTGATGTTGAACACAAGGGCTTTATAGTACCACTTTTTAAATATTCGTGCAGAGTTATTGTTCGGCAAGCTAAAAAGTATAAAGGCTTTGTTTGTAGGTTATCCTTGGTTTACAGTGGACCACAAGCTCTTCGAATGTTAGCATGATTTAAGTGCCATACGTAAAAACGAAATAAGGTTACCTTTACGGAAATAGACATTGATACGAATCTTTTTTATATAGTTACACTGAACTACAGATGCTAAACCACAAAAGTTTGTGCTAAGCAAATTTGGTCCGAACGAGTAAACAACGTTTTTCACTCTACAAAGTTAAAATGTGGTGTTCAATATGTGTCAATTCATTATATCTTCAGCGTTCTCTTTGTGATGCAATCTATTAACGTCTTGTTGGTTCTGTTTTATCACCTTTTGTCATCTGAATGATGAAATTGAAAAGTTTCATTTTCAACAAATTTCAGTTGAAGATGTAAGTGATTTGTGGCCACATGTCAAGAAGGGATTTGAGGAACGACTTCCAATTAAAAGAGCACCATTAAATAACAAGACCCGTAATCCTGTATCTGTAGAAAATTTGCCAGCCGAGTTTATACTAACAACAGATGCGAGGCTCCGAAGTAGGTTCCCACAAGAGCAATTTTTATTTTCATTCAGAGAACCGTATGCAACTGTAATTCTTGTAGCTTGTGAGGTATCTAGTATTTCATGTTCTCTGTAATCAATATATTCGATATATCTTCCGGTTTATGCATTTATGTCAAATTCCGTTTGTGTTTTGAACAGGATTTAGACGAGTTCAAGACAATTCTAAAACCACGTCTAAAATTGATTTTGCAAAATGATGAACGAGAGTGGTTTATTGTTTACGTATCGCGGGCTCTACCCCAAAATGATCAAGCAACAAAAATGGCAAAAAAAGTTTACGCCAGAATTGAAGTTGATTTTAGCTCTAAAAAGAGAGAGAGGTAAAGTTGTGAAGCTAATAAATGTGTATTAAATATCCTGCCACTTTTGCTTTTCATTACTCTAGATATAAATCATACATATATTGTGTATATTGGTGTAATATAAGATAAAGGGTCCTTTTTGTAGGTGCTGCAAATTGGATATTCATGCTCCTGAAGCTACTTTTTGGGACGATTTGGAATCCAAAATAACCGAGTGCATTAGAAACACTCTTGATAGGCGTATTCAGTTTTATGAGGAGGAGATTCGTAAGCTCAGTGAACAACGGTTTAAGCCTGTTTGGAGCTTCTGTAACTTTTTCATTCTAAAGGTAACCATACTTATGCTATTTTTGAACAATCTATAACTTCTGCAAGAATTATTGAAAATACCTGTCCCAGTATGACCTCTATATCGTTATTATGTCATTACTGAAATTTTAATTTTCAATATAGGAAAGCCTGGCATTCATGTTTGAAATTGCTCATCTCCACGAGGACTCATTACGGGAATATGATGAACTAGAGCTCTGCTACTTAGAAGCAGGTGCTTAATTATTATGTCTTACGTATCATGAATCCGTCAGTTAGATATATGAGATATTCGTCACCTTGGTTAACATATGTCTGACTGATATTCTGTCATTTGTGTTTTGCTGCACTTTCCAAATGTATTCTGTTTAATAAAGAAATAGTGAAGTAGGAAAGCAATTGCTATAAGATATTTATGGAAGCTAATGTTTAGGAAAATATATTGCGTGTCTGGCTGCAACAATTGGAAGCTGTGTTTACTTTATATCTGTATATGTTAACTTTTTATAACAATTTGGACTGATGAACTTTATTACTGTGTGATCAGTTAACATGGCAGGCAAACTAAGAGATTTTGGAGGAATGGAAAATGGTGACGATCAGGCTGCTCTACTAACTCCTGGAAAGAAACCACTAACACAGATTGTTCAAGATGACTCCTTTAGGGAGTTTGAATTTCGACAATACCTTTTTGCATGCCAAGCAAAGGTAATTCTACATCTGTTGCTTCAGTTTGCTTCGTAATTAGGTTCTTAATGCAAGATTCTTATTTGAACTTTTGCAGCTATTGTTCAAGCTAAACCGTCCATTTGAAGTTGCATCAAGAGGGTTTTCATTTGTAATTAGCTTCTCAAAAGCATTGGCCCTTCATGAGGTCTGGCATTCATATCAGTGTCCATTTTCTATGCTATTTGGTAATATTGTTGGTTTACCTTAGAGTAGTTATTCATAAAACAAATCATGTTTTTACCTAATTGTATTATTGTCTGCGACTTCTGCAACAGAGTATTCTACCCTTCTGTCTACGGGAAGTTTGGATTATATCTTCTTGCTTGAGTTTAGCAGATGCAACCGCTGCTCACTATAGTAATGGACTTGTGGCTCCAGAGATAGAAAAAGAATATTATCGCGTACGCGGGGAACTATATTCTTTATGTCGAGCTAAGGTAAAGAGGTTATATAACACCATTAGCCAATTCAAACTACACATTTTTCTAAAGCAAAATAAAATACTATATTCTTATGTTGAGGTTTCTAAGTTACATATATCAGATAATTATGAACTAAGCATTGATGAAATTGGCAGTTCATGAGGCTTGCATATTTAGTTGGTTATGGTTCTGCTATGGAAAGAAGCCCTGTCAACAGGTTGGCACTCAAAATTTTGCTTGTTGATAAACATAAGATTTATATTGCATACCCTAAAACGTATGTTCTTATTCTTGCACAGTGCTTCACTTAGCATGCTACCTTGGCCTAAGCCAGCAATCTGGCCTTCTGTTCCCTCTGATGCTTCATCTGAAGTTCTTGCTAAAGATAAGGTATGTATGCATTACTGATATGATGTATCCCTTAAAAGCACAGAAGAAAGTATACATAATTATATAAAATGCTACTCGAACTATTTTATAGATGAATCTTCAAGTTACACCAAGGGTCAAGCATTTTGGTATTCAACGGAAGCCACTGCCTCTAGAACCTAGTTCTCTTCTGCGAGAAGCTAATCGCCGAAGAGCTTCTCTTTCTGTTGGAAATGTGTCCGAATTGTTTGATGGACGCTCACCTCTCATGGATGGGTATGCTCAAGTGTAATGCCACATTTTTTTTGCTATAAGAGTTGAAATACCACTAACCACTCTGATCCACCTGTCTATGTTGCCAGCTCAGGTTCATCTGCTGCCATGTCACGAACCAATTCTACACCAGGAAACTTTGAAAGCTCAATCGGCCGCCCAATGAAACTTGCAGAGATCTTTGTTGCTGCTGAACATGCACTCCAGAAGACAATTTCTGATCCTAGTTTGTGGACTTCATTTTCATCTTTAGAGGAGTATGAGGTATGTAATTCACAAATTCCGCCATCTTCCTCGACACATGTTTATAATCTCACTTCGTCATTTGTTTTTCCATCAGCAAAAATACCTGGAACTATCAAAGGCTGCTGCAGAAAATTATCATAATTCGTGGTGGAAAAGACACGGGGTTGTTCTTGATGGCGAAATTGCTGCTGTTTTTTTTAAGCATGGTAACTATGATCTAGCTGCAAAGTCATATGAGAAGATTTGTGCTCTTTATTCTGGTGAAGGCTGGGAGGATTTGTTGGCTGATGTGCTTCCAAATCTAGCCGAGTGCCAGAAAATACTTAATGACCAAGCTGGCTATCTATCATCTTGTGTGAGATTACTCTCTCTTGACAAGGGATTGTTCTCATCAAAAGAACGTCAAGCTTTTCAATCTGAAGTTGTTCGTCTTGCACATGGTGAAATGGAGCACCCTGTGCCTTTAGACGTCTCCTCATTAATTACATTTTCTGGTAATTCTGGACCACCTTTGGAGCTCTGTGACGGGGATCCGGGAATCTTGTCTGTAACTTTAAGAAGTGGATTTCCTGATGATATAACTCTTGAATCACTCAGTCTTACTTTGACATCCACCACCAATGCTGATGAAGGTGTTAAGGTATATTTTTTATCTTGTTTGTTCTTCAACTGATTGCTAAGCAGTTCAAAACTTATGAATTCTGATGTTTCATGTAATAACTAGGCAATCAGGAGTTCTGGGGCTACAGTACTATACCCTGGTAGAAATACAATCACACTTTCATTGCCCCCTCAAAAAACTGGTTCATATGTCTTGGGTGTTCTCACTGGGCAGATTGGTCAATTACGATTCAGGTCTCATGGTTTCTCCAGAGGCGGTCCTGCAGAAAGTGACGATCTTATGAGTTATGAGAAGCCAACTAGACCAATTCTTAAGGTAGTATTTCTATGATGTGGAAAAGTGAGATTATTCATTATTGTTTCTGGCAAAGTGGCAATTTTGGCCCATTTATCTATGAATGGGGTCGATTTGGGCGGTCTGTTTTATTTTAAACTGGTCGAATGAAAATTGGAGCCAAAAAGGGAAACAGGCTACATACAGTCAGCCCAAAGTCAATTTTTTAACACATACAACCTCCTAATGGTATATATTGAAAAACAGTACTTTAACCAGAACCTGTTTGCCCTGTCACCTAACCCGCCAGACCCTCTCATCTTGCGACCTCGAGTCTTTGGTTCTGTGGTATAATCTATGGTAAAAACATTTAAATGTAGCATGTTATGATGTGGTTAAGTTCTGTTTGTTTCCAACTTCAGGTGTTTAAACCAAGAGCTCTTGTTGATCTTGCTGCAGCAGTGTCATCTGCATTATTAATGAATGAGCCCCAGTGGGTGGGTATAATTGTAAAACCGATTAATTATTCCCTCAAGGGAGCTGTTCTACACATTGATACTGGTCCTGGGTTGAAAATTGAAGAGTCAAATGCCATTGAAATGGAGACATATACCGGTACATCAAAAACTACAGATGGGTTAGATAATAAAGACAGTGGTAACAATAATTCTATTGTCAAAGAATTTGCACAACTAATTTTGGAGGATGGTAGCATAGAGTTACCTGACTGGGCAAGCAATATAATGAGCGTTTTATGGGTTCCTGTTCGTGCCATTAGTGATGGACTAGCCAGAGGAACATCCGCAGGTTTACTTTCTCATTATTTACTTTCACTTGGGTTTCTGGCATAGAGTACCAACGCACTTTTCCAATTTTCTTCCGTCTTCAATCGTATTTTTGGGTACATCTTAGTCATTAAATGATCGTTTTTTCTTTGTTTGGGTCATTTTTAACCTGTAATGTCAATTAGCTTGTATATTTTCAACATTTAATAATTTAACATTTTTTTTATAAAATTTATCAATACGAAAGTCGGTTTTAAGAGATATTTGGTTACAAAATGACCCGAATGGGACAAAAAGCCTTCAGTTAATAAGTAGGAAGTAGGATGTGCACAAAAGTACTATGACTAGTACACAACAAATGAAAAATTATGTTGGGACTTTATGCCAGTAACTTTATCGTTTGACATTTCACTATATTTCAGTTACTTAATAATCCGTTGGCATTTATTTTAGGGACGGTTTCTCCTGAAAGACCAAGTGTTGTGGATGGATTGAGAACAGTAGCTTTAAAACTGGAATTCGGAGTATCGCATAATCAGACATTTGAAAGGACTATAGCTGTTCATTTCACCAACCCATTTCACGTCAGCACACGTGTGGCTGATAAGTGCAGTGATGGCACTTTGCTTTTGCAAGTAATACTACACTCACAAGTGAAGGCCTGCTTAACCATTCACGACGCATGGCTTGATCTACAAGAGGGTTTTGCTCATGGGGGTAAAGGCGATGGGAGACCAACACCTGCTTTTTTCCCTTCTTGTTCCCGCAGCTTCTAGAGCTGGAATCTTGTTCAGTATATTCCTAAAAACTACAACTACTGAAGGTAATTACTCGTTTAACTCAATCATTCAAGTATGTCACCATCTACGTGTGCTATTTCGAGCCATTATTGGTAAATTGGTTTTGACTTTCTAATTTGTCATTTGATATTCATCTTATCTAAATATCATGGACTCATGTTATATTAGATATTATATATCATTAGTATTGCATGTAGTTATATTTTAAAATCCTTATATTTATAACAGTTATTGTTGTATATTTTCATTATTAGTATTGGGATATTTGCATAGCTGGCCCTGTAATATATTTTTGTTTGTTATTATTATTACTAACATTAATACTATTATAACTAAAATGATAATGACATTTTTTCATGTATACTAATATTATGTCGTATATGATTGATTTGCTAATTTAAATTTCATCTCAGCATACAACACGGGCCATTTAAAGTTCTTGTTATTTCTCATTCTTAACTGCACTATTCTGCAAAGACTTGATTTTATTCTTGGTTTTACAGATGAAGCTAAAGTGATGGATCCTGAAGATACTATAATAAATATTAGATACAAAATTAGCGGGGATAGAAATCTTGGATCTCATACCCCCATGTCTGTGGGATCCAGTGGACTCGAGGATGATGCCACACAGTTATTGACATTCAGGAGTGCCCTTGTTTTACAACGACCCGTGTTGGAACCTTGTTTAGCTGTTGGTTTTCTTCCTCTTCCTTCAGACGGTCTTAGAGTTGGGCAGCTTTTTACGATGAAATGGCGTGTTGAAAGATTGAAGGAGGAAAACGATGTAAGGTTTCACAAGCTTTTAATGTTCCTATATTTTCATTTGGTTTCACCATGAATGAAAGTGACATTACTAATTTGGTTATTTCTTTAATGACACATAATTTGGATAAAATGAATAGAAACTATAATAGTATCTTAACATACGTGGGTTATACATCTGCTCATCTAGTTTGATTTGCAACAGGATGAGGTACTATATGAAGTGAATGCAAATTCTGAGAACTGGATGATTGCCGGGAGAAAACGAGGCCATGTATCTCTGTCAACAAAGCAAGGTGTGTTTTGGTATTAATTATATAATTATTGCAATTTCAAGTCGCAACTAGTTTGTAATGTTTGGATAAATAGATTCTGCTTCTGACAATCTCCGAGTTTATTCCTATTTGGGCCAAACAATTACTTTTAGGTATTTAGTTTCTTACTTGAATCAGTGAAACTGATTACTAAGGGTAACATAAAGTTACCTATTTACCCGCCTTATAACGTAATTCGAGAGATTCCCATTTAGCAGAATGTGTATGTTTTCTACAAAATGTCTTTTGGTTGCTTTACGTATTACTTCCCTAAATGAGGCACAATAATTCATCAAGATTTATTTCATCAAACTTATTATCTTCACTTGTACAGGATCAAGAATCGAGGTTTCAGTGCTATGCGTACCACTGGCTGCTGGATACGTTCGGCCTCCACAACTCGAGTTACCAAACATTGGTGAGGCAAATATTAGTTGCAACCCGGCGGGACCCCATTTAGTCTGCGTCTTACCTCCACCTCTGAGCTCTTCATTCTGCATTGCTGCTTGATAAATTATATTTTCATTTTGCGGTGACCCATGCCGACTGCTATATGGATCAAAATGGTGAGTTTTTTGGTAGCATTTACATGATAACTTTTGTTATAATATGAGGTGATAGTGGTAGGTTAGGTGCATATACAGACGGGATAGTGGGCATCATAGTGAAACCTGATACAATGACACCAGACGCCGTGTGTCGCTATCCCTTTGTGTCATATGTTTGTTTATTGTCTTCGTCACTGTATCCTTGTCATGGTTTGTGTCTATGTATTTACTAAATAATGATATTGATTTGTTGGTTTTGGTATCTGTTTTCTCTAAGCAACTTGTTTTTTACCTAGATAACTGTAAATTTCTGTATGCTCATTATTACAATGATCAATTTTCATCTAAAACACATATCACATACTGTAACACATTAATATTTTAAGAGTAAACTGCAAAATTTGTCAGTCTATGTGGAAAAATTCGTAAACTGTTGGCATAAATCATTTTTAAGGTTGAAAGTCTAACGGAGATCATCTTTGAAAGGGATGGCTTTTGCTTGACTCTGTCAAATTTTTATTTTTTGCATGAATCGTGTGAAATGATTTCGTTAGACTTTTGGCTTCTTAAGAATAAGTCATGGCAATAGTTTTTGAAACTAATGGTCTGTCAAAATGGGGGAAAAAACACACAACCATATTCTTTTCTAAATTTTAAAACCGATTTATGTTTGGTAGAGTTATTTGGTTAGGAGCATATATTGACAAGTGCATGTGCATGGAAAACTAGTGTAGAGTGAAGACTGGGATTGGCAAATGCAAGTTGTCCTTTATTCTTTTCCACCAAAACCAAAAGTCTTCCTCAATCACCCCCTTCATCTCTGCCACCAATGGTGGGATCTTAAAAGTCTTCTAATAAAAATAAAGTACGGAACTTATTTAATGGGTCAATAAAATTCTAAATGTTTTATTCTAGTTATCAAGGGAGGTCGAGTTTTCGACTCAAATGTAACCTAACCGTGACCGTTTTCGACCTTTTCTGAGACTACTTTCAAATAAGTATGTAGTGAAGTTTGAACAATATACTTCCTCTGAGGAAGTTAAGTTTCTCTTCCCCTTGCCTTTAGACACATGAAACACTCGCAACAAACACTTTATTTCACCTTTGCCTTCATCGTAATAGACAGGTGGTGTTCCTTCCTTCCCAAGCCGGATGTGGCTCCTTCCCGCACCACTTTCCACAGCCGGAATTCTAGCTTTCTAGCTATAAAACTATATCAATGTACTGTACGGACATTAATATCGAATTTGCATTGTTAATAGCATAAGAAAGTACATATAAACATTGGGATTTACTCTTGAAACAGATGGACATAATGATCAATACACTTGCAATAAAATAAAGAGCTAGTTGCAGTTGCAGAACTATCATGGAACTTTCCAAATTAATACTCAACCAAATCAAAGATCCTATGAATAATATAAAATTTCATAAAATCAAATCATATGTCAATCATCTATTACCAGCTGGTTTCATTGAATCAAACTATTATTATGGGCTTGATAGATTCTGATCTTGATTCTTTACAGTTTATTTGTGGGTCCATACACCCTCATTTTGAGCTGTTTTTAGACTTCACTCCATAAAGCTTTTCAACCTTTATAATCAATCTTTCATGGAACATTCACATTAAACCTCACCTCATTTCATTTCAAACCCAATAACTAAATCTTTATTGGCTAATTTCTTGGATTATTTGGTTCTTTTGGTATCAAAGTATGTTCATATATAAAGATTAAATCTTTAAGGCGTTATTAGCTTCTTTTTTGTGCTGATTTTGCGGTTTAAGCTTTGAGGTTCAAATGTTGAATCTTTAAGGCATTTAGCTTATTTTTGTGCTAATTTGGGTTTAAGATTAAGCTTTTCAAGAAAAATGAAACGTTTCAGTTTAGTACCATTTGTTCTTATACTTGCATCTTTATACAAATCTTCTGCTTCATTCACTCCTGCCGATAACTACTTATTATCTTGTGGTTCATCACAGAATATCTCATATCTTCACCAAATTTACATTCCTGATTCGACCCAATCTCCACAAGATTCATATACCATCAAATCGAGTTCTGCTGTCCCATTACCAATACATCAATCTGCACGCGTTTTTCCTGCCACTTTCACTTACAAATTCGATATCCAAAAACAAGGCCGTCATTTTATCCGCCTACATTTTTACCCCATCCCGGGCCATAACCTTACTTCAGCTTCATTCACAGTAGTAACTGAAAACTTTGTGCTATTAAACAGTCACAGCTTTGATAAAGAGTCAACGTTCGTTACAAAAGAGTATTCCATCAATGTGAATTCAGACACATTGCTTTTGAATTTTGTCCCATCAAATAATTCATTAGCATTTGTTAACGCGATCGAAGTTGTGTCTGTCCCTGATGACCTGATCCCTGATCAGGCTATCACGTTGTCACATTCCACCTCGCTTAATGGGCTATCAGAACTCGCGTTTGAGACTGTGTATCGGTTGAATATGGGTGGCCCAAGACTTACTCCACAAAACGATACGTTGGGAAGAATATGGGAAAATGACGAGAAGTATCTTCATGTTAATAGCTCAGCTGCAAATGTGTCGACAAACCCTTCATCTGTTAAGTACCCTCAAGACTTAAGTCATGAAATCGCTCCAAGTTTTGTTTATGCAACAGCGCAAACTATGGGTGATGCAAATGTAGTGAATCTGTATTTTAATGTTACATGGGTTCTTCCGGTTGATCCTGATTTTGCATACTTTGTTCGGGTACATTTTTGTGATATTGTGAGTGAGTCTTTGAATACACTTGTGTTCAATCTTTATATAAACTCAGATAATGCTTACGTTGGTTTGGATTTATCAAGCTTGACGGGTAGCTTAGATGTGCCCGTCTATAAAGACTTTGTCACGAATTCGACTGATGAGTCGAATACTTTGACTGTCAGTATCGGCCCACAAGCGGATACAGAAGATGCTAATGCGATTTTGAATGGTCTTGAAATATTGAAGATTAGTAATCGAGCTCGAAGCTTGGATGGGGCTAGTGCGGTGGATGATTTAGTTGTTGCTCCAGTAAAGAAGTCGAAAAAGTTTGGTATTGTGATAGGTGTTGTTATTGGGGTAGTTGTGGCGATTATTCTATCGGGTTTTTGTTATTTTTGTGTTGTGGGTCGTAGGTCGAAAAGGGTGGATCATTTGAATCCATTGTATGGAAATTCGATCACTATGACGAAAATGTCGAATACTGCAAGCTGCATTTCGCTAGCTTCGTGTAATAATCTCGGAAGAAGCTTTAGTTTTCAAGAAATATTGGAAGCGACGAACAAATTTGACGAAAGTTTGTTGCTTGGAGTTGGTGGTTTTGGGCGGGTTTATAAAGGGACTATGGAAGATGGGACCCGTGGTCTTGCGGAGTTTCGAACAGAGATTGAGATGTTGTCGAGGCTCAGACACCGTCATCTGGTCTCTCTCATTGGTTATTGTGATGAACGATCTGAAATGATTCTTATTTACGAGTATATGGCAAACGGGCCTCTGAGAGGCCATTTGTATGGTGCAGATCTCCCGTCGTTGTCGTGGAAGCAACGCCTCGAAATCTGTATCGGGTCCGCTCGGGGTCTACATTATCTTCACACCGGTGCATCACAGGGTGTGATACATCGGGATGTGAAGACAACCAACATATTATTGGATGAGAATTTTGTAGCCAAAGTTGCTGACTTTGGGTTGTCGAAAGCTGGACCCTCTCTCGACCAAACCCACGTTAGCACCGCAGTGAAGGGTAGTTTCGGATATCTTGATCCCGAATACTTCAGAAGACAACAATTAACCGATAAATCTGATGTTTATTCGTTCGGGGTTGTTCTTATGGAAGTGTTGTGCGCCAGACCAGCGTTAAATCCAAATCTTCCTCGAGATCAAGTGAACATTGCTGAATGGGCTTTATCGTGGCAAAAGAAGGGAAAGTTGGAACATGCTATGGATCAAAACCTAATGGGGAAGGTGAATATTTCTTCTTTGAGGAAATATGGTGAGATTGCCGAAAAATGTTTGGCAGAATATGGTGTCGATAGGCCATCAATGGGTGACGTTTTATGGAATTTGGAGTATGCGTTGCAGCTTGAAGAGACATCTTCGGCTCTTGAGGAGCCAGAAGATAGTAGTATGAATTATATTTCGGGAATCAGGTTGGGCTCGTTAGAAGTATTTGATAATAGTGTGAGTATGATCAGTACTGGGGACGAGTTCAGGGTAGATAAAGAAAGGGAAGACATTGCAACGAGTGGCGTGTTTTCTCAGATGCTACATCCACGAGGACGATGATCAGTGACTAATAAAATTCCGACATAATGTGTGTTGGCTAAATGATGTTTGATTCTTGTTTTGTAAAGGATTTATTTGAAGATTGAGTGTAGGATTTAAAGCACAAAGTGTTTGAATCCATTTAGTTGAATGTTTTATAGAACTCCAAGCACAAACTGTTTGCTGAATTCCATGGCCACTCATTGTAGTAGCGGCTGGCCCATAAGTACGGATGGTTAGCACCCGTCGCCGATGGTTCTGGCTACATTGGGTTGGGTCAGACTCATTTTACGGGCTGGACTGAATGTTCAACAGTAGTCGTTTATAAATTGTCTATATTCTCATAAACTTTCATGCTCAGTTGCTCACTATTACAAAGCCAACATGGAAAAAATGATTATTCAGATCACCATCATTTGCTTTTTCATCCGCTTCTTGTTGATACATATCCTTCAACAAAAATGCGGCGATTATAGTGATATTGATCTTTCAACAATTCGATATGAAAATCTGCTGCACCGGCTCCAAGGAGAATATGTTGCAGGATCGAGATCATGTTTCATATGCCTCAAATATTATGAAACGGATGACCTCGTATGCCAACTCAGCCGTTGCGGGCATGTTTTTCACTGCCGTTGTATCGGAAGGCGGTTGAGCTGGAATGAGTGTAGATGTTGGATCTGTTGGACTCGATTGTTTTCCCAATGTCCTTGGTTCAACATACAGGAGGCTTATATATTGGCTATTCATTTTACTCAACTAGTGTCGATTTTTATTGTATTCCACGCGGCAATAACATTAAATTTACAAATGAAACTAGCAAGGAGCCAGGATCAAAATTACATTGTTAAGGAGAGACCGTTATAAGGATTGACAAACCACTCAATCCATAAAACAATGGAAGCCTAATGTCACGGGGTCATCCTCAACGACCCCGCGCGGCGTCCTTACACCGATAAGGACCAGCCATCCGTCCCGCGTATAATAGAGGTTCACTGGTTTCGTCCTGCCTTGGACTCATCAGGGGAGCGGCCCCAACTCCCGACCGGTGTAGTGCCATATCGAGTCTCCACTGTGGCACGTACTACACCTTAACGTTGGGGTACTCCAACAAGACCAACAGATTGACCGAGAACCCACGATTAAGCAGCGCTCCAAGCGTAACCCGACCCACCGAATTTGGCTCGTGACATTCTCCCACCACCATTCATGCATCGCCCTCGTGCATGGTCATCCGTCTCAACGAACGACTTCCCTCGAATGATTTGGCTTTACTCGGGCTTTATGGCTAAAGGGACATTCGACTTCTTTTCGTCCCGATGCGTCCGACTAAACTCCATAGTCCATTACCTCTCTCGGCTTCCGCCGAATGCGACATTGCGACCTCCACACAATCGTCATATTGACTCTTCATATCCCGAGAGCCCTCCCGCCACCTTTGTTTAGCCAACACTTATAGAACTTTGGGAGGCGCCGAGCGATCATTGCCTCGGTCCGCCTCGGTCCGACTTGCTCGATACCACTTGTCACGGGTCATCCTCAACGACCCGCGCGCCCCACACCGATAAGGACCACCATCCGTCCGCGTATAATAGAGGTTCACCGGTTTCGTCCCGCTGGACTCATCGGAGCGCCCCAACTCCCGACCGGTGTAGTGCCATATCGAGTCTCCACTCGTGGCACGTACTACACCCTTAACGTTGGGGTACTCCAACAAGACCAACAGGATTGACCAGGAACCCACGCATTAAGCAACGCTTCCAAGCAGAACCCGACCCACCGAATTTGGCTCGTGACACTAATCTAACTTAACAATTCTCAACCTCAACGGCATCTTCTCTGTTGCAAGCCCTTCTAACTTGTCACCCTGTATCTCCGATGTCCTTGGTGCCATGGTCTGCTTGTTGGTGATAATGAGCCCAGAGCAGGGTGAAGGTAATCAATAGCCTAACTAATTACCAAGAATGGTTACCGGATATCACATGGAATCGTGTTATCACTTTTCAAAGTAAACTATTCGACCTTAATATCTGGGTATCACGAATATCTACTTGGGATAAGACCAAATGTGTGTTAATGATTTAGGCACAAATCAATAACCTTGCGCATCCAAGTTTTTATGTTTTCTATATCTCTCATGCATGATCTGATTTCCTATTTATAGAAAAATACTTGTAGCTTAGTCAAATGAAATTATGATGATTAATCGGCTCATTTATAGCCTCATAATTATCCCCATTAAAGCTAATAGTGGTTACATGACTAATTAAACGTGGTCATTAAGTAGTTATAACTGCCACTTGAATAGGTCAAAGCATATTACAAGTTACTTCCAGCAGTACTAGCACTAGTAATTCTACCTAACAGTACTAACATTAATAATAGCACTATTAACTCTGCCCAACAATACTAACATCAATACTAGCAGTATTAACAATGCCTAACAGTACTAACATTAGTACTAGCAGTATTAACTCTGCATAGTGGTTTCACTAGGGAGTAAGAACATCTAAGTAAACACATCTTTAATTATCATAAGAGCACACCTACATAAACATAATCTATCCTTAGTTTAAATAGTTAATTAGTTTTAGTAAAAGTAGTTAAAATTGGTAGAAGTACCACCCCCACTCCTATACCCTGAGATATTTACTTGCTTTTAAAAAATTATAAAAAGACTAAAAAGAATCTCCCTCAATCTTATCTTCTCGTCATACATCTCTAACCGGCATCTCTATTCCCTTAGAGAACGATCAACCTCCTGGGCTTACCCCATACTACACTCCAACGATTAGGTACACTGCCTAGAGGGTTGTAAAACTTGCTCGTAGAAAAAAAAGTCTTTTCGACCCCGAACCCTCGTATCACTATCTTAGTCAACTAAGGTAAACATAACCCATTTTATACCAACAATAGCGGAGTCCAATTAATCTAATTTTTTTACTTATTTATTTTATTTACTATCTTAGTCAAATGAGGTCAAAATAACCCTTTTTCTGTAGATATTATCAAATGCCTTGTGAAACAAAAACTAAATGAAAAAGTATGTAAAAACCATTAAGATCATTCACATTCATCCAAAGATCGTTCCAAAAAAAGGGATTAACTACATCCTACATAAACATACCAAAATACAAACTAAACTACCACATTCACAAACCAACATGACCCACCTCCCCAATGATCCTAGAACCACTTATAAACAACAAAGATCATAAAACAAACAATGACCAAGTACATTCTCAGCTTCATCATCAATGCCTCTTGCTCCCTGAACATCTTAACATACTCCTCCAGGTCCTCTTCGAGTGCATCCGTAGCCCTAAGAAGGCCAGAATCACATCAAGAGCTTGTTGGCACATCGGAGGATCGAGCCACCTGAATGTACCACAATCGGAACCCTAAATCATGCAGACAACGACACAATCAGTCACATTTAATGTAAATAACTCCCTCTAATTCAGTATAACAAGTCTTACCTCATTTGGGCAGCAAAAGGAACATTTTTCCCGGATTTCGGTCGGTCCAGGATGTCTTAATTTTTGAAACATTACCACATCCGCATATAACAATTCTTAAAGTTAGGGAAGACTTGTGTGTGAGTGTGTGTGTGAATTTTAATCAGAAGTGTGTGTAAATTTTGATCGATAATGTATACAATAAGATGTTATTTCTTATATAAGTGCAAAACTTTAGTTGCAAAAAATGTCCCTCGACATAAAGGTGGGTGTGCAAGTAGGGTGTCTGGTGGATTTTATGGCGGGAAAAGTGAAATGATGAAAATACCATCATGTGGAACGCACGTGAGGACTCACTAACCGGATTTTGTAACGCTCGTTAGCCCTAGCTTCACCCCCGCCCGAGCCCATTTTGCCAAACATGCCCATATATGTGTGGGGTGTATGTGTTTTTTTACGCCTGTGCGTTTGTTTGGTTACTAGTATATACTAACAACTAAGTGGGTTATTTTTCTTTCTATTTTTTCAACTTTCACAGAAAAATTAAAAAAAAAATTGTCAACCCGATCAAAACTCATATACACCCGGACCCAACTCATTTAGAATCTAAATCCGTGACTTAACCCGACCTGATTTACCTAGTTTGCCACCACTAAGTTTAATAAATGATTTGACAAAATTTTAATCGAACCGAACTACAAAACCTGAAAATTTTAAATTATAATTTTTTTAATTGACGATGCCAAAATTCTTGAATATATAAACAATCATAGAATCAAGTTTTGGTAATTTAATTGCCTCTTCTATATCTTAGATGGATGTAAATGAGTATTTGATATAATCTCTAATTGTCTAACAGTTAGCCAATGGATTTAGGTGGGTCTAGCTAGCCAATCAGACCCAAGACCAGTACTTTTAAATGATTCATTTAGAGCCATACCCGTTTGGACCCAAACTAATCTAGATACGTGACTCGACCCGTTCCGATCCACTCATTTTGCCATGTATAGTATCTTCAAATGCCTGAGTTAACTTCTAATTTTTAAGCATAAGTTGAAGTGTTTTTTTTTGGTAATTATGGTTTTCGACCTTTTGGCCGACTAATCCGCCGAGTTTGAACCCTAAGTTGAAGTGTTTATTAACTATTTAGTAGATTATGTTATAAATTCTACTTGAATTTAGTTTTCTTGGTTTTTACTAAAACCAACCCAATTCTAGTTATGATTTTTGACTAGGTTTTATATATTTTAAAATTGATAAGATCTAGTTTTAGTTTTGCTTTTACTAATTTCCAAACAGATGAACATAAATAGTGCAATTCAGAAACCCGATAACCAAACCGATGAAACCCACCAACCTTTTTGGCTTTTGTAGATTACTTCTTTGTAGTTTGTATAGCCGCTTTAAAATGGCAAAAGTATCATATTTAGAATTGTCTTTTGAAAAATTGTTCAAAAGAGATTAGTTTATCGAAATAGTATAATTATTAGAGTAAATTGCAAAAATCGTCTTTGTGGTTTGTCTAAATAGCGGGTTCATCCCTAATCTTTTGTAAATGCATGCATCATCTTTATAGGGAACTTTGGGTTGCAGTTTTCGTCCTTGACCAAAATAAAATGACTAAAATGTCCTTGTCAAAACTTGTAACTTAGGGATGAAAATTGCAATCCAAAGTTTCATACACAGACGGTGCCTACACTTTTCAAATGTTTGAGACGAAACATGTGATTTGGCCAAACCACAAGGACGATTGTTGCAATTAACTGTTATTACAATTATTGTTTTGCTAGCTTGTAGCCAATTTTATTAGATTTCACAATGTTTAACGACACCTTAACATCAAATCGGTAACAATTCGTTAATTTTGATGTTTTCAATTTGGTTTGGTTTTCGGATATTGTGAGTAATCCATTTAGGGATGCTAGGGCGAGAAATAGGGGCGTGCAGAATTCGGGTTTGCCAACAAAAATTGAAAATCGAAACCTAACTAAATCGAAAAAACTAAACCGAACTGGTAACGAATCGAATTTGCAAAAACCGAACCGAACCGAATTAAATATTTGATTTTCAGTTTTGATACGGTTTTGAGCAAAATGAAAACAAAAAACCAAATTTACATAAATATGTATATATTTTTTATATATTTATATAAAAAAATCAAAACTTTTTCATAGTATAAATATAATGTTTTACAAGTTTGAAATTTTTTTTATTGCTAAAAATTTTATATAATTAAATAAATAAATAAATATTTAAAATGATGTAATTCGTGTTATTATATTATTCTTAATCTAATTTGAATTCAGTTGGATTCTTCTCTCAGTTTTACTCACGAAAAAGTTTAAGTAAACTAAATCGAATAAAGAAAAAATTACACGTTTGGTCCCTATGGTATACCCCAAATAACAACTTTAGTCCCTAAGTCTTTTTTATTACACCAGCGGTATCTAATTTTGAAACTATGCACGCTTTTGGTCCTTATTTTGGATGGGCGTTAGTTAAGTCCGTTAAGTATTTTGCGTTGTTAGTCCTTCGTTAATAATCTTTGCATCGTTAGTCCTTAAAGTTATTTGCATAAATCGTCCTTGTGGTTGGGTCGGTCAACAAGTCGGTCAACGCCACGTGTCACCACCTGAGTGGTGCCATGTGGCATTGGGTCGGGTCGGCCAACGGGTCGGGTCGGTCAACGGGTCGGGTTGCCACGTGGACCAATGAGGTGGTGCCACGTGGCATTGGTAAAATATACCAACAATTTGTCACGTATGGGATTCGAACCCGGGACATTTGGGTGGGAAGCATAGCTCTGCCCAACTGGGCTAAGCATAGCTTAAGTTATTCTAGCCTAAATTTTAAATATAACCCTTTCTAAAAGTTAAAAGCCCAATTCAATATTATTAAAAGGTTCAATTTAGTTTTTTGTCTATTAATTTACGGAGTTATATGGACCGTAAAAAAAAAAATATATACCGTCGGACTCGTTTTTTCGTGATCTTTCCAATGGTATGCCCGGAGATTTTTTTTGACTTCTTTTGAACCTCGAAAAATGCGAAAATCGCCATTTTTTCTTTGTTTTTGCATTTTTCTAGGTCCAAACCAAGTCGAAAAAATTCACCGAGCATACCGTCAGACTCTTTTTTTCGTGCTCTTTCCAATGATATGCTCGGTGAATTTTTAGACTTGGTTTGGACCTAGAAAATGCAAAACAAAGAAAAAAGGTGATTTTCGCATTTTCGAGGTCCAAACGAAGTCGAAAAAATTCCCGAGCATATCATTGGAAAGAGCACGAAAAACTAGTGTATCTTTTGTGAATTTTTTCGACTTGGTTTGGACCTAGAAAATGCAAAACAAAGAAAAATGGTGATTTTCGCATTTTTCGGGTCCAAACGAAGTCGAAAAATTCCCCCGCATATCATTGGAAAGAGCACGAAAAACGAGTCGGAGGTATGCTCGGTGAATTTTTTCGACTTGGTTTGGACCTAGAAAATGCAAAACAAAGAAAAAGGTGATTTTCGCATTTTTCGAGGTCCAAACGAAGTCGAAAAAATTCCCCGAGTATATCATTGGAAAGAGAACGAAAAAACGAGTCTGACGGTATACTTGGTGAATTTTTTCGACTTGGTTTGGACCTAGGAAAATGCAAAAACAAAGAAAAAATGGTGATTTTCGCATTTTTCGAGGTCCAAAAGAAGTCGAAAAAATTCCCCGAGCATATAATTGGAAAGAGCACGAAAAAACGAGTCTGACGGTATGCTCGGTGAATTTTTTTGACTTGGTTTGGACCTAGAAAAATGCAAAATAAAGAAAAAGGTGATTTTCACATTTTCGAGGTCCAAACGAAGTCAAAAATTCCCGAGCATATCATTGGAAAGAGCATGAAAAACGAGTCGACGGTATGCTCGGTGAATTTTTCGACTTGGTTTGGACCTAGAAAATGCAAAACAAAGAAAAATGGTGATTTTCGCATTTTTCGAGGTCCAAACAAGTCGAAAAAATTCCCAGAGCATAATTAGGAAGAGCACCGAAAACGAGTCTGACGGTATATTTATTTATTTTTTATACTATATAACCCTTAAATTGATAGCCAAAAATAAAATTGAACACTTTCAATATTATTGGATTGGGCTAACTTTTAAGAAGGGTTATGTATTTGATTTAGGATATATCATTGAAGCTATGCCTAGCCCAATGGGCAAAGCATTGCTTCCCAAACAAAAGGTCCCGAGTTGAATCCGGGGGAGCCAATATTGTTGTTTATATTACGGTGCTGCGTGGCACCACCTCATTGGTCCACGTGGCGACCCGACTGACCCGCTGACCGACCCGACTTGACCTGTTGGTGACCGCCCGATGCCACGTGGCATTACTCGGTGGTGACATGTGGCGTTGACCGACCCCGTTGACCGGCTAACCACAAGGACGATTTATGCATATAACTTCAGGACTAACGTGCAAAATTATTAACGAAGGACTAACGGCAAAATATTTAGCAGGCTTAACTAACGCCATCCAAAATAGGGACCAAAAGCGTGCATAGTTTCAAAATTAGATACTGGGTGTAATAAAACGACTTAGGGACTAAAGTTGTTATTCGGGATATCCATAGGGACCAAACGTGTAATTTTTCTCGAATAAATCAAACAAAGCATTGCTCGGCCACAAGCATGGGCGGAGGCATTGTAGTTCGTGTGGCAGTGGTCGCCACGAACTTTATCCGATAGTGGAATTTTTTTTTTTTTTTTTTCGTTTTGGTACTTATATTTCGTGTTTATACCCTCGAAACAAATTTTCGCTACCCTAAATAAATTTGACAAGACCCATATCATTCTTTAAAAAACTCTAAGGCCCAATCCCACTAAATGTTTAAAATAACTCAAGGCCCATTTTAAACACACTTTAAAAGTTAAAAGTGATATGTTGATGACAACTTGTTCTCCACCATAAAAAACATACAAAACCTATCAATTTAATAAAATAAAAGTCTACACAACTACACAAGTTACTGAGTTAGAGACCAGAAGAAAAAAAAACCTTAAAAGCTTATGCTTCTGCCTTTCGGAGTTCGGCCCTTCCTGCCTTACACGCACACGCTTAATGGAAGAAATTTTAGGCCACACAAATGGTCTCTCAAAACATCTTCAAAAAAAGAGACAAGACTTGTTGGAATCGAGTAGGTTGATTCAAGGAACAAAACTAGCATTGAATGATTTAAGACAAAATGGGTTTGATGACATGTTGAAAAAGTGACTTCTTTTGTGAAAAAAATGGTATTACGGTGTTGGATATGATGGGAAGTTATGGTAACCCAAGGAGCCTAAGAATGTCATTACTAATCGACATCATTTTGAGGTTGAGGTTTTTAATACGGTTTTGGATATGCAAATTCAAGAATTTGGGAACCGGTTCAATGAGGTACCAACTACATTGATAGAAAATATGTCGGGTTTAAATACTTGTAATGGGTTTTCTAAGTTTGATATATCTAAGATAGTAGCCTTTTGTGAGATGTATCCGGTTGATTTTAATATGAGCGATAGGGGTGTATTTTGGGTGAGCTTAAAGTCTTTTATCACTCGGTAAGGAAGATGATAGATTTTGAATTTGGATGGGATTTGTCACCTAGCTCGGGTAATGGTGGATACGGAAAAATCTCTCATTTCCTTTATTTTATCGGATTTTGAAGCTTGCATTGGTTTTACCGTTTCAACCATAATCTTGAAAGATGCTTTTCTAAAATGAAGCTTATTAAAACAGATTTGCGGAATCGAATGGGGATGAATATTTGAACAATGCTATGGTATGTCTTTGTTGAAGGAGAAACATTTGACAAGTAACGAATGAGGATGTAATGGTTCGTTTTCAAGCTGAAAGACCGAAAAGGAGATTTTGAGATCTATTAGGTATTTGTTTAACTTATTTTATTATTGTGTTTTTTTAATTATTTAAATGTACGGTTAAAAAAAAATTATGATTAACTTTTTTTTTTCCGCTACCCCTGAAGTTTACTCCTGGCTCCGCCACTAGCCACAAGGACGTTAATGTCTTTTGGTTGTTAGTCAAGGGCTCAAGATATCTTCAATATTTAAACTATATTTTAAACGAAATATTTTCTATAGATATATTATATTTAAAGCATGTATATCTTCACTTTTTATAAATATACGCAAAAACGTACGTACGTCTCACATTAATATTCTTTTCTAAACCTTTGCTATCGAAACCTAAAGAGGCGACAATGGAGGTACATGTTCCACATGACGTCATGTTGAACCACATACAACCAAGAGTTCCAGCCAAAACTGTTGGTCGTTTCAAGTATGTTTCGAAAGAATGGCACTCGTTACTTACGTTGGATAATATGTTCACAAACATGCACATCGACGACGACGACGACCATCAAAACAACCCTAAACTTCTGGTCTTGTCTAAAACTGAAACATCGTTCGAGTTTACCACCATCGACTGTGAAGCGCCACAGAGTGATAAGGATTTAACTCCCACACGCCGCCCTTTACCACCATTCGAAGGCATCACTCCTTGTAATATTTCTATACTAGCGTCTTTTCATGGATTGGTATGTCTAGGCATAATAAAGAATAAGCATGATGTTGGATACTCTGATCTAATCTTATGGAATCCTTTGACCAATGAGTATAAGAGGTTGTCCAAATCTAATGCTCACAAGGAATGCAACAATATCTGGTATTCGAACTATTCAGATTTCGGATTGTATTACAGCTGCTGTGAAGATGACTACAAGCTTCTGTTTGTAAATTATTATGACGATAATGTTTACATATACTCGTTAAAATCAGACTCATGGAGAAAAGTAGACGTCTCTCAACATACAAGTATACTTTATCATGGACGTTGGAGCGGAGGTACTTATTTGAATGAAAATCTCTACTTTTTACAATACTTGAACGGACGGTTAAGTTCAATTGTAAGGTTTGACACAAAAACTGAACGGTTATCAAAGATAGAAACTCCCTCAAAAATAAGTGATTATGGATATGATTATTCAGCGACTATTATGGTTAAAAGTGATTGCATTCATGTTTGTGTCAAGTATGACATTAAGGTAAGTGGCTTTAAAAGGAACTGTATTAAGTTGTGGAAGTTGTATGACAATGAGATTATGATAGAAGTGTTAACTTATCAACTAAGGACGCATGGTTATAATCATATTAGTATTAGCTATCTGATTCCATTCCACTTAATGAAGAACGGAAACTGGCTCATGAGGAACCGCTCTTCTTACACAATTTATGAAGTAGCTCTCAAAAAGAAGAAGCACATCAAAGACAAAGGCAAAGGCAAAGAAGAAGGCAGCATCTATGACGACTTTGAGTATGTGGAAATTAGATTTATCCCAAAAAATAAGAGAGTCGCCGAAGATGTTAGATACATTGAAACGGTTGTGTCACCCAATCGATATATGAAGTAGCCATCAGCATCATAGTTTTATTTTAACATTGATTATTGATCTTTTTGTTTCCATGTAGACAGAAATATAACAAATTTAGCAGTAGGTTACTGTGTTTAATTGGGTATGTAGCCAAACTTTTCATTCAATATATCTGTTTGTAATCTTTTGGTTCGCTAGCTTCTAAATACTATATGTTCATAGTCATTCCAATTGAGCCATTAGTTTCAAAGATGTTAAGTATGGTTAACTACTTTTTTTCTTTTTTTTTTTGGATCTAAGTTAACTTTTAGTTATTTGGTACAATTTTATGTATGTATAATGTATGCCTGATAGATTACCAATATCATTCAAATGTAACATTGAGCGTTAAAAGTCATATAAGAATATAACTACAAACTGATAAAAGAGTGTTTGCATATATACCTAATGAAGGCGTTAAAAGTCAAATAGGTGTGCTCTTATGATGATTAAAGGCGTGTCTATTTGATTTCAAAGAAAACGGGTTAACAAGAATAGTAAAGGTGTATCCCATCTAAAGTGATGGCGTCGCCCTTTAGATGGGACGCCGTTAGGCTTTAAAATCTGCTTGAGTCTTGACTTTGTCATTTTCTTCATGTTTTCGCTCCTTTTCGTCATGTTAATAGCTCGGCTGCAAATGTGTCGACAAACCCTTCATCTGTTAAGTACCCTCAAGGCTTAAGTCATGAAATCGCTCTGAGTTTTGTTTATGCAACAGCGCAAACTATGGGTGATGCAAATGTAGCAAATTTGTACTTTAATGTTACATGGGTTCTTCCAGTTGATCCTGATTTTGCGTACTTTGTTCGGGTACATTTTTGTGATATTGTGAGTGAGTCTTTGAATACACTTGTGTTCAATCTTTATATAAACTCAGATAATGCTTACGTTGGTTTGGATTTATCAAGCTTGACGGGTAGCTTAGATGTGCCCGTCTATAAAGACTTTGTCACGAATTCGACTGATGAGTCGAATACTTTGACTGTTAGTATCGGCCCACAAGTGGATGCAGAAGATGCTAATGCGATTTTGAATGGTCTTGAAATATTAAAGATTAGTAATCGAGCTCGAAGCTTAGATGGGGCTAGTGCGGTGGATGATTTAGTTGTTGCTCGGTCAAAGTCGAAAAAGTTTGGTATTGTGATAGGTGTTGTTATTGGGGAGTTGTGGCGATTATTCTATCGGGTTTTGTTATTTTTGTGTTGTGGGTCGTGGGTCGAAAGGGTGGATCATTTGAATCCATTGTATGGAAATTCGATCACCATGCGAAAATGTCGAATCTCGCAAGTGCATTTCGCTAGCTTCGTGTAATAATCTCGGAAGAAGCTTTAGTTTTTGTTGAATTTTGGGTTGGTAATCTGTGGCAAACATATCATTCTATCAATTGCTAATGGCTTTCAAGTTATGGCTTATTGCAGGATTATTACAGGGGTTTAACCTGGACAAAAGATTAAAGACTTAAAGTTCCAAGAATCTCATTTCTGCTGAAGCCTTTCTTCATTTCTGCTGATGAGTTCTACTAGCCGTTAGAGGGGTCTTAGTGAAACTTAATCTCCTATTTAATAAGTCGCCCTTTCTAGGGTTAGATACACTTGAGTGTGCAGTCTTTTGTATCACTCTCTTCTTCTCTCTTAGATCATTTCACTGATCTTGTCTTGTCTTTACATTCATATGATTATTGTCTCATTGACATTAATCTAATTTTGTAACCTTTGGATACTATTAATCTAAGCTGACTATTACAGCTTAGATCTAAATAAAGGTTCTGTTGTTTATCTACTGTTGCCTATACTTTTGTACATGGTATCAAAGCGTCAGGCTCATTGATTCTATTTGGCAACAAAGGTGTGGTTTGGGGTTATTGCTATTGGCGTAATCACTGGTTATCTTCTGTTTACAATTTACCCTAGACTAAGTGAATCTAGGGTGATTGTGATTTGTTCTTCATTGCATATTTCTCTGTAAGTCTAAGTCTTATCTTTTCTTTAAACATACAGTACTTAAGTCTCTGTGGATGCAAACGGGTAGACTAACATCTTGATCTGCCACCTTCGAGTAAGTGGTACGAATACCTGCTACGGTTTATCCTAGTCCACAGGCTTGGTGCTTGTTGTTTCTTATTACAAAGTCTTATTTACTTGCCTATTTGCTCTTATTATTATATCATGCGTGATTCTTTGTGCGTCTTATTATCTCTGTCTTATTGTTATATATTATGGCCATTGGTGATGATAATATTGGTGGTGGTGGTTCCACCGAGAAAAGCTTATCCTTTGGTGATGCTTTGTATTTACACCCCAATAACACCAATGGTACTCCCATTGTTTCTATTAAACTCACTGGAACTGAAAATTATAAAATATGGAATATGGCCATGACATTTGCCTTAAGGAACCATAACAAGTTGGGATTTATTGATGGTACTTGCATAAGAAACGATTCAAACCCTAATCTTGCTAATCAATGGGACACCTGTAACTCTGTTGTGGTCACTTGGATTCTTAATTCTCTCACCACAATTATTTGTTTGGGCTATCTATGCCAAACCGCTTATGAAATGTGGAATGATCTTAAAGACACTTATGATAAGGTTGATGGTTCACTATTTTAATTTGCATAAAATATAAACTCTCTTAGTCAAAGTGGGTCCTCTCTTGCTGATTACTACAACAATCTTAACTCTTTATGGAAACAATTTGATTGTATGATTAGCTTGCCTCCTTGCACTTGTGAGGTCAGCAAAACATTTTGAGAAACATAATCGCCTAATCAAGTTAATGCAATTTCTTATGGGTCTTGATGACTCCTATGTTCCCATCGAAGCAATATTTTAACCGAGACCCTTTACCTAATGTCAAAGCGCTTTCTCTGTTGTCTCGGAGAAGAGTCTCACGAAATGTATCATCCGGGAATAGCTCGCTAAACCCAATGCTACGACTTTTCTTTGCAAAAACTTCGATGGTGGAAAATTTTTGATAACAAAAGTTTTAACAACAAAATTTCTCGGTCATAATACTGGTAATGACTCTAATAGCAGAGGACCAAACATGAACCTCAAATGTACCAATTGCAAAAACACGGTCACACCATTGATAGATGTTATGATCTTGTTGGCTATCTGCTTGGATATGCTAAGAGAAACTTTAATAGTAAACCTTTCAAAGAAGAATAATGTTTCTGCTGAAACCAATCTTGTCATTGATAATAGTGCAACAACTCTCCTGCCTCCTTGTCTAATGAGCGACTCTCAAGACTTATGAGTCTTCTCAATGACAACAATGTGTCATCTCGCTAATGCCGACAGCGGTGTAAAATTTTTCAGAACCTTCTTTAATGGCGATGTCAAGTTTAATATAAACTTCAACAAGTTTTTAACAACAACACTAAGACATTATCAGGGAACATCGGTCTTGGTTGGATTGTTGATTACGGTGCAAATCGACACATGACCTGTTCGAAATTTTTAATCAATGTTGTTAACATTTCAAATCTTGGTTTAACTGTTGGACATCCCAACGGTACTCGTGCCTTAATTACAAAAATTGGTGATTTAAAGATCAATAATGATCTAACTCTTTTGATGTACTTGTTGTTCACGAGTACAATGTTAGTTTGTCAGTCTGCTCATAAAATTGCTAGAGACAATAAGATGTTTGTCGGGTTTAATGAATCGATTGCTATATACAGATTCACATCAAAAAGGATTGTGGGGATTGGTAAACAACACAATGGGTTATATATGTTTGATATTGATTCTTCATGTAAGATTATTTCTAATAACGCATATCTTTGTCATGTTTCAAAAATCTTTGGCATCAAAGACTTGGTCATCCTTCGACCAAGTCCTACATACTTAAACCCACTCTTAAATTTGATAGTACATCAAAATCGATCATCTCTGTGATACTTGTAATAAAGCTAAACAAACCAGGAACCATTTCCTCTAAGTGAACATAAATCAACTAAAATTGGTCAACTTGTCCATCTTGATGTATGGGGACCATATAAAGTCACTAGCAGAGATGGTTACAAATATTTTTAACTCGTTGTTGATGACTATTCCGTAGCGGTGTGGGTTTATATGCTTAAGGGAAGGATGATGTTTATGTTTCTATTGTTAACTTTACTCACATGCTATCAAATCAATTTGAACATAATATCAAGATCTTTAGAAGTGATAATGGGACGAATTTGTCAATAATAAACTTCAACATTTTTCCATGAAAAGGAATTTTACATCAAACTTCTTGTGTTTATACACCACAACAAAATGGTATTAGAGAAAGGAAACATAGGCATCTCCTTAATGTTGCTAGATCCCTCATGTTTGTGGGAATTACCTCTAAATCTTTGGTCCGAATGTATTCTAATGCTTGCCTATGTCATAAACAGGTTGCCCTCTTGATTCTGTCCTGCAAGTCCCGTTCTTCCTTGTGTATGGGCATGACCTTCACTCTCTCTCTTAGAGTCTTTGGTCGCTTATGCTATGCCACCATTCTCAACATCTCGATAAATTTGGTAGTAGGTCCGAAAAAAGTGTCTTTATTGGTTACTCAAATGAGAAGAAAGGCTATAAACTCTTGAGCCTTGAAACAAAAATATCTTTTACTCCGGAGATGTCAAATTTTATGAAGCTGTTTTTCCTTCAAATGAAAATTACGTGTCAAAACCTTTTGTTGAAACCTTTGTACCAAAAGATTTAAATCACAAAATTTCTTTGACTCACAAATAAGTCCCAATGATGAAGGAGAGTGACATCCTATGATAATGGCACGTGGCAAATCATCCTACTAGGATTGATGAACCGGTTGCAACATCTATAGATGATAATACACACCACGAGGGCAACATATCACATGATTCACATTCGATGCGCTTTCGATCCTAGCGATACAACACCGAATCTGCTTGAACAAGAAAGAGGCTTGCCAACCATTATCGCTAGAAGGTCAACCAGAGTTTCCAAGTTGCCCAAGAATCTTAATGACTTTATTATAGAAGGAAAAGTCAAATATGGTGTTGAAAAGGTTGTTAATTACTCCAACCTTAACAAAGATAATTCTTGCTTTGCATCTAGTCTTAATAAAAGTCTTGAACCTACACATTATGAAGAAGCTATCCATGATAGTAATTGGGTTGATGCTATGAATTAAAATTGAGGCCTTAAATGAAAACCATGCTTGGGATATAACCGATTTACCTCCTAATAGAATTCCTATTGGCTACAAATGGATATTTAAAATCAAATATAAATCCAATGGTGAAGTTGATAGATACAAGGCTAGACTAGTTGTTAAAGGCTATAACCAAAGGAAGGAATAGACTATGATGAAACTTTTCTCTGTTGTAAAATGTCTCTTGTCGGATGTCTTATTGCCTTAGCCGTAAAAACAAATGGCCCTTTTTCAACTTGATGTTAATAATGCTTTCTTGTATGGAGATCTTGATGAGGATATCTATATGACCATTCCCAAGGGTTACGTAATGAGAACAATAAGAATAAAGTCCATAAACTAGTCAAATCCCTATATGGCTTAAAACAAGCTCCCGGAAATGGAATGAAAAACTTGTCGGTGTTTTAAAAGAAAATAACTTTGTTCAATCATTAACGATCACTCTTTGTTCACCAAAACAAAGAATAACAAGTTTATTGCTACCTTGTTTATGTATGGATGATATTGTCCTCACCGGAAATTGCCGATGAGATAAACCGATTCAAAGAGTTCCTAAAACAAAGTTTCATATTAAAGACTTGGGAAATCTAAAATACTTTCTTGGCATTGAGGTTCTAAAAGCGGGAATGACATTTGTCTCTCCCAAAGAAAATATTGTCTTGAACTCCTCAAAGAATTTGGTCTCCTTGGGTGCAAACACATGTCCACTCCTATGGAACCTAACTCGTCCTTCCATACATTCCCACCGCCGATGACCCCTTGCTTGTCAACATCACTCGGTTATCGGGTTACTCGAAACTTATCTATCTCACCCATACTAGACGACATCTCATACTCGGTTCATTGTCCGCACAATATATGCATTCTCCTTTAAAGTCTCATCCGAATGTGCCCTCAATGTTCGAGATATCTAAAAGGAGCTCGTGAAAAGGTCTAAGGTACAATTTCAAGAACTCGAAAATCATCTTGAAGGATATAGTGATGTCGATTGGGCCAAATGCAAGAAAACCGTAAAATCATCACGAGTTATTGTGTTTTCTTTAATAATGTTTAATCTCATGGAAAAGTAAAAACAAAACACTCTTTCAAAATCTTCCACGTATGGAATATAGATCTATGTTCATCGCTTGTGAAATCATTTGGATTCAAAAATCCTAAAAGACCTAAAAGTTGATATCAATCTTCCTGTTGATCTATTTTGTGATAACAAATCCGCTTTACAACTTGTCACAACCCATCTTCCATGAAAGATCAAAACACTTTGAAATTGATGTTCACTTCATCGGGAAAAAATTGCTAGAGGAGTTATAAATGCAAAAAGATTGGCTCTTCAAACCAAACTGTAGACATCCTCACAAAGAACCTCCTGCCTATCAAAGATAAATTTTGTGTGAAAAATTGATATTGTTTGATATGTTTGCTCATCGATTAAGGGGAATGTTGAATTTTGGGTTGGTAATCTGTGGCAAACATATCATTCTATCAATTGCTAATGGCTTTCAAGTTGTGGCTTATTGCAGGATTATTACTGGGGGTTTAACTCGGACAAAGATTAAAGACTTAAAGTTCCAAGAATCTCATTTCATTGAAGCCTTTCTTCATTTCTGGCGATGAGTTCTACTAGCCGTTAGAGGGTCTTAGTGAAACTTAATCTCCTATTTAATAAGTCGCCCTTTCTAGGGTTAGATACACTTGAGTGTGCGATCTTTTGTATCACTCTCTTCTTCTCTTAGATCATTTCACCGATCTTGTCTTGTCTTTACATTCATATGATTATTGTCTCATTGACATTAATCTAATTTTGTAACCTTTGGATACTATTAATCTAAGCTGACTATTACAGCTTAGATCTAAATAAAGGTTCTGTTGTTTATCTACTGTTGCCTATACTTTTGTACAGTTTTCAAGAAATATTGGAAGCGACGAACAAATTTGACGAAAGTTTGTTGCTTGGAGTTGGTGGTTTTGGGCGGGTTTATAAAGGGACTATGGAAGATGGGACCCGTGTTGCGGTAAAACGAGGAAACCCGAGATCCGAACAAGGTCTTGCAGAGTTTCGAACAGAGATTGAGATGTTGTCGAGGCTCAGACACCGTCATCTAGTCTCTCTCATTGGTTATTGTGATGAACGATCCGAAATGATTCTTATTTACGAGTATATGGCAAGCGGGCCTCGAGAGGCCATTTGTATGGTGCAGATCTCCGTCGTTGTCGTGGAAACAACGCCGAAATCATGTCGGGTCACTTTGGGGTCTACATTATCTTCACACCGGTGCATCACAGGTGTGATACATCGGATGTGAAGACAACCAACATATTATTGGATGAGAATTTTGTAGCCAAAGTTGCGACTTTGGGTTGTCAGCGGGACCCTCTCGACCAAACCCACGTTAGCACCGCGATGAAGGTAGTTTGGATATCTTGATCCCGAATACTTGAAGGCAACAGATTAACGAGAAATCGATGTTTATTCATTCGGGGTTGTTCTAATGGAAGTGTTGTGTGCCAGACCGGCGTTAAATCCAAATCTTCCTCGAGATCAAGTGAACATTGCTGAATGGGCTTTATCGTGGCAAAAGAAGGGAAATTTGGAACATGTTATGGATCAAAACCTAATGGGTAAGGTGAATATTTCGTCTTTAAGGAAATATGGTGAGATTGCCGAAAAATGTTTGTCAGAATATGGCGTGGATAGGCCATCAATGGGTGCCGTTTTATTGAATTTGGAGTATGCATTGCAGCTTGAAGAGACATCTTCGACTCTTGAGGAGCCAGAAGATAGTAGTATGAGTTATATTTCGGGAATCAGGTTGGGCTCGTTAGAAATATTTGATAATAGCGTGAGTATGATCAGTGGGGACGAGTTCAGGGTAGATAAAGAAAGGGAAGACGTTGCAACGAGTGGCGTGTTTTCTCAGATGCTACATCCACAAGGACGATGATCAGTGACTAATAAAATCCTGTGTGTTGGCTAAATGATGTTTGATTCTTGTTTTGTAAATGATTTATTTGAAGATTGAGTGTAGGATTTAAAGCACAAAGTGTTTGAATCCATCTAGTTGAATGTTTTATAGAACTCCAAGCACAAAGTGTTGGTTGCATTCCATGGCCACTCGTTGTAGTAGCGGCTCGGCCCATAGGTTAGCACCCGACGTTGGTGGTTCTGGCTACATCGGGTTGGGCTAGACTCATTCTACGGGCCGAACTGTATGTTCAACACCAGTTGTTTATATTCTCAAACTTTCATGCTCACTAACAAATCTTTAAAATCTCATTGTTATCTTATGAGAAGTTAGAGTGCTAGGTATCATAACAAGCCTCAACCTCATCGTCGCGCCACCTCAGCGCCACATCAGCATCTCATTTTCCCATAACTAACCACAACAAACCCCCTCCTCACTCATAACAAACCACAACCTCTTCATTTGGGACCCACCATTACACACACACACACTACACCCACACACAAACCTGTTGCTTTGTCAGAATTTCAAGCTCGTCGTGGTGACGACAAACCACGCGACGGCGAGCCACGACAAGGGGGGCCGGTGTGGCGACGAGCGACGGCGAGAGCTCCACGGTGGCGGCGAATCCGACGGCGAGCTCCACACCTTCCACTCTTAACTTTTGATATTTTACCACTAATAAAAACTTATAATTATGAGCTATTTTTCAGGTTAGGAGATGCAAAATAAACGGATAAACCCTAATGACTCATTCAAGATTTTTTTTTTTTTTTTTTTTTTAATTTTATATTTTATTTTAATTTTTTCAAACACAAAGCCAACATGGAAAAAATGATTATTCAGATCACCATCATATACTTTTTCATCAGCTTCTTGTTGATACATATCCTTCAACAAAAATGCCGCGATTATAGTGATATTGATCTTCCAACAATTCGATATGAAAATCTGCTTCACCGGCACCAAGGTGAATATGTTGACAGATCATGTTTCATATGCTACAAACGTTATGAAACGGTTGACCTCGTATGCCAACTCAGCCGTTGCGGGCATGTTTTTCACTGCCGTTGTATCGGAAGGCGGTTGACCTGGAATGAGCGTGGATGTTGGATCTGCTGGACTCGATTGTTCTCCCGATGTCCTTGGTTCAACATACAGGAGGCTTATATATTGGCTATTCATTTTACTCAACTAGTGTCGTTTTTTATTTTATTCCTCGCGGGAATAGAATTAAATTTACAAATGAAACCAGCAAGGAGCCAGGATCAAAATTACATTGTTACGGAGAGAGCGTTATAAGGATTAACAAACCACTGATCAGTCCATAAAACAATGGAAGCCTAATCTAGCACCTGTCTGTTAACCTAACAATGGAAGCCTAATCTAGCAACCTAACAATTCTCAACCTCAACGGCATCTTCTCCAAGCCTTTCGAACTTGTCACCTCGTCTCGATCTCTGATGTCCTTGATGCCATGGTCCGCTCAACTCTATGGATATTCTAAGTGACCATCACAAGACCTATATGGATTTCCAATAGGTCTGGTAAATCTTCCTTTTAATTATCAATTTGCTTATTTATAAAGCTTCCTAACTTTATTTGTAAATTATCAATTTGCTTATTTGCAAAGCTTCCTAACTTATTGTTATCTTATTAGAAGACAACTTTTAGGGTATGTTTGGCAAAATTAGCTGTAAGTCGTATCTTTGTAAGTATAACTATGGTATAAGTGTAAACCCAAAGTCATTAACATTAGCTATAAAGTATCTTTTTCAATAAAAGTGTTTGGTAAGTTAAATGTTAAATGTAATTATAAGGTGTAAAATGACATAAAAGACATATTTATAATTGTAAATAAATATTTGGAGGGTATATCGGAATTTAATGTTTTAATGACTCCAAGATGTTTAAAAGCTTCATGAATCGACTTTTCATTTAGGAGCTATTTGTTTAAAATAAAAGCTTGAAGTTAGTGTATACAAACAGAGCTACTTATTTTAGAAGAGATTATTTTTGCAACAAAAAGCTAATAGCTCCTCAAAAAGCTCCTGCCAAACAGTGCCTTAATAAGTTCTTACCATGAATTAAGAGCTTGTAACAAATTAAAGTATACATCACCGAGTAATGAAAATGTAACAAAATAAGGTTATATGGTTATAGATATTGACATACGAGGGAACGAGCTTGATTCAAATAGAAAAGTTTGATTAGTGAGTTTAGGTTTCAAGATTAGGTGTTGGTCAACCCAAATAAGAATTACATGAAAAAAATGCAAAATGAGCAAACTTAACTAAAAAAAAAATTTATTTTCTTTAGCCAAAAGCGAAACTTCACTTAAGAGTTCGAGTTAATCAGGTTGGCGTAAACAAAGGTATTTATAACCCGACCATAATAAGCTTATTACATTTCAAACCGGTCCGCTTAGCTATTTTTAACATCCCGTGTTACGTACTCCTATCAATACCCATATCCAAAAGGGAAAATAACTTAAAAAAACATCATACTTGTCCAAAAATGTTGAGTTTATGATATATAAAATACAATAAACAAGTAAACATCAAGAGTACACAGCGGAAGACTAAAGATCATAACAAATAAATTAATTAAGCTGAAAGTATGCGTAACGTACCTCTTGCGAATGTCAAATCCTCGAGCAAAGCAAAACAACCCTCGAGCAAAGCAAACCAAAGAAGTACTTATTGGTGTAAGAATAATGTCTTACAACCACGTTCTTGTACAGCGTACTATTAGCGATTCGATGCGAATGCTAGTTCTTGATCACAATAGAATAACCAAACACCTTTGTTATGCTCGAGGTCACTCGTAAATCCCTTACAATGGGGATTCACTCGTCGACCAAGAATAAGAGGAAGAAAGAAGAAGTTTGGCCTTCTAATGAAATCAAGTGTCCCAAAGGATGAATACATGGGGATGTATTTATAGCCTTATGGTAGATGTCAAGTTTACTATGGTTTCGATGTGGGATACCATAGTTTCGCCAAAACAAGCCCAAAGAGGTTCCTAAAACCGTCTCTTGGCTTGTTTACTTTCTTCATATCTCGTTGACTTTTAACGACCGATAGTCACTTTCGATAAGTTCTTATCGCTCGTTTAGTCGTTTATTGTGAATTTAATAATTAAACATAATATTTTATATTAATTATTAAAACATCGAGTCTCATACGTAAAGTGTGCAATCCGTGGTCACGAGTTCGAATCGGACATTTACCTATTGTAAATATATACATTTCAACAACTCCCACTTGGATATGTTTACAAAGCGTGAAATGACATTGGTTAGCGTCTAGCAACACGCCAATGCCCCGTGACAACTCGTGTATGGTTTTCGGAGAAAAACCAAGTTTTGATGATTCATCATCATATTCATCCTTTGTTTCTAATACCATGTTAATAAGAATATGGATCTTACTCATTTCTTAATTAACTATTACATTTCTCGCTTTATGTGATTGATTAAGATTACCAATTCTTACGAACATATTCCGAAGACCTTGGGCATGGCCATGCAAACATCTTAACAACCCTACGAGGGGCCCAGTGAGTATTATACTTCAAAATAAATTTTAAGAAACAAATCCCATTTTGACTACAAGCGAGATTCATAAATTTATAACACTTCGAAAACAACCCTTATAACTACCGATTCACGATAGCGTTAGATTGCTTCACAAAAATGCACTACATCCATGACATATCTCTTGTATCTCAAGTCGAGGATAAATATCCATGATATACTTAATGACAAAGATCCATAAAGTATCATCATGTGGGTGGGATAAGTCCTATACTCAATTCATTGAATATCATCGAAATTAGTCATGCTACGCATCAATATACTTTCAAGTATATTCTAACTAATACTCGATTTGTCTTAATTCAATATCATTCCATGTTATTGATTGACAACGGACTATTTAGAATAACTTAAGTTACTCATGGATTTAAACATGCAAAATAGGACACAATATTATAAATGAAATTAAGCGATATCCGTACTTTAATTCATTATAAATAATAATTGTTTAACATCCTTTATCCAAATACTAAATAGATCAATGCATGATAATACTAGTTAATGAATTTTGCCACAAGTCATGAGAATCATACTTGTTGACAAGGCATAATTTCAATTAACTTTGATCTATAGGAATTTTGAGAACACTTATTTCAAAAATTCAATAAGTGAATTTCTTGTATGTGTTTACACATATCTTGATATTGTCATATCATTCCATAAGGTGCGTGACAACCTGAACCACCTTTATATGACAATCATCTTTCCAAACTTTAAAGTTTTAAAGTATTCTTTATTCTTTAATGTATAATGCAACTATGTCTTAGATGAGCATAACTAGTCAACATGGTCATCATCAGGATACCGTGACTAGAATTGAGTGTCATCTCAATTATACTAGCATCATTGTGTACAACAATATGCTCTTTAAATATCCGTAAACTTTGAGCAGATTATAGTGTAATGTTGGTGCCTACCAAAACTCAAGTTTGTTGGCAATGACAATTATGAAACAATTGTCATATAATCATCCATAGAATCTAGGAGCATCTCCAGACTGTGGAATGTGATTCTAAATCCAAACATATTCCTTTTAAAATATTTATTACACTAACAACTTTCAATGTTGTCAAATCATCTTGTAATCAAGCATGACACAACAATCTTACAACATGATATACATGATGAATCTTTAAGTTAGACTTTAAGATCTCATTATATATCCATCATGTTCTATTAGACTCATTTATTTACCGCATATGTTTATAGTAATAAACATATATTCCAAGGTTATATATCTTATTTCCAAATCTTACAAACGAAGTTCATTCCCAACTAAAACTTAATTTAGGTGGAATGTTGTTGCCCATACAACATATAAGATTTAAAAATAAAAATAATACTCCCACTAGCTTTTAGGAATACTTATGAGCTATCTTATTTTAATTATTAAATCAAACATGGATTTAATATTAAACATAAGAATCATCTACTAGATGCTTGCATATATCCATTCATGGATTCTTGCAGTCTGTACATATTCAAAGATTATTTGAATTTATAAAACTACTTTGTATTACTCATCGTCCTCGCAAAAGTAATTCCACAACAAAGAGTTATAACATTCATTGTCAAAATTTCATATCAATGAAACTAAGTATGACAATTATAATCCTTATACTTCTATTTAATGTATCTAGAAAAAATATTCAATCATAGTTAATTGATTAAGTATGATTAATATTATTGTCACTAGATATGCATTAAATATGTGTACAATATTGTCCATATGATTTCTACACAAAGATTTAAACCACTAGAATTTTCATCCTTTGAAGAAAATCATCTTTATTAAGATAAACCAAGTATCTAAAGTTGATTATCTTTATGGACAGCATCTCTACATTCATAGTATGATTGATTTACCACAATTCAACATTTGGTAAATTCATCATTATGATTAACAGTGCTTACCATGATCCCAGAACTCATATTCCTCAAAGATATTAAATATCTGAGATATCCTTTCGGATCTATGAACGATAATTCCATCATATTGAGGTCTATCATTTACATGTTTAACCTCATCATGATATTTGCTAGTGTATTTTAGAAGATTATGTATTTTGTAATTCAATCTTTCAAGATTTTAAACAAAACTCCCACTTGCCTTTAACAATTTAAAGATTACCTTTAAATAGTTTAGCAAGTAGAGCAACAATACATTGTTCTCTTTTGGGATATTACAAAAAACATTGACAGTTCCTAACATTATTTTGTTACAACTCACTATACAAGCAGTTTAACAAATTCAGAACTTCATTATAAGACTTAATGTGATTCATCACATTCCATAAACAAATGGTGTCTTATTAATCTTCTAGGTTGGAGTCTTATTGAGTATATTCAATCTATACTCAATATTCTAACCTTGATAACTTTTGGAAGAAACTATAGTTATCTTGAATCAAACATGCCAATAGATTTTGATTCTTCTAATCGAACATACCATAAAACTATGGTATTTCATTAGAATTAATAGTGTAAGATAATCTAACAATATTTAAGATAACCATCTACTCTTTGGCTCATCTATTTACCAACAAAGTAAAACTTAATGGTACAATAGAATTACCAAGTCAATTGCATGTATTATAACACAAGTATTTTGACCAAGTCAAAAGACATATCGATTATAATCCCACTATACGTTATAAGTCATTGATCACCTCATTGACTTCATGCATATGTCTTAAAACATAGCAAGTTAACGTCTTACTTTATATTGTAAGTCTTGTATTAAAAGACTTCATGTTTGTGACTTTACAAAATCATAAACATTTTTTTAATTAAAGTAATTATGAACACCACCTCAGGTTTCAATTAATATTTCAAGTTAATATTTACTACATATATTTAAGTCATTCAACGAATACTTAAATTCAAAGTAGTATTAGATTACTTAATTTAATTATGTCATTCCATGAAATATACAACGTAAGAAACTGCAAAATCATCCATGCTCGTTCTCACGACACGTGGATATTTTACCTTGGGCTATAATCTAGTTCACGTTCTCACGTAACATAAATTGTAACTACAAGTGTTTCTTAAATATTGAATGACATAAATATTGAAAATAAAGTAGTCTTTGTTATCATCTTGACACATGTTCTTAATAGGGCAATCATACATATTTAAATGTATATTTCCTATTAGAACGTTATTCTCTTACTTTACAGTCAAGAGAATTCATTTAAATTATATTTATATGTGTTGTACCTTGCACACAATAAAGATTTCTCCCACTTGTGCACGGAACAACATCATGTAGCAGATAAACAACACGATACACGTTCGTTTATTTGATTAAAATGATTTGTGTCATAGATATAGGACTATATTGATTTGTAAGGAAACGCATATGACAATCCTTAAAAAAATAAGTGCCTACAATTGGAAAGTAATTATCTTTGAAGATAATATGGGTTACTACACGAAACAAAGCTTGTAGCTCCCACCGAATTAGAAATCGATTAAACAACTTCTTATTCAAGAATGCAACACAAATGCTCCCACCGAATCGACAACATTGTAAGTGTTGCATAACCGGTGAAAACAACTTGCTTGCTTTTACTTTCCTACACCTTTAAAGAACCATACGTAATCATTACTAAGGTACTAAAGGTGTATTCTACTCTATGAATGATGGGTTATCCATCAACGTTATTAACTTGAAAATTGGGTATGCAATTTCTTCCTTAACAGTCTACCATCCCATACCGGTATGTAGCACCTTTAAAGGTTAAAGTAAACCAACTAGATAAATTAAGCTAGTTTTCCTTTTACCAATTTTGCGGTAATTAGTCTAGCTTCTAATTTAGTAACTCATATACATGTTTTCCATTAACCAACATTCATGTTTGTTACAAAAGGATTCATTCACCTAATGAAGGTAATGAAATCTTTATGGAAAATATGACGTGCAATTCATTGCTATGAGTTACATTAGAATTTAGACAATTCAAACGTTCCTATTATACCTTTCTCATTCATGAAAAGGAATAGGATTGAGTCTAATTCTTCTCCATGGAAAGAGATTTCGTTTGTCTTTTCAAGAATTATTCTCGATCAAACATTTGTTTGAAAGCGAAATGGAGCAATTCTTGATCAAAGACTAAACTTTGTTCTGTTAAATGTTGCAATTATACATTCAAAAGAATTACAAAATTCAATTTTAGTATTTTCGATAATTAACCTTTTCAAGAAAATTAATTACCCATGGTTCATAAGCATATAACCATTTAATTTCCACGAAAACTAGGATCCAAATTGTCATAATCTCATCACATCGCTTGATCGCTAGTAATGAACCTTATACAAAATGGTAGAGCTTTGCTCAATTGCCAATTTCAATTGCAATTCCTAGATTTATGGGATTTACATATAGCCAATTTCAATTGCCATGTAAACATGTTTTATCCCATCTTATGCCTCGAGTTGCCGCTCACTACAAAACTCAATTAAGTTGTCCAACTTAAGAAATCGCAAAATCGTCCATGCCGTTCTCACGACACGTGGACATTTTACCCTTTGATTACGATCTAAGTCACGGTCTCGCGCAAATAAAAAATAATCTTAGGTGTTTCCGTTTTGTTGGATGACATATAACTTAAATTAAAGGGTAATAGTTTTGATGTAAAATCAAATATGTACAAAGATGTCATGCATTCATCTTCGTAACATAGGTTTTATTAAAACATTTATATCTTGTTTTAATGTTTAAGTTTTCATCATCAAACTTTAATTGAGGTATTGGTTTCACCAATCAAGGAATTTAGTGTTAATTATCATCCATTATACCTACTTTTGCATAAGTGTAAACACTTAGTGTTTCGGATAATTACCACCGGTGGCGCATGGAATTAAAACTAATTCACCCTTAAGATGAGCTTGCACATTTAATGGCTTACTAAGTAGCTCCATTCGAACTTACAGAGGCAGAGGACTGTGCAGCTAAAGCACAACCTTAGACATCCTTTCGGTGTGGTATGCGCACTTCTTTAAACCCCTTTATTAGTTCATTCTCATGGGTGAGCTGTTCACTCATTTGTACCAAAGTCATCATCAATTAAACGATTATGATTACTATTCTTAAAATACATGTTTCACCATTGTTTAGGTCGGTTTATTTTCTTGTAAAATACCCTTGTTACACATAACAAACAAGCAAGTATTTGAAAAAATAAACAAATAAACAATGAAAGCATAACAAATAAAAGTCATGCATATCAAATAGCCACATGCAAACGGTTTTGATAAATCTTATTAATAACCAATTCTAGATCATCAATATGCATATATTTAATTAAGACTTCACCCGTTTTCATCTATGTACAAGGTGAACCACATGCATCGATTCATCGATTATGTAAGTCAAAACTAAATATATACCACATAGCACATAATTGATTAAATTAATAATTATTGAGGTCTTCCCAATTTAAGATCTATCATAATTTAATGTATATCACTTAAAACATGAAAGACATACAATAAAAATGATCCATGATAAAATATGCGATAATTATCATGGATATCAATTACACTTAACAATTAATGCAATTAAACAGAGTTACGCATATACACATAAAGTTGCATGCATCTTAGGGTTTCTAATCCAATTAAAACAATAGTTTACAAAACCCTAATTAGGGCACCAAAATAAACGCCCCCCCTCAAAATTAGGGTTTAGGTTTTGCAAACCCTAGATCTAAGCATACAAATAATAACACATTCATGTTTATTTTAATTATGTGTTTCAGTAATTAATTACTTGTTATACAAGGCTCGTGATGCCACTGTTGAGTTTATGATATATAAAATACAATAAACAAGTAAACATCAAGAGTACACAGCGGAAGACTAAAGATCATAACAAATAAATTAATTAACTGAAAGTATGCGTAACGTACCTCTTGCGAATGTCAAATCCCTCGAGCAAAGCAAAACAACCCTCGAGCAAAGCAAACCAAAGAAGTACTTATTGGTGTAAGAATAATGTCTTACAACCACGTTCTTGTACACATGCGTACTATTAGCGATTCGATGCGAATGCTAGTTCTTGATCACAATAGAATAACCAAACACCTTTGTTATGCTCAAGGTCACTCGTAAATCCTTACAATGGGGATTCACTCGTCGACCAAGAATAAGAGGAAGAAAAGAAGAAGTTTGGCCTTCTAATGAAATCAAGTGTCCCAAAGGATGAATACATGGGGATGTATTTATAGCCTTATAGTAGATGTCAAGTTTACTATGGTTTCGATGTGGGATACCATAGTTTGACAAAAACAAGCCCAAAAGAGGTTCCTAAAACCGTCTCTTGGCTTGTTTACTTTTCTTCATATCCGTTGACTTTTAACGACCGATAGTCACTTTCGATAAGTTCTTATCGCTCGTTTAGTCGTTTATTGTGAATTTAATAATTAAACATAATATTTTATATTAATTATTAAAACATCGAGTCTCATACGTAAAGTGTGCAATCCCGTGGTCACGAGTTCGAATCCGGACATTTACCTATTGTAAATATATACATTTCCAACAAAAAATACACTTCTAGGTATCGAACAATTTTTTTTGCTTATACGTGCACTGAAATTTCAATTTTAGGCTTTTTGAGGTGTTAAACTTTTAATTTCGGACTTTTAGGGGTACTTTTGACATTTTGCCCTGGATTTTAATAATTTGAGGGCAAAATGTCACAAATCTCAAAGAGTCCGAAATTGATGATTCTCAAGATATATAAGAGCACTAGATATGGTGTTATCCGATAACACGTTATTGGTATGCCACATCGTCAGCGCCACCTCATCTTCATCCAATAACACACCAATAACTAAAACACCCCTCCCTCATAACACACCACTAACATGTTATTGGGTCCCACAAAATACCCCACTAAAAATACCACTCGCTCACAATACACCAAATAAAACATAAGAAAAAGCACAAAAGAAACCATTGGCTTGAGCCATTTCACTAACTCAAATACATTTGGCTCAACTTTGGCATGTTGGCCGGTATGGTGGCTCACGAATGACACGACGAATGGCATGTTAAATGGCTATCATACCTTGTGCTCTAAGAAAAAGATTTTGTTCGACACCCAGAAGTATATTTTTGAACAAGTATGATGTTTTTTTTAAAGTTATTATCTCTATCCTATCCAAAACATACACACGCTAACTTTATATATAGCTATGGCGCGCTAAACTTATAATTTTGAACTTTATTTCAGCCTTTTAGGCTAGGAGAAGCAAAAGAAATGGGCCTAGTAGAATTTCAAATATTGTTTTCTATAAACCCTTGACTCATTCACGAAATTTTATTTCAAACACAAGCCAAAATGTTACCGGAGGTCTTCGTCCTATTCTCCATCATCAACATGTTGACTATCGTGATCCTTAGATACAAAAGTCACGATATTAGCGATATTGATCTTCCAACAATTCGATATGATAAATTGTTGCAACGGCGCCAAGGGGATTAATTACTTGGAATATATGTGCCGTATATGTCGACAGTTCTTTGAAAGTGATGACCTTTTGTGCACGCTCAGCACCTGTGGACATGTTTTTCATTGTCATTGTCTCGGAAGAAAATTAAACACTAATCAGTGTAGATGTTATTCCTGCTTTGCTCGTTTTTTCTCCGGGTGTCCTTGGTTCAACTTATATGAGGCTTATATATTTGGTATCCTTTTAACCTATGTCGTGCCGATTTTTGTGTTTGCTAATGCTATAAGTTGGCTAGGTGTCGATAAAGAAAACAATGGAAGTTTGTAATTAGTCCAATTACTAACAGTATTGTTACAGTAGTTAACTAGCTAGAATTCATGATTTTGAGACAGCTTGAATATGTTGCTGTATTTAATTTGGTCGCCCAGCAAGGAGAACACAATTAAATTTGTTAACATCATTATGTACAATAATTTACAGATCTAGTGCAGAAAACTCAAAAAGAGTGGTGTCATGTTACTAAGCTTGCCATATAAGCCCAATTTCTTTCCTATTGGGCTTTAACACAATTTAAAACATATATTAGGCCCATAAAAGCTACAAAAACTTAGCTCCAAAATATTTAGTTGTGCAAACGAGCAATGAGCAGATGTGCGGACCTTAAAAGGATCGAGTTTGAGCTTGTTTTATACTATAGTGTATATATATATATATATATATATATATATATATATATAGAATATATTAACTGATTTATTGTAGGTAATTATTCTGAAGTTGTGTTATATAATGTGGGTCCCGATTCTTTTGTGGGTCCCGATTCTTTTCGTGATTAGGATTTGATCTTAGTGTATTTTTATGAAAGATTAGAATAAATTAATACAAAAATTAGAATTGTTTATCCCTATATATATATATATATATATATATATATATATATATATATATATATATATATATATATATATATAGAGGCGTTCACTGGTGACCAATCTTAAAATAAAAAGCAATAGGAACCTTTTTGGACAATTAGATCATGAATAATGATATCACAAGATTTAAATGCATGGAATGGCATTTGGGTAAATAAGTTAAACTTCATGGCAAATCTTATAAATGCATATACTAGTCCTACCTCATTTCTTGCGTCAGTTTCTTTCTTTTGTTTTTTAACACAAATTTGTTACTCGTAATGTTTAAATATCTTAAAAAACAAAATGAGGTTTTAACCTTTCAGAATTTTATCGTAATATTTTTTTTTTAATATGAAATAAGAATTAGTTGTGGTGTTCTTATTTTGTGATACACGCTAATATATTGTTCCCACAAACATGCCTATTGTTTCCCTTCCTTCAATTTTTTTAATGTTCCGTACATTCATACACAAGTAAAAAGGTGATACACATCTACTAATATTTAAGAAACCCATACATGCTGATATATTTGCTCCCATGAGCCTGTCTTGAATTTTTTTATGTATATAGTCACACATCTATTTTAGATACACATAAATTTATTTAATACATATAGATATAAATATCTTGATACATTATTTCCACACAAACTTTTTTAACACATTTATATTGAGACACTAAATTTATTGATACATTTATAATGATACACGTAGTGACACTAATTTTTTTGGTACATTTATAATGACTCATTAAAATTTTAGTATACTTTTAGTGACACACTACAAAATTTTAGTACATTTGTATTGATACATTACATTATCACATAAATTTTCTTGACGCATATGTAGCGACACACAATTTTTTTAATACGTTTATAGTGACACATTAATTATTATAACATATTTTTAGTGACAAATTAAGTCTTTTTGACACATCTAGTTTCATAATTAAATGACATATTTTTTATTTTGACAAATGCTAATTGTTAAATGAGGTTTGGTTATGGCATTTGTTTGTTGACTTCGTCGTCTTCATAAGAAGGCTTCGTCTTCTTCGTCATCATCGGTAAACGAAGGCCTAATGTCGTTGTCTTCTTAGCCCGAATCTGAATAGGAAACTTAGTAGGACAATAATCAAAATCTACATGTTTCAAAATAGACCGCACGAGCCCAATTTCATTAGTTTCACTATACGAGACACAACCAACCTAAATTCAAACAAAACCTTGTGCTCTTTAACACAAATTTATCACACTTATTAGTGCTCTAATTAAACAGAAAAACAAATATTAAAACACCAACACAAATTAAATTTATCACACAAATGTGAAATAGATCATTCGAAATTATCATGTATAGTTTTCTATATTCAAACATTAGAAAAAAATCGAAAAACTCGATCTGAAAACTGTTTGGATCTCGAAGCCTCGTCGGATTTTAACGATGTTTAAGGTGGTTTATTACCCGGATTATGCGACGGTCATTAGGCAGTGGTGGTTATGAAGGTCGGAATCTCAAGCGATGGTTGAGTTGCCGGAAATTATCTTGGATTTTGTTGTTGAATACGCATGGTCGAATCTTGTTGTTTCTTGTTAGATTTCATACATGGATTTGAAGGAAAAAGAAAAGAAGCAATGTTTAATTTTATGGAAAGAGAGGCGTGAGATGTGCAACCAGATTTTTAGGAGATGAGACACCACTAAATTACCATAAACACCCTTAGTATTTTGTGTATAGTTTTATATTTTCTTTTAAATGAAAGCAATACTTGTCAAAATCTTGTTGGTTCTTATTGTTTTTATGTTAAGCTCGGTCATCACATGAACGCAAATCTATATATATATATATATATATATATATATATATATATATATATATATATATAGTGAAGGTTATTTTCGAACCAAGAAAGGTCGAGAATCTGCGGAACCAACGCTAGCCTTTGATCAAAAAAATCAATGGATGAAAATGAAATGGCATTATGGTAAATAAGAAGAATTTCGTCTGATAATTTTTATTAAGTTAAATGGCAATTATGGAATTTCACCAAACATCAATCAACACAACAATAGGAGCAGTTACGTATCTATTTTCTCATATCCCTCTCTCACTTTCCCACTCAAACCTCTCTTTCAACCCTAATATTAAACTGAGCCGCCACTACCATAAATCCAGAAGAAGAAAAAAAAATCAATCGTTTTTATGATGGTTTATTATGGTGAAAAGGTTGTAACACACTACAAGGCAAAACAATGATACACGAGTCAAAAATAAATGACAGGTATGGTCTTTTGATTTTTGTTTTCATAGAAACACTAGTGAATGAATCAAAAATCATTGTCATGATTTACAATGTTATTATCTGTATTATAATAAAGGGTGTTTACGATGGAATGGAGATGTTGCGTTGAATCTTAATTGGTGACACAATAGCATAATATAAACTAATTGCCTGTCGTGAATTTACAAATTGTATAAGTTATTTTAAATTTGATTTGGCTTTAATATGTGTGAAACAAACATGGTTTTTGTTGTGTTTTAGTATAGACTTTGCTCTCTAATTAATATTTTCAGATCTGTTAATTTTTTGAAACTAACTTGGTCATGTAGGAGAAAGTTGTTAATTTGTGTTCTTCAATGTTATCTTATATTTAGATGTAGATTACTTTAATGAACTATGGTGTTTTTTTTTTGGTTGAATCGTATACATGGTAGACCACTCGTACGTTTGCCTTGATATTGGTTTTGCCAGGTAATAGAAATTTTTAATCAATATAAATAAAGTTTGTAAAGTGACAGTTAGTGTAAATGTGTTATAGTTAGTGTGCAAATGTGTTATAGTTGGTTGTATGTTTCGAAAATAAACTAGTTTTTTTTTTTTGAAAAAATAAAAAGAAAAAAAACAAAGAATAGCTTGCCAGTAGATGTGCATATGTGTTTGGTTTGTTGCATGTTTGAAAAGTTTGTTTACATCATTTGGTATAAGCAAACATTGAGCGTATGTGTTATGTTAGTTGTTATGCTAAAAAAAGGTTTGTATAATTTGCTATTGAAAAGATTGTGCATATGTGTTATGCTAAAAAAAAGTTTGCAAAAAAGAATTTGCCTATTTTGCACAGAGATATTAGTTTTAAATCTTCTGAATATGTATTTCATTTTGTTGGTTCTAACCAATTTGTTTTTTATGTTTGAATATACTTTTAGATTTGTTGAAGACGATGATGAAATCCAAGACGTTAAAATAAATTTACATGGCTCAAGACTATGGTACCTGGTGAATAAAGACGATGAAAATATACGTGCATGGTTCAAGACTACGTGTACCTAGTGAACTAAGATGATAAAAATACATGTGCATAGTTAAAGACTACGTATACCTGGTGAACTAAGACGATGAATATACATGTGTAAGGTTTTAGATACGCGTACCTAGTGAACAAAGACGATGAAAATACATGTGCATGTTTCAAGACTACACGTACCTAGTGAACAAAGACGATGAAAATACATGTGCATGCTTCAAGACTACATGTACCTAGTGAACAAAGGCAACGCAAATATATGTGCATAACTTATTTGAGGCCAATGTTGTATATAATGATGGTTGCACATGTATATAATTAGCAATAAATATAACATCTTTTTTTCGAGAAGAAGATTGTACATTCATTTTTTTTCTCATTGCATGTAATATAGAACATTCAATCTTTGTTAATTTACTTGACACATGCGCTTGAATATATAAAACCTAACATGAAGACTATTCAGAACACATGTGTTTACGTTACAAGCAGTGCACATATGCACACCTAATTTTTGAAATCATGCATGTTGAAAAAAAAATGATTTAAAAAAAAAAAAAAAAATCCTAAAATTTAGGAACTAAAAAAACGTTTTTATTAAAAAAAATCAAAAATAAATAAATAAATGTAATTTTACTATTATACCCCTTTGAATTAAATAATAAAATAAGTATTCGGAAAAAATCTCATTGGTTGATGCTGGTTCTCGCAGCTCTCCTTTTTTTTGGTTCGAAAATAACCTACCCTATATATATATATATATATATATATATATATATATATATATATATATATATATATATATATATATATATATATATATATGTAAATATAGTATAATTATATCTCAATCTCGGATCAAGCTTGTTTCTAAAACAAGCTCGGCTTGTTTACTCGTAAAAGATAAAAGTGGATATCAATACTAGCTTGCTTAGTCAAAAATTGAAATCATCAAAACAGGTCGCAAGATAGATTTGTTAGACAATTAATTGCTACCAATGTTTATAACCACAGCTTATAAAAAGAAACAGTTCCTTACCACAACTTACTCGAATTTTCAGTAGTCACCTTAACATAGATATACATACAACTTACACAAACCATGATCACACACCGTACTACTCGGTTTTCTTCTCCATACGACCAATTTTAGGCACCATCAAGGCATCAAACATGTGGTTTCCTATAAATTCAGTTCTCATGAACTTGTCAATCACAACTTTAGTTTTCTCAGTTCCAGCTTCATTTGCACTTTGAGAGCTGATGTTTCCATTTTGATTGAAATTTTCAGGCATTGATGATGATGTTTTTTTCAACTCTTTTTCCAAATTTTCCACCTTTGCTCGCATTTCAGCCATTTGTAGTTGGGAGTGAAGAGATTGGACCAAATTGGTGCGAGGTGAATGTTCAAGTCGCTATAAAAAAAGACGAATATTTAGTGAGGAAGTATGGATTATTTATCACTGTTCAAGATGCTATTGGCGCACCCGTTGCTTGGCCTTGTTCTCTTGTTTCGGTATGCTACCCTGTTATCACTACAAGAAAAGGGGGTTTATAGGACGCCTGTTAGTGTCCTATAAATATAGTTTATAGGACCTTTAACGTAATAGGACCAAAATAAAGTGTCCCATAGGAAGGGGTTGTAATAGATATTTAGGACATTTATTGGCGTCCTAATAAACTCGAACCTTTTAAAACTAATTCTTTGGTCCCATAAAAATGTTTATGCGACCAAAGTAGCGTCCTAATAAACTACATTATAGGATGCTATCCGGTGTTCTAATATATGCTTACCCATTTGTTATGTTTTGGGACGCTTTCACATGTCCTAACACACATTTTCATAAGACGAAAACAGAATGGATGAACTCTTATTTTAGTACCAAGAAAAAGGTCCTAATACATAGTTGCCTTATTAGGACCAAATTTGGTGTTATAAATGACATTTCGTCTCATGTTGAGTTAATAAAATTAGTGTAGTTAATAACATTAGTGTCTTATTAAGTGACATAATAAAACAGTTCATATATATGCAACATATTTAACACAATTCAAAAACAAAAACACAAAACAATGAACTATACTAAATTTGAAGCAAGTAAACATAATAATATAATTTAATAAGCAAAAAAGGATTTCATTTCCATAAGAGAAGTTTTGAACCAAGTTATAATAACATCCAAGATAAAAGTCTTACAAATTCAACATAAATACGAGGAAATAAAAGTAGAAGGAACAAGTAGAGATAGTCTTGAGCCATCAGGCGACAATAACATAAAATAAAAAACAAAGCACCATCCATCATTATCCATCATCCTCAGGCACCACCTACAAATAAGCAACTCATATTTAATATGGTGTAATAAAGTTTGGTCTATATAATAGGTTATATAATGATAAGTAGATCTTTCATACCATCTTTACGCATTTCTTGTTCGGTTACACCTACAATAGCACACACAAAAGTATGAGACTGCTTCAAGGCCTCAAGGGTAATCAATGAACAAACACTGCAGAAATATACGCAGAAGATAGTTTAACCACAACAGAATCCATGTTCACGTTTTCATACATATCAAATGTCAAAACGCTTGCAAAACATGAAGGGCAAAATAGGATATTGGCAGGAAGTATGGAAGTATGCCCCGTATGTCAAAAATCAACATTGCCTAGTATCTTTTATGGCGATTGTACACGTAATGATCAACTGTATATCAAGTTATGGTCTTTGAGGATATGCAAGCTAAAAAGTATCCTGTCCATTTCATCAAAATAAACAAGATGTTTTATATTAAAACTCGTTACTTCCAAGAAAGAATGTCAAGCACCAAACAAATGAGACTGAGATAGTTCCATCGAGCTACAAAAACAAACCTTAAAGCATGAAAGATTCAGAGGAATAAACTCATTCTATATTTTCATTGTTATAAAACAACAAATAAAGAGGATCCAGAAATATTATATAACTATATGCAGTCAACAAGAGCTCTGTTTAAGTACATTTCAAAATCTAAAATGTTACTATTTCCATGGTATCGAATGAGTAACAACCAAATTTTTTTAGAAGTAAACTCAAAACACCACTTATTTCAACTCGAATAACAAAAAGGAGCCGATGGATGCCACCTTGCATATCCTTCAATGGTTTGATAATAAAAATTATGGTTTTGCTAACAACAACCCTATGGGTCGTGGTTAAGCAATCCTTATAATTAAAAAAATCAACAATCAATGAACACCAAACATACCATGTTTAACATCGCATTTAATGTTTAAAACGAATAAATGTGTATAATTATGAAATATATTAGTTAATTTGTTAATTAAAGAATGCTTAACCACAACCCATAGAGACATAGAGTTGTTGTTAGCAATGTTCCACATACTTAATGCTACCAAGGTCCCACAAGATACAATAAATCCAAGTTTTGAAACCATTAGATCCATACATATGTCAATGACCATCAGATCATAGCTATGTCTCAAAAAAGATAATCATTAGAATTAGGGGTGGCAATTCGGGTCGGGTTCGGGTTGGCGGGTTCGGGTTGACAGGTTGGCGGGTCAGAAAACCCCAACCCGAACCTGACCCATTTAAATCTTCGGGTCAGCTATGTCAACCCTAACCTGTTTACACATAACCCGAACCTGACCCATTTAACCCGTATGTATACTTGGGTTGGTGGTTTAAATAGGTTACATAGGTTGAATAGGTTAAACGGGTTTCAGGTTGACCCATTTAACCTGTTTTATATACAAATGTTAGCCCATTACACGAGTTAAATAGGTTTAACGGGTTTGCGGGTCGACCCGTTTAACCCGTATAATATTATATAGATAATTTTTAATTAAAGAAAAAATCTTAAACGGGTTGACGGGTCGACCCGCTTAATTTATCCCTAACCCGAACCTGACCTGTTTAATAAACGGGTTGGATGGGTCGACCCAAACCCAACCCGAAATCTATTTAGACTCGACCCGAACCTGTTAATTTTCGTGTCGGTTTCAGGTCGGGTTTCGTGTTGGGTTAGAAATTGCCACCCCTAATTAGAATCATCCTGTTTAGAATCAGATTTAAATCGGTAATTTATGGAAAAGATCGCTTAATATATCTTCACAACGTAGTTACAGTTATTGATAAAAGAGTTAACATCATACTTATATAAATATAAATAGTTAACATAAACTTTTCAAAAAAATACCCCTAAGGTACCGAACTTTTATTTTGTTCACTTACGTTATTGAACTTATGAAACATGACATTTTAAGGTCACTAAACTTATAAAAATACAAGTAAACACTAAAGATCACTCAACTTGTAAAAAACACGACATTTATGTTACTTAATTTATCCAAAAATATATGTTCAAGTCACTTCGATTAACACTGAGATTATAGAACAGTATGCTTCCTATAAAGCTCACTAAACCCAAGTAAACAAAAAAAAAGTTCCGTACGTACGTCGCACTTATTTGGAAAGTTTAGTGACATCTTTGTCTATTGGACCCTAAATATATAAATGACTTTATAACATGGTTGTAAATATAAAGGGTTAACATAAACTTTTCAAAAAAATATGACTAAGGTACCGAACTTTTATTTTGTTCACTTATGTTATTAAACTCATGAAACATGACATTTTGATGTCACTAAACTTATAAAAATATAAGTAAACACTAAACATCACTCAACTTGTAAAAAACACGACATTTATGTTACTTAATTTATCCAAAATATATGTTCAAGTCATTTCGATTAACACTGAGATTATAGAAGAGTATGCTTCCTATAAAGCTCACTAAACCCAAGTAAACAAAAAAAAGTTCCGTACGTACGGCGCACTTATTTGGAAAGTTTAGTGACATCTTTGTCTATTGGACCCTAAATATATAAATGACTTTATAACATGGTTGTAAATATCGCTCGGCGGTCGATCACCGCCAAGCGCCATATCGGTCTTGGCGGTGATATATCAATGATATATCGGAGACCATAAATTATAAAAGAATTTCTTTTTAAAAAATAAATATTAGCAATATCATAACAAAATAAGTTAATAACCACAAAAAAACTCAAAAGTTTAACGTCCTTGAAAAATAAAAGCCGCAAGTTCATAATTATTTTTCAATTTATAAAAAAAAAAATCCGAGTTTGACCGACTTTTGACCAGTTTTGACCAAACCAATAATTGAAATTTCGTATCGGTCAACCGCCGATAAGCGATGTATCATCGATATATCGGCCGCCAAGACTATTTACAACACTGTTTTATAAAACGTATATAACATAGTCCATGGACTAAAATTGGCTGTTGGTATTGAGCAGAAAACCGAGTCAACCCGGGTCGATTATAAAACGGTTTCAAAACATTGCTTGAAGTCCCCCTAGTTAGATGATCCCAACCGAAACACTATTTGAAACCACTTATATATAAAGTCAACATATATATACAAGGATTATATGATCATACCAGGAACATGTTTAAACCCTTCATAAACAGGATACTTGCCAGTGCCAGTATTATTAGCAAGTGTTGTAGTAAAATTAACAATCTGATTTCTTGTCTCACCATCCGACCAATGTTCAGGCAGCTTTGATCCCGTTAGCAGTGAGTTGATCCCGTCACAGACTGAGAATATGACGTCATAGAGTCCCATGTTTTTTTTTTTTTTTTGGTTTGTGTCTCTGTTTTTCTTCACTTGAGTGGAATGTCTTAAGTCAAGCGGGTTTTAAAGAGGCTTAGCCCATAGTCACTGACTGAGAATATGACGTCACCCGACCAATAGTCGATTGTATTTGGTTAAGCCCACTTTGTGTTATATTTGTTAGGGGTGTTGATCGGTTCGGTTATCGGGTTGTTCGGTTAGTTCGGTTCGGTTAATTCGGTTAAAATATTTTTTTAGTCAATTCGAGAACCGAACCGAACCAAATTCAAATTCGGTTTTAGGTTCGGTTCGGTTGAATTCTAATTCGGTTCGGTTTTCGGGTCGACCCGAATAACCCGAATTTCACTATTTTAAAAAAGAAAATAATAATTAGATAGATATTTAGCAAAAAAATATATTTCAAGCATAAAAAGTATTTTATTATATTATGATAACCTTTTAATAGTATTTGTTTATATATAAATATATATATAAATGTATAAAAAAAATATATATTTATATGAATTGGTTTTGGTTCAAACTGACAAACCCATACCAACCGAGAACCGAATTAGTAATTCGGTTTGGTTCGGTTTTAGCAAATTCGGTTCGGTTATTAGTTCGGTTCGGTTATTTTCGGTTTGGTTCGGTTTTGGTTTTCGGTTTATTCGGTCTTTTCGGTTTTTTCGCTCACCCCTAATATTTGTAAAGAGGCTTAGCCCATTATCTAGAATTCCCTATTGTAAAATATATATTGGTATATTGACTTAATGATAATCAAAAAAAGATTACACAATCAATTTGGTATTAAGCTAGTAAATAATTCTCCTAAATTTTCTCCCTAAGACCGATCTTCCCTTCCCTCTCTTCTCAGCTTTACCATCCTAAAACCCTTCAAAAAATTTGGCATCAATAGCCGGTGATGATACACCTCCTCCTCCACCTCCTCCCCCCTCCTCCATCTACATCTGCCGATAAACTTATTCCCTTTAGTGTAACCAACAAAGTTCGGTTAAATTAAGCCTTGAAAAACATAACTACAACTCACAGAGTTCTTTCTTTAAAATACATCTTGGAAGTCTTGGCCTTAAACCCCATATAAAAAAAGATGGTTCATCTAGTACTCCCGATCCGGAGTGGTGCAAACTTGATGATCTCATCAAGATATGGATACTCGGGTCCCTTTGTGACTCCCTCCAAGAACAAGTTGTCTCCACACCGGGAAATGGTAAGGATTTGTGAGACCATTTACAAGGTTTGTTTCATGACAATAAGGATGCTAGGGCGATCAATCTTGATAACGAACTCTGTTCCATCAAGATTGATACTATGTCCATCAACGAGTATTGCACTAAAATTAAGTCTACGGTGGATACACTTTAAAATCTTGGTTCCTTGGTAAGTGAAAAGAATCTAGTTATTTATGCTCTCAATGGTCTTGATTCTCATTTTACTACAATTGTTAAAATCATTAGACACCGTGAACCGCTTCCAAGTTTTGAAATGACAAGAAATATATTGATCCTTGAGGAATCTACATTGAATGAGAACGCGACTACCAACACCACCTTTGACGACAACTCTTCATCATCAACTGTTCTTGTGGCTTCACACTCGTCGAACCCCAAAGGTAACCATAAGTCTTATTTGAATACATCTTATAGTCTACCTCAAATGTGTAGCCACTTTAACAAAGGAAGGTGTAAGTTTGGTGACCGGTGCAAGTTTATTCATGATTATCGCAACCGACCGGGTTTAAGTGCTAAACATATTATGGGTGCTACAAATAATATGGGTACTACACTGTTAACCATGGGGGACACACCGGTATTTTGCCTATTGTATTTAATAATCACAAAATCAAACATTGGCACCTCATGGAACCTATTTCCATCGCCTAGCCCAACACCGCCCGTCAGCCCATCAGTCCATTAATAATCGCCAAGCCCAACAGCCAACCCAACTTGCCTTCACTACTACATTATATATCCAAAAGCCTACTTGTATACCCAACGCAATCCACCCTAACACCCTACTATGCATATCCAGCCCAACAGACTACAACACACCCAACAGCCCACTACCCTCAGTTCGCTGTTCCTGCTAGTATTCTCGGACCACCCCCTGTTGCGTACCCGACTCAAGCCACTTCTCTCCATAGTGCGTTTAGCACTATGACATTGCAAGACCCAACTTGGAACATGGATAAAGGTGCTTCCTCTCATTTAAATTCTAATGCAAGTAATTTAATTATTATTTTTAATAAACGTTTATTTCCATCTGTACACGTTGGTGACGATAATTCTATTCCCGTTACCAATACCGGACAAAGCATTATTATTTCCTCTCATCGTCCACTTCACCTTCATAATGTACTTGTAACTCCTAACATCATTAAAAATCTCATTTCTGTTTGTCAATTTACCAGGGATAATAATTGTACTATTGAATTTGACGTTTTTTTGTTTTTCTGTGATGGTTTTCTTGATTCGCCATATTCTCCTTCGATGTGACAGCTCGGGTGATCTCTATCCAATTAACAAGCCATCAACTATCCCTATTGCTTTTGTCTCCACCAACTCTTCCACGTGGCATCAACGTCTTGTCATCCGGTGATGATGTGCTTCGGTCCCTTGTTTCTCTTCATTTCATTTCATGTAATAAAAAGACTTCACATGTTTGTCAAACTTGCCAATTTGGCAAACATGTGAAGCTTCATTTCTATAGTTCAGATTCTATTGTTGAACGATGTTTTGATATTATTGATTCTGATTTATAGAGTTCTCCAATTGTTAGTTCTAGTACTTTTAGATATTTTTTTGGGTAAAGGATTTAGATATTAAGTCTTATTCCTTGATCATTACTCACATTATTTGTGTATCTATCCTTTACGTTCTATGTCTGACATGTTCGATAAATTTTTGCATTTTCGTAAGTATATTCAAAATAAATTTAAATGAGAAATAAAGATAAAAAAACATTATTCAGATCACCATCACATACTTGTTCATCAGTTTCTTGTTGATACTAATCTTTCAACACAAATGCCTCGATTATAGTGATATTGATCTTCCAACAATTCGATATGAATATCTGTTGCACCGGCGCCAAGGAGAATACGTTGACAGATTATGTTTCATATGCTACAATCATTATGAAGCGGATGACCTCATATGCCAACTCAGCCCTTGCGGGCATGTTTTTCATTGTCGTTGTATCGGAAGGCTGTTGAACTGTAATGAGTGTAGATGTCGGCTTTGCTGGACTCGATATTTCTCCGGAGGTCCTTGGTTCAAGATATATGGTTCTTATATATGGGGTATTCTTTTTACTCAAATAATGTTGTCTTATATTTTCCTTAGCGCGGTAATAAAATTAAAATTACAAATGGAACGCCAGGATCAAAAATTACATTGTTACGGAGAGAGCGTTATAAGGATTAACAAACCACTCTCTCTGATGTCCTTGATGCCATTGTCCACTCAACTCTATCACAAGATCGAAGAGAAGTCTCATTCTAAATGACCTCAAGCATCATTGTTTTATTTAGATTTCAATAGGTCTAGCTGTAAATCTTCCTTTAGTTGAATAAGGTGGCTAAATAATCCTTATAACGACGTATGCTCTTCTTTTTTCCTATGCCTTGTAGATTATCAATTTGTTTACTAAAAAAACTTCTTTGTTAATACAAATATCGTCTAAAAACGTTATTTATATTTTATGATCTTTGCTATATTTTGTGAACAACAATAATAAACTTTATTTTAGTAAACTATAAATTTTGTCAAGTCTTTTATATATAGCTACAAAGTTTTTCTTAAAACACAAATAGATTTTAATATAAGTTACTTCTTAATTAACATCACTTAGATAGCTACTATTTGCATTTTACAATTTTACTTTGTTAAACCTTTTAATCAATATGAAAATGCATTTTTACATCATTACATGGATCATCATACTTTAAGATTATCTGAGATATCAAATCTATTAGGATCATAGAGAATATTTTAGAAAGATATGAACTAGAATTGCAAGATCTTGAAAGATCCCATGTGAGGGACTGACGAAACCTAAAGAAAATACACAGACGTCTGATCCATGGCTTGCTGTAGCTTTTTGCCCATAAATAGAAAGCCAAACTTAGTTGTTTACATAAATAAACATTGTATATACTCTGCTACTCATTATTCCCCGTATCTAACTCATTCATATTCATCTTTGTGAGCTTCTCAATTAGCAAGAAGATCAAAGCTTCATTGAAGACTTATAAGCTTCAACAAAGTGTTGCAAGTCTTGTTTGTTCATCACAAATGTGTATTGCAATTGTTCATACACCATTGTTAGTACCAAACCATCATAAACTTTCTGTAGTGATCGGTTAGTATTTTAGTCCTCAAAATATGTAGTGTGACGGGAGTGGTTGTGCCCTTGTAAAAAACTCGACATCTAGCTTTGTGTCGGAAATATTGTGTAAGCGACGTGTAAAAGTTTTCTCCGCCGGATAAAGGAGCTTGTTGGTTAGTGAAGAATACTCTCGAGTTGGAGACTCGAAGAGTGGAGTAGGGCAAGGAAAAAGAGTCCTTGTAGACCGAACCACTATAAACCCTCGTGTTGTGGTTTGATTGCTTCTATCATTTCTTGTATTATACTTATTGTTAATTTGGTTGATTTCACATAAACATAAAGAGAGAAAAAAAAAAAAGGTAAAACAATTCAACCCCCTTCTAGTTTTTCACAATTGAAATCAAGAGCTACGTTACTCAAGATTTTTAAAATTCATTGTATTTTAAAACTTGAAACGATCCATGAATTTTGAAAATTTTAAAGAAGGGCAATCTATGCAAAGACTACCACTATTTGAACCATATGAATTTATCTATTCGAAAAGCTATTTTGAAACGTATGTGAAATTAAAAGATATAGATTTAGGGAAAATGAGGCAATGCCCCGCCACAGGGCTAATCACTTTCCCTTTTTTTTTTTTTTTTTTTTTTTTTTTTATTTGAAAATGGACCGAGGGCAACCGCTGTCATTGGGCAACTCATCTACATTGTGACAAGTGTCCCGTATGTATAAGGTATTATTTTTTGGGCAACCAAAAGTCGTTGGGCAAGCGTATTTTTTAAAAAGGGTTTTTCTGTCTTTTTACAGAAAAATTGACATTTGCTCTAGCAGACAACTCTGATTTGTCTGATTTCCAACAAATTTATACAATGGCTTCTGCTACACCAGCGAATCTTTTAACCCCGAATCGATGACATTTATTAGTGGTTTCGGTTATCCATAGCCATCATCGACGAAACAGCCTTCACCACATTCGGAAACCCACAACCGAGACACGAAACCGCTCAAAAAACTACTTCTCACGAAGTTTATTTTCATGTTTTGGAATAACTTTTCTTTGTTTTGTACGAAAGTATAGGCAACGATGATAAACAATGAACCTTTATTCGGATCTAAGGCGCAATAGTCGACTTAGATTAATAGTATCCAAATGTTACAAAATTAGATTAATGTCAATGAGACAATAATCATATGAATGTAAGGACAAGACAAGATCAGTGAAATGATCTAAGAGAAAAGAAGAGAGTGATACAAAAGACTGCACACTCAAGTGTGTGTAACCCTAGAATAAAGGAAGGATTAAATAGGGGATTAAGTTACACTAAGACCCCTCTAACGGCTATAATAATGAACTTCAGCAGGAACAAGAGAGTCTTCGGCAGGAATGATAATCTTGGAACTATAAACCATTTATGCTTTGTCCATGTTAAACCCCTGTAATATGCCTGCAAAGAACATAGCTTGAAAGACATTAGCAATTGATAACGTGACATGTTTGCCACAGATTAATACCCCAATTTTAACATTCCCCTTAACTCGATTGGCAAACATATCAAACATTATCAATTTTCACACAAAAATTTATCTTTGATAGACAGGGAGGTTCTTTGTAAGAATGTCGCAGTTTGATTTGAAGATCCAATCTTTTAGCATTTATAACACCTCTAGCAATTTTTCCCTAATGAAGTGAACATCAATTTCAAAGTGTTTTGATCTTTCATGAAAAGCAGGGGTTGACAAAGAAGTTGTAAAGGCGATTTGTTATCACAAAAGGTTAACGGAAGGTTGATATCAACTTTTAGATCTTTTAGGATTTTACGAATCCAAATGATTTCACAAGCAGCAATAGGCATAGATCTATACTCGCTACGTGGAAGATTTTGAAAGAGTGTTTTGTTTTTACTTTTCCATGAGATTAAGCAGTCATTGAAGAAAACACAATAACTGTAGTATCGATTTCTGGTTTTCTTACATTTGGCCCAATCAAGATCACTATATCCTTCAAGATGATTTTCGAGTTCTTTGAAATTGTACCTTAGACCTTTTCTGGAGCTCCTTTTAGATACCTCGAACGTTGAGGCACATTCCGGATGAGATTTCAAGGGAGAATGCATATATTGTGCGGACAATGAACCGAGTATGAAATGTCGGTCTTGTATGGGTGAGGTAGATAAGTTTCCCAAGAAGCTTCGATAACCGATGATGTTGACAAGCAAGGGGTCATCATCGGTGGGAATGTATGGAAGCCGAGTTGGGTTCCATAGGGGTGGACACAGTTTGCACCAAGAAGCCCAAATTCTTTGAGGAGTTCAAGGCATGATTTTCTTTGGGAGAGCAGATGTCATTTCAGTTTTAAAACCTCAATGCCAAGAAAGTATTTTAGATTTCCCAAGTCTTTGATATGAAATTTTGATTTTAGAAACTCCTTGAATAGGTTTATCTCATCAACACAGTTTCCAGTAAGAACAATATCATCCACATAAACTAGAAGAGCAATGAACTTGTCATTCTCTGTTTTGGTGAACAAAGAGTGATCATTAACAGATTGGACAAAGTTATTCTCCTTTAAAACACTGACAAGTTTTTCATTCCATTTTCTGGGAGCTTGTTTTAGACCATATAGAGACTTAACAAGTTTACAAACTTTATTTTTATTGTTCTCATTACAGAACCCTTTGGGAATGGTCATGTAGATATCCTCATCAAGATCTCCATACAAGAAAGCATTGTTAACATCAAGTTGAAAAAGAGGCCATTTGTTTTTTACAGCTAAGGCAATAAGACATCTAACAGTAGACATTTTTACAACAGGAGAAAAGGTTTCATCATAGTCTATTCCTTCCCTTTGGTTGTAGCCTTTAACAACTAATCTAGCCTTGTATCTATCAACTTCACCATTAGCTTTATATTTGATTTTAAAAATCCATTTATAACCAATAGGAGTTCTATTAGGAGGTAGATCAGTTATATCCCAAGCATGGTTTTCATTTAAGGCTTCAATTTCCGAATTCATAGCATCTACCCAATTACTATCAAGGATAGCTTCTTCATAATGTAGGTTCAATACTTTTATTAAGACTAGAAGCAAAGCGATAATTATCTTTGTTAAGATTAGAGTAATTAACAACTTTTTCAACACCATATTTGACTTTTCCTTCAACAATAAAGTCATTTAGATTACTGGGTAATTTAGAAACTCTAGTTGACCTTCTAGCAGTAGTGGCTGGCAAGCCTTCTTCTTGAACAGAATTTTGAGTTGAATCAGAAGATGTATCAGCAGAATCAGAAGGTGAATCAGCAGGATGTGATTCATGTGATATAGTGACCTTAGAGTGTGTATTTTCATCTATGGAAGTTGCAACAGGTTCATCATCCATAGTAGGATGACTCAAAACTGAGCTATCATCATGGGAATCAAAGAAATTTTTATGATTTAAATCTTTAGGCACATAAGTTTCAACAAAAGGTTTTGACACAGTATTTTTCATTTTGAAGGGAAAAACAGTTTCATAAAATTTGACATCTCTGGAGTAAAAGATATTTTTTGTTTCTAAGCTTAAAAGTTTATAACCTTTTTTTTCATTTGAGTACCCAATAAAACACTTTTTCGGATCTACTACCAAGTTTATCGAATTGTTGAGAATGGTGGCATAGCATAGCGACCAAAGACTCTCGAAGAGAGAGAGTGAAGGGTCATGCCCAGATACTCGGAAGAAGGAGACTTGCGGACAACATTGAGGATGGTAACTTTGTTTATGATATAAACAAAGACTTAGAACACATTCGGACCCGTAGATATAGAGGTAATTCCCCCTGAAACATGAGGGATCTAGCCACATTAAGGAGATGCCTATGTTTCCTTTCTGCAATACCATTTTGTTGAGGAGTATAAACACAAGAGGTTTGATGTAAAATTCCTTTTTCATGAAAGAAGAGTTGAAGCTTGTTATTGACCAATTCTGTCCCATTATCACTTCTGAATATCTTAACATTGTGTTCAAATTGATTAGATAGCATATGAGTGAAATTAACAATGGAAGCATAAACATCATCCTTCCCTTTAAGCATATACACCCAGACAGCCCTAGAATAATCATCAACAATGGTTAAAAAATATTTGTATCCTTCTCTGCTAGTGACCTTGTAAGGTCCCCATACATCAAGATGAACAAGTTGACCAATTTTAGTAGATATATGTTCACTTAGAGGAATGGTTCCTGGTTTGTTTGGCTTTATTGCAAGTATCACAAAGATGGTCGATTCGGATGAATTATCAAGTTTAAGAGTGGGTTTAAGAATATGTAGGACTTGATCGGAGGATGACCAAGTCTTTGATGCCGAGATTTCTAGAGACATGACAAATGAAATACGCTTATTAGAAGCAATCTTACATGTGGAATCAATATTAAACATATATAGCCCATTGCATTGTTTACCAATTCCACAATCCTTTTATGTAAATCCAGATATAGCAATTAGAATCATTAAACCCAACAAACATTTTATTGTCTCTAGCAATCTTATGAGCAGACAGATGACATTGTACTCGGGAACAACGAACATCAAAAGAGTTAGGTCATTATTGACCTTTAAATCACCAATTTTAGTAATTAAGGCACGAGTACCATTGGGATGTCCAACAGTTAGACCAAGATTTGAAATGTCAACAACATTAATTAAAAGATTGGCGAAATACAGTCATGTCTTGATTTGCACGAGTCAACAATCCAACCAAGGCTGATGTTTCCAGATAAGGTTTTTGTGTTGTTGTTAAAAAATTTGTTGAAGTTTAGGTTAAACTTGATACTGCCATTAAAGAAAGACTCATTAAGAATACTCATAAGTCTGGAGATCTGTTTTTTAGACAAAGAGACATGAGAGTTGCTAGCAATTTTATCAGTGACATAATAAACTTCAGTGGAAACAATGTTTCTCCTGACAGGTTTAGTTTTAAAATTCCTTTGCCATATCCATCGGGATAACCAACAAGATCATAGCATCTATCAATAGTGTGACCGATTTTTGCGCTTAGTGCATTTAAGATTCATGTTTGGTCCTCTATTGTTAGGGTGTAAATATAAGGCATCACCAGCACCCATAATACAGAGAAAGAATAGCAAGAAAAAAAAAACAAATAGGAGACAGATATAATAAGACAGACCAAGAATTACAAACAGAAATAATATTGCAGAAAAACAATAAGAATAATAAGAATAATCAGACAAAGAATACCAGACAGAGATAATAATAAGAATAAGTAGACAAGAAGATAAGACTTTGTAATAAGAAACAACAAGCACCAAGCATGGACTAGGGTAAACCGGAGGCGGTATTCGTACCACTCAAAGGTGGCGATCAAGATGTTAGTCTACCCGTTTGCACCCACGGAGACTTAAGTCTTGTATGTTTAAAGAAGATAAGATTTAGACTTACAGAAAGTATGCAGAAGAACAAATCACAATCACCCTAGATTCACTTAGTCTAGGGTAAATTGTAAATGAAGATAACCGGTGATTACGCCAATAGCAATAACCCCAAACCACACTTTGTTGCCAAAGAGAATCAATGAGCCCGACGCTCGATACCATGTACGAAAGTATAGGCAATGATAGATAAACAATGAACCTTTATTCGGATCTAAGTCGCAATAGTCGACTTAGATTAATAGTATCCAAATGTTACAAAATTAGATTAATGTCAATGAGACAATAATCATATGAATGTAAGGACAAGACAAGATCGGTGAAATGATCTAAGAGAAAGAAGAGAGTGATACAAAAGATCGCACACTCAGTGTGTAAACCTAGAATAAAGGAAGGATTAAATAGGGATTAAGTTACACTAAGACCCTCTAACGGCTATAATAATGAACTTCAAAGAGAACAAGAGAGTCTTGGCAGGAATGATAATCTTGGAACTATAAACCATTTATGCTTTGTCCATGTTAAACCCCTGTAATATGCCTGCAAAGAACATAGCTTGAAAGACATTAGCAATTGATAACGTGACATGTTTGCCACAGATTAATACCCCAAATTTTAACATTTTTCTTATAGATTAGCTATCTTTATGATTGAATCGCATTTTGGGATATTGGGTTGTAAGTATTTCTTCCTAAAGATTTATTTTTTTGTAACATTTTTTTTATAAAAAAGCTTGTATTTTGTGTACCTAATCGTGAATTTGGTAAATTGTCATAGTTAGTTGTAACATGCATGTAAGTATTCTTGATAAGGATTTAATTATTGTGTGCCCAATTGGGAATTTGCTATCTGCAATTATGTATTATTGATTTTGGTATTTTGGCATAAGGATTTATTTTTTAAAGAAAATATTTTAAGTTCCCGTACCCAACAGTTTAGGATTGTTTTGGTATTTTGACCCGAGTTGCCTCTACTATTCCCGCCTTGCAGGAACATTTGTCTTTCTGGTGTAATCGACATCTTCAATAAGTACCCATTAAAGAACAAGACACAAATTTTTTGCAATAAGTTTCATGTCAATTACCTAAAGTATATACCAATTTCATTAAAATGATATACTTTGGTTTCTACCTGCATGCTTTGATAACTCTTGAATCTTGATGATTTCTCAACTCTTATCTATATTATGTACTAGCTTATAAACCCGTGATAAATCACGGGTAGCATATAAAATATATGATATAGACATAATCAAATACTATAAAAGGTTAAATACCCGTACAAATCATAAGTTAACTCATAATTAGTTTATAATAAACAATGCTAAATATACTAAAAGCTTACAAACCCGTAAAACTTATGGGTAAAATCGTAAGTAGAAAGCAAAAAATCAAAGACAAATTAGTATTCACTTAGTTCCGAAACAATTGTCCTCAAAAAAGAAACATGAAGTTAAACAAAATCTTAATAATTATAGGTTCTTAATACATATTACTTAAAGCACATAGCTTCAAATATATATGGGTTGAATGTAAAAAACGCCTCATACAATTCAACCAAACTCCACTATCATGTAAATAGATAAAAGAAAAGTGTGACAACATGGACTCGTGAAAAGCATTTCTGATTGCCATTAAGCAAAGTAAGAGTTCAATTGTGTCTATTTATGTCAATTACCTCCAACGCATTTCCTATAGAACCACCAATTTGATTAAGTGACGACGCAAGTCTATCCAAACCCTTCCTAAATTTTGGATTATCCAACTTTCTGGAGTTCTCAAACGACTCATAACGATGCTCAACCTGTGTGTCAATAAACTTGAGGTCAATGTCAAGTTACATCAAGAATTAAAGTTAATAAAGAGAACATTGAGCTTAACCATCATATGAACAAATCAGTCGATATCACAAACAAATAAAAGATACCATAGAGGTAATAATCACCGGTTGCTTGTTGATACTGTTTACTTTTCACACCGATAGGAGTATCAAAATGTCGAGGAGGAGCATCATCATCAAGGATCGTCTTAGCCTTTCTTGCTAAAACACCCCAAAATCCTCATGGTTCATTGGTACTGCCCATCGACGTATAATCATAGGTAGCAGAACCCTGCATTACCACATATCCATATTATCAGCAAAAACAAAAAATGCTCCTCTCTATCTCTATAATCCAGTATCTAGCCTCTACATTCGGTTTTTTTCCTTAACACATTTACCAACACGCAGTTACAGGGACGTTTCTAAGTCAGAAACAGTTAGATTTAACGAAAAAGACCCTTGGAGTAAAATTTGCAAAATGACAGATAAATATAAGCAAAAACCACCACCAAGGTGGTCTAGTGGTCGAGCATCCAGTTGTCCTCACAAGAGGTTTGAGGTTTGAATCTTCCTAGGTAAATATGTTGGGGTGGCCAAGGATAGGGTTTGGCAACGGTCACGGGGATACCCGAATTAGGCCGCGTACATATGAGACAAAGGCTCGCCGACCTCATCTGTTTACCTCATTCATTCAGATTTATATAAGCAGATACCTCAAATACATAATTATGTTCTTTTTGAAAGGCAAACTTAACCACTTGGGAATACAGAATATACTGATTGGTACTATTAGAGGGTGTTTGGTACTATTAGTGCTATATTTGTCAAAGTTTAGCACCAAAGTATAAGTACCTTATCTTATGATACCATGAACCTTTTTTCTCTACACAATCCCTAGTAATATCCTTGTTAAGAGGCAATCTCAGAACTACCCTTTTATAAGCAATTAATCACCCCTTTTTATACACCATAGCTTGTGAACCTATGAAATGAATCTTTCCAGCACAAACATAATATAACTGAAGAATAATGGCTTTACACCATAGAGCACAAACCCACAAAAATTATTCCAACTAATTGAAGAACACACCAAACAGTTGATCTTTCTAGTTAATTACTCGTATATATTTTCGGTAACTTAAACAATAGGCAAAAATTAGTCATATATTTTGCTAAGTACATCTAAAAAAAATGTTGAATCACATGCTACCCCTGAAGCTTTAGTCAAACTCATCACTTTGTAACTGAAATTCCAAACATCTTGATTCTTATACTACATCTTTTAAGATATTTCATCGAACACCTCTACACATCTTAATTAAACACTTGACTTAATATGCATCCCATAGAAGAATTAAAAATTTCAACGTCAATATCAAGTTATTTCAGCATAATAAATGAATCTAGACCTTAAAAACAATGTGGCGATAGTTTCACGCGAAGTTAGTCGAATAAACGAAACCAAACCTGAAATACCACAAAGTTGACATATTGAATTTTAATCTCCAATCAAAACTTTCTTGAAGCACATCCAAATTCAACCTGTCAAAATTGAAGGATACGTATAAGTTATAACAAAGAAGCGGAGCACATAAATTTGATGTTACCATTTAGACAGAAAAAGAGAATAATGATACACATGAGACGAAGATGAATACCCTTGATGAAGATGAATTGAGAGACAAATGGTATGTAATAGTTGGAATATTAATTGACTGATAGAGTTTCCTTCAATAAAAAGGAAAGATGGGCTAAAATTACGTGAAGTCATTTATCAGATTTTGAATGTCACATTGTGTACAATTGGCTTTTACAGGTGGCATTTGTGACGTGGCAATATGTCCAGGTGGCTTAAATGACTTGGCAAAGTTTCAAAAAAACCTTTGTTTATTATATATATAGATATGTCCTATTTGACCAATTCTTATGCACTAACGGTCTGCTACGCATCACCTTTTATAGCATATGGAGACTGAATGAATGGGATAGGGGATATGACAGTTGTGTTCTATGCGAAGCATAGAATCTTTGTAAGATATATCAAATTCTTTTGGTTTTTCTTGAGCATAACTGACTTTCTACTATTGGAACAAAGTTTTAATTCCTTTGCACTATAGAGAACTTAACATCTTACAATATGTACCCCGAATAGATCCATACTCGTGGTAAAGTAAACGAATCTTATACGCTGGATTTCTGACCTTTTATTCGGGAATCCACTATCGAAGAACCCTGAAAGGCACATCAATTCGTTCCTCCATTCATCTTTCTTTGAACTATAATATCTTTATACTTTTTCATTACAGTGGTACTTAGCTTTCATTTTTCTCTGTTTAGATTATTGAAAAGGACTTGAGGAAATCCAAAGTGGTTAAATCAAATAAAAGTGGAAGATTATGTTGACTCGAGAATCCGAAACCTGGAACTAGATACATACAAGAATACTGAATTTGGAGAAGTTTTTATTATTTGGAGTTGTTTGAAGGGAAGGTATGGAATATGATACACATTCCAGTCCTTTTAATTAAGTCCCCTTCAATAAGTTTGGTACTTATTCAGCCTAGAGGATCTCTTTAAATGGATGGAGAACGACCTTCAAGCAAAAACTTTTGTATTCCATTTCTGTTGGTATAAGATAGCCGGCCACTAAGAATCCGAATTATGGGGCCGTATGAAAAGAAAAAAGAAACAAGGAAATAAAAAGACAGGTTGTACTTGCTCTTAAACTTGAACTTAATGGGGGAACTCTGGTATGAATCTTCACCCATATCATTGATTTATGTGGTAGTATTTGTTTTGATTTTAAATTTCTATTAATTTGTCGGTTTCTTGCAATTGTAGATCTTTGCTTGTTGTGAAGCAATGTGTTATAGTCAACAATCGATAATCAATATGAAGCACAAGAGAAGAAGTAACAATCCAAATTTGCGGAAGCTTTTCTATATTCAAAACCAAATTCAAAGGTACAAACTAAATTCAAAGATACAAATCAAATTCAAAGGTGGTAAACAAATTCGAAGGGTGGTTCTAATCTCTTCCACCCCTCATCTCCTTTTATAGGTGGAGGAGGGGGAAGCAAGCAAACTCCAATTTGGATTTGAAGACGGCTCTTCAAATTCAATTTGGACTCGAAGACGCGTAGCATACGCGTACGTGAAGCTTAGGACTTAAGCAAAAACCAACCGACCCTTAGGAGTTTTAATCATATTCATAACACAATGCTTACCTCATGTGTATGTCATAAAAATGAATTAGTACTATTAGACTCAAGGTTGTCAAGATCGGGATCTTACCCAGGATCGTTTTCGTCTTTGCAAGATCGTGATCGTAAGATCGGATCGGGATCGTAAGATTCTACTCGAATGTTAATTCTTAATAGTTTATGTAATTTTATAAAAATTTACAAATTCTAATACATTATAACAATAAAATAATATGAATGTTTCATATAAATGTTGTCCTAAATTATAATTATAAAATGTTTAAAAAGATTAACATGTTGTTTTTTGAATTTTACAAACAAACAACCCATAAATTTGTAGTTTTTTAGTTTGTAATCTGAGAAAAGTAAGATCGGATCGGATTAGATCGTAAGATCGTATGATAAAGATCGGGATCCTATAAGATCTTAAGCTTGCAAGATCCTATGTAGGATCCGGATCGTTTTTGCTTTGCAGTATCGTAAAATCGTAAGATCCTAAGATCAGGATCGGAATCCTGACAACTATGCTATTAGTAACTTGTTCTATTGTGGTATTGTCTATGGACGTTTTAGAATCTCAACTTTTATGTACTATCTATGTGAATGGGATTATGAATGTACATTCCATTTAGCTTATATATTTTCTGGACCCTATTTGGATTTTATGATAAAAAAATGTAGATATGCTTGACCTACAAACGCAACCATTTTGGCTAATTCATTAACATATATTAGAAGCTGAAAGACATAAATCGTATGCATGTATGTGATTTTTCATAGCGTAATATGTGCATATGCGGGAATTTATTTGCTAGTGTAGATAAATACATACAACACAATAATATATTATTATGGAATAAATTCGCTTGTTAACTAATGGATGACGGATGTCATAAGTTGATAATTCACAACATTCTAGAATTAATAAGTCGAGCATCCAAGCAAATGCAAGTCCACTCTTTGTAATGTTCCTATTAGCGTCTAAGACAAGCTTTTAAAAAACTAGCAAGAATCTCCTTTGTTCTGTTGCATCTATGGGAGTCTTATCTGATCATAATATTACGATTAATTATCTTGATTTTAAATGCAAATGATATATGTTCCTGTTGGCTTTAATTTTCTTAATTCTTTGATGCCGATAACCCCGTGTTTGTATTATAGCATAAGCTGTACCAAGCCAGTTTCATGACCTTCCCGTTTCTTGAAGTTACACTGCTGAATTATGTAAATATCTTGTCTTAGATCTTTATACTTGCAATCACTATTGTGTGTTTGCAAGGAATCTAAGGATATATTCAGCAGTTTGCAAGGAATCTTTGTGAAGCCTTTAATTTATTTATAGTTAAAGTGAAATTTACTTATATAGAGCATTGATTGACATGTCTAAATAATGGTGTGTCTAATCACATGCCTAAACGTATGTGTTAATATCTTATTTGTGACATAAGAGAGACCCGCTTCTTCACAAACAAATAACTTATTGCCACATCTTTTTACGCATATAATTAGTCCTATCTTTAGGCATCCAAATCATTTTCCTTATAATTAAAGTGAAAGAGATGTTGTGCACGTTTTTTTTGTTAGATGGAAAGGATATAAATTTCCATAAGTATGCTTTCTTGTGCATTGCGAACTTAGCTCGTTTCAAACGTAGCTTCATTTGGCCTTGGGAGGAGATTGAGCAGGCTAAGTTTGGCTATATAGGGAGGCTTTACTGGTTAGAATGTACCATAAAGTAGGTCCCCATTGTGAAGGGTAAATGAACTAGGATGATGGTGTATGTTGAATGGAATAGAGAGGTGTGAAAGATGAACCTTCTTGGTCCATTCAATACACCATCACAGGAGGAACGGTTGGTCATCATGGAGGGAGAGTGTTCCCACTCATCTGAAGCCTTCCATTGGGAGGGAAATGTAGGATGATTGGCAGAGCCCCCCCATGGATGGGTTATGGAGTCCTAGTGATGCCACTCTCTACCTCTACCTTGTCTGCTGTGGTTGATGGTTGAGTAGCTTGGTAGAGTAGAGTTGTGGAAATGTAGCTAGATGGTGGTGCTAAATAAAAAGGTGAATTTGGTTCATAAAATGGTTGTGTTGTTACAGTGGAGTTTTTGGTTAGTATGTTAGACTTTAGCTTTGTCTGATATCGATAAAGGTTGTTCTGGTTTCTATATGACCAGTGTTTCTTTGTCTTTCTGTATTAGCTTTTGGGAGTTGTCCAAAAGCTTATCTCTTATTCTTATGATGTAATATTTGGAGTTTAATATAATAGATTCACCTTTGCACCAAAAAAAACGTAGCTTCATTTCTCCAGAAATTGATCCACACATGGGTTCATCTGTTCCAGTTGCTCTATTGAGGATAAGGGGGCATCTTTAAAGAATGATACTCGTTTGTAGTTGTCTATATTTGCACCTAAGTCGAATCTTTATTTATAGTGTTTTGTGGAATTTATCTAGTGTAGTTCGCTAATGTGATCCGGAACCTTACCAGACATGTAGAATATAAAAACATTGGTATTTGTTCACATTCATGTACTGTACTTCCAATTCTGGCTCTTGAGAAGTTTCTACGTTTTAAGGTCAAATGAGTAGTTTGAACCACGTTCCTCCAGCACTTAGAAATATATTAATGCGACTTAAGTTCAAAGATAAGACGTAGGTGTGACCATACATGTCTTCAGTCCATGAAATATATGGCACAAAAAATGGATTCACCCATCTGTTATCTATTTTTTGTCACATCTTTTTGCTTGAACACGTTGCCTTGTTGTTACCAATCAGTGGGATCTTGCGAGCTCGATGGCGGGTGTTAAAACTAACCAGATTATTCTTCGACTTTTTCATTTACAAGCTAAGTCCATTTAAATCCAGTTTCTTTTTACATGAAGACAAATTATTGTCACCACGGGCATCTAAGTCTAGCTTCTGTTCAAAATATGGCTACTGATACTTTTGTGGCTCCTGCAGATTCTCTAACTTTACTGGTTCCTTTTTGGTTTGGGTCACAAAATTAGTATTCTCGTCCTTACACGTAACTCTTTGTTCTGTCTAGTTTCTATTGGCATTCCAATCACTACTAGGAACTTCGCCACTCATGCCCAAATCACATTGATATTTTGGGTCATATTTTGCCTTCCTTGACTTAATAGGTGCATTACTACTAACATGTAACAAGCTTAATCCGATTATGTCTTGATAATCCATTTTTTGAGGTTCAATGTAGTTTAAAAACTGTTAAATGAAGAATCGATTGGCTGGTTAGTTTCATTTGACACACATTTTATTGCAATGCAGAATTTAGCTATTGTGTGGATACTTTAGTGACTAATTCGGATAGTTGAACCTTGGCGGCTAACACAGCTTTAAGTCCTACTGCACCCAGGTTTTTATTTACTTTGGTTTCTTGTGTTTTTCATGTACTGCCGGAAAGTACTTCCCTTGTGCTTCTTCTCGGAGATGTGTATCTTTGTACCTATACCCATCCACAAATAGTTAATTCGTGCTTATATCGAGTTTTTAATAAACCGAGCTCGAGTAGCTCGGCTTGTTTACTCGTAAAAGATAAAAGTAGATATCGATAATAGCTTGCTTAGTCAAAAATTGAAATCATCAAAACAGGTCGCAAGATAGATTTGTTAGACAATTAATTGCTACCAATGTTTATAACCACAGCTTATAAAAAGAAACAGTTCCTTACCACAACTTACTCGAATTTTCAGTAGTCACCTTAACATAGATATACATACAACTTACACAAACCATGATCACACACCGTACTACTCGGTTTTCTTCTCCATACGACCAATTTTAGGCACCATCAAGTCATCAAACATGTGGTTTCCTATAAATTCAGTTCTCATGAACTTGTCAATCACAACTTTAGTTTTCTCAGTTCCAGCTTCATTTGCACTTTGAGAGCTGACGTTTCCATTTTGATTGAATTTTTCAGGCATTGATGATGATGTTTTTTTCAACTCTTTTTCCAAATTTTCCACCTTTGCTCGCATTTCAGCCATTTCTTTCATACCATCTTTACGCATTTCTTGTTTCACTTCATGCATTGTGTCTGAAAGTAACTTGGAGGCCACGGTTACACCTACAATATCAAATGTCAAAACGCTTGCAAAACATGAAGGGCAAAATAGGATACACAACAGAACAAACACTGCAGAAATATACGCAGAAGCTAGATAGTTTAACCACAACATAACCCATGTTCACGTTTTCATACATATCAAATGTCAAAACGCTTGCAAAACATGAAGGGCAAAATAGGATATTGGCAGGAAGTATGGAAGTATGCCCCGTATGTCAAAAATCAACATTGCCTAGTATCTTTTATGACGATTGTACACGTAATGATCAACTGTATATCAAGTTATGGTCTTTGAGGATATGCAAGCTAAAAAGTATCTTGTCCATTTCATCAAAATAAACAAGATGTTTTATATTAAAACTCGTTACATCCAAGAAAGAATGTCAAGTACCAATAAACACATGCATGAGACTAAGATAGTCCCATCGAGCTACAAAAACAAACCTTAAAGCATGAAAGATTCAGAGGAATAGACTCATTCGATTTTTTCATTGTTATAAAACAGCAAATAAAAAGGATACAGAAAAATTATATAACTATACGCAGCCAACAAGAGCTCTGTTTTAGTACATTCCGAAATCTAAAATGTTACTATTTCAACTCAAATAACAAAAAAGGAGTTGATGGATGCCACCTTGCATATCTTCAATGGTTTGATAATAAAAATTAAAGTTTTGCTAACCACAACCCATAAGTGGTTAAGCAATCCTTATAATTAAAAAAATCAACAATCAATAAACACCAAACATACCATGTTTAACATCGTATTTCATGTTTAAAACGAATAAATGTGTATAATTATGAAATATATTACAGTAGTTCATATAATGCTAATTTGCTAATTAAAGAATGTTTAACCACAACACATAGGGTGGTTGTTAGCAATGTTCTACATACTTAATGCGACCAATGTTCCACAAGATACAATAAAATCTAGTTTTGAAACCATTAGATCCATACAAATGTCAAAAACCATCAGATCACAGCTATGTCTCAAAAAAGATAATCATCATAATCATCCTGTGTAGAATCAGATTTAAATCGTTAAATATGGAAAAGATCGCTTAATATATCTTCACAACGTAGTTACAGTTATTGATAAAAGAGTTAACATCATACTTATAAATATAAAGGGTTAACATAAACTTTTCAAAAATATACGCCTAAGGTACCGAACTTTTATTTTGTTCACTTACGTTATTGAACTTATAGAACATGACATTTTGAGGTCACTAAACTTATAAAAATATAAGTAAACACTAAAGATCACTGAACTTGTAAAAAACACGACATTTATGTTAGTTAATTTATCCAGAAATATATGTTCAAGTCACTTCGATTAACACTGAGACTATAGAACAGTATGTTTCCTATAAAGCTCACTAAACCCAAGTAAACAAAATAAAAATTCCGTATGTACGGCGCACTTATTTGGAAAGTTTAGTGACATCTTTGTCTATTAACCCTAAATATATAAATGACTTTATAACATGACTGTAAATATCGCTCGGCAGTCGACCACCACCAAGCGCCATATCGGTCTTGGCGGTGACATATCAATGATATATTTGAGACCGTAAATTATAAAGGAATTTATTTAAAAAAGAAATATATTAGCAATATCTTAACAAAATAAGTCAATAACCACAAAAAACTCAAAAATTTAACATCCTTGAAAAATAAAAGCCGCAAGTCCATAATTATTTTTCAATTTAAAAAAAAATAAAAATCCGAGTTTGACTTATTTTTGACCTAGTTTGACCGAATTTGACCGAACCGATAAGTGAAATATCATATCGGTCACCGCCGATAAGCGATATATCACCGATATATCAGCCGCCAAGATGATATTTACAACACTGTTTTATAAAACGTATATAACATAGTCCATGGACTAAATTTGGCTGTTGGTATTGAGCAGAAAACCGGGTCAATCCGGGTTGAACCGGTCTAGCCGGTGACCCGGGCCGATTATAAATCGAGGTTCAAAACATTGCTTGAAGTCCCCCTAGTTAGATGATGATCCCAGCCGGAAACACTATTTGAAACCACTTATATATAAAGTCAACATATATACAAGGATTATATGATCATACCAGGAATATGTTTAAACCCTTCATAAACAGCATACTTGCCAGTATTCTTAGCAAGTGTTGTAGTAAAAAGAACAATCTGATTTCTTGTCTCACCATCCGACCAATATTTAGGCAGCTTTTGAATATTTGCAACAACAGCTGACGTGTAATTGCATGCTCCATCGCTTGCACGTTTCACGCTTGTTAGATTCGGTGTTAGCAGTGATTTGATCCCGTCGCTGACTGAGAATATGACGTCATAGAGTCCCATGCTTTTTTTTAGTTTGGTTTGTGTCTGTGTTTTTCTTCACTTGAGTTGAATGTTTAAGTCAAAGCGGGTTTCAAGGTAGTTGGGTCAAAAGATGGGCCCATAATGAAATACTTTTAAGGGTAAATTACACGGATCATCCCTCATCTATACCTCCTTTTCGCATTTGGTCCCTCGTTTTGACGTTGTTGCGAACGTGGTCTCTCTTTTGCCAAATGGTTACCCGTTTGGTCCCTCGAGGTCCGTTATAGCTAACACTTGTTACAATCCCTCGAGGTGGAAGGGCTGGTTTTTTAGTCATTTACTCGCTTTGTATTTTTTCTCTTCCTTTTTAGCAACTCTGAGCATTTCACTCCCCGAAGTCCCTTACAACTTCCCTCCACTCTTTCCAGCTCACATCAACAATCTAATCTCACAATTCTCATCCCTCATTTTTCTCTGACTAAAATTTAAACAGTGATCATCTTGGTCACAAATCTTTGTCAACAATGGCATTAATTATTAGTCGATTGTATCTGGTTAAGCCCACTTTGTGTTATATTTGTAAAGAGGCTTAGCCCATTATCTAGAATTCTCTATTCTAACATATATATTGGTATATTGACTTAATGATAATCAAGAAAAGATTACATAATCAATATGGTATTAAGCCAGTAAATAATTCTCCTAACTTTTCTCCCTAAGACCGATTTTCCCTTCCCTCTCTTCTCAGCCGTACCATCCTAAAACACTACAAAAAATTTGGCATCAATAGCCGGTGATGATACACCTTAACCAACAAAGTTCCGGTTAAATTAAGCCTTGAAAAACATAACTACAACTCATGGAGTTCTTTATTTAAAATACATCTTGGAAGTCTTAGCCTTAAACCCCATATAAAAAAAGATGGTTCATCTAGTACTCCCGATCCGGAGTGGTGCAAACTTGATGATCTCATCAAGATGTGGATACTCGGCTCCCTTTCTGACTCCCTCCAAGAACATGTCGTCTCCACACCGGGTAAAGCTAATGTGGGACCATCTACAAGGTTTGTTTCATGACAATAAGGATGCTAGGGCGATCAATCCTGATAACGAACTCCGTTCCATCAAGATTGATAATATGTCCATCAACGAGTATTGCACTAAAATTAAGTCTATGGTGGATAGACTTTAAAATCTTGGTTCCTCGGTAAGTGAAAAGAATCTAGTTATTTATGCTCTCAATGGTCTTGATTCTCATTTACTACAATTGTTAAAATCACTAGACACCATGAACCGCTTCCAAGTTTTGAAATGACAAGAAATATATTGCTCCTTGAGGAATCTACATTGAATGAGTTCGAGGCTACCAACACCACCTTTGATGATTGCTCTTCATCACCAACTGTTCTTGTAGTTTTAAACTCGTCGAACCCTAAAGGTAACCATAATTCTCATTCGAATACATCCCATAGTCTACCTCAAATGTGTAGCCACTTTAATAAAGGAAGGTGCAAGTTTGGTGACCAGTGCAAGTTTATTCATGATTATCGCAAACGACCGGGTTTAAGTGCTAAACATGTTACGGGTGCTACAAATAATATGGGTACTACAACTGTTAACCATGGGGGACACACTGGTTTTTTGCCTACTGTATTTAATAATCACAAAATCAAACATTGGCACCTCATGGAACCTATTTCCATCGCCTAGCCCAACACCGCCCGTCAGCCCATCATTCCATTAATAATTTCCAAGCCCAACGGCCAACCCAACTTGCCTTCACTACTACATTATATCCCCAACAACCTACAGTATACCTAACGCAAACCACCCCAACAGCCTAATATGCATATTCAGCCCAACAGACTATAACACACCCAACAACCCACTACCCTCAGTTCGTTGTTCCTGCTAGTATTCTCGGACCACCCCCTGTTGCGTACCCGACTCAAGCCACTTCTCTCCATAGTGCGTTTAGCACTATGACATTGCAAGACCCAACTTGGAACATGGATAAAGGTACTTCCTCTCATTTAAATTATAATGCAAGTAATTTAATTATTATTTTTAATAAACGTTTATTTCCATCTGTACACGTTGGTGACGATAATTCCATTTCCGTCACCAGTACCGGACAAAGCATTATTCCTTCCTCTCATAGTCCACTTCACCTTCATAATGTACTTGTAACTCCTAACATCAATAAAAATCTCATTTTGTTTGTCAATTTACCAGGGATAATAATTGTACCATTGAATTTGACGCTTTTAGTTTTTCTGTGAAGGTTTTCTTGACTCGCCATATTATCCTTCGATGTGATAGCTCGGGTGATCTCTATCCAGTTAACAAGCCATCAACTATCCCTACTACTTTTGTCTCCACCTACTCTTCCATGTGGCATCAACGTCTTGGTCATCCCGGTGATGAAGTGCTTCGGTCGCTTGTTTCTCGTCATTTCATTTCGTGTAATAAAGAAAATACTTCACATGTTTGTCAAACTTGCCAACTTGGAAAACATGTGAAGCTTCATTTCTATAGTTCAGATTCTATTGTTGAACGATGTTTTGATATTATTGATTCTGATTTATGGAGTTCTCCAATTGTTAGTTCTTGTAGTTTTAAATATTAAGTCTTATTCCTTGATCATTACTCACATTATTTGTGTATCTATCTTTTATGTTCTAAGTTTAACATGTTCGATAAATTTTTGCATTTTCGTAAGTATGTTCAAAATAAATTTAAATGTGAAATAAAGAGTTTCCAAAAACTGATTATTCAGATCACCATCACATAACTGTTCTCAGTTTCTTGTTGATATTAATCTTTCAACACAAATGCCTCGATTATAGTGATATTGATCTTCCAACAATTCGATATGAATATTTGTTGCACTGGTGCCAAGGAGAATACGTTGAGAGATTATGTTTCATATGCTACAATCGTTATGAAGCGGATGACCTCGTATGCCAACTCAGCCCTTGCGGGCATGTTTTTCACTGTCGTTGTATCGGAAGGCTGTTGAACTGTAATGAGTGTAGATGTCGGCTTTGCTGGACTTGATATTTCTCCGGATGTCCTTGGTTCAAGATATATGGGGGCTTATATATGGGGTATTCTTTTTACTCGAATAATGTTGTCTTATATTTTCCTTAGTGCGGCAATAAAATTAAAATTACAAATGGAACGCCAGGATCCAAATTACATTGTTACGGAGAGAGCATTAATTATAAGGATTTACAAACCACTCTCTCGATGTCCTTGATGCCATTGTCCACTAAACTCTATCACAAGATCGAAGAGAAGTATCATTCTAAATGACCTCAAGCATCATTCTAAATGACCTCAAGCATCATTCTTTTATTTAGATTTCCAATAGGTCCAGCTGTAAATCTTCCTTTAGTTGAATAAGGTGGCTAAATAATCCTTATAACGACTTATGCTCTTCTTTTTTTTTCCTATGCTTTGTAGATTATCAATTTGTGTACTAAAAAAACTTCTTTGTTAATACAAATATCGTCTAAAACCGTTATTTAAATTTTACGATTTTTGCTATATTTTGTTAACGACAATAATAAACTTTATTTTAGCAAAGTATAATTTTATCAAGTCTTTTATATATAGCTACAAAGTTTTCTTTAAACACAAATAGATTTTAATATAAGTTACTTCTTAATTAACATCACTTAGCTAGCTACTATTTACATTTTACAAGTTTACTTTGTTAACCTTTTAATCAATATGAAAATACATTTTTACATCATTACATGGATCACCATACTCTAAGATTATCAGATATGTCAAAGTTATTAGGATCATAGAGAATATATATGAACTAGAATTGCAATATCTTGGAAGATCCCATGTCGGGACCGTCGAAACCAAAAAAATACACCGACGGAACCAACTTTTTGGTTTCGTCGGATCCATGGCTTGTTGTGGCTTTTTGCCTATACTCATATACTCTCCTACTCATTATTTCATGTATCTAACTCATTCATATTCATCTTTGTGAGCTTCTCAATTATCAAGAAGATCAAAGCTTCATTGAAGACTTATAAGCTTCAACAAAGTGTTGCAAGTCTTGTTTGTTCATCACAAATGTGTATTGTAATTGTTCATACACCATTGTTTCTACCAAACCATCATAAAATTTTTGTAGTGATCGATTAGTATTTTAGTCCTCAAAATACGTAGTGTGACGGGAGTGGTTGTGCCCTTGTAAAAGAACTCAACATCTAGCTTTGTGTCGAAAATATTGTGTAAGCGACATGTAAAGGTTTTCTCCGCCGGATAAAGGAGCTTGTTGATTAGTGAAGAATACTCTCGAGTTGGAGACTCGGGGAGTGGAGTAGGGCAAGGAAAAAGAGTCCTTGTAGACCGAACCACTATAAACCCACGTGTTGTGGTTTGATCGCTTCTATCCTTTCTTGTATTATACTTATTGTTACTTTGATTGATTTCACATAAACATAAAAAAAAACATAAAAACGGTAAAATTATTCAACCCCCTTCTAGTTTTTCACAATTGGCATCAAGAGTTGAAAGCTCAATAAACACAGACGAACACGATGCAAGGCATAGCATAAATGAAACCGCTGATCATTTCATAAAACATATATTCTTGACCTTTCTCGATGCTTTTTTTGGGTGACTCACCAACCGACCCAGCAGTGATCGATGATAGAATGGTACAAACAAATCAAAGTCATTGGATTTGGTAGTTCTCCATGGACTTCTCTCTTTAGCCTTTTGTATATGTTCATAAATGGGTGTGCACCTCCAGATGGTTACTCAAGATTTTTAAAACTTATTGTATTTTAAAACTTGAAACGATCTATGAGTTTTGGAAATTTTAAAGAAGGGCAATCTATGCAAAGACCACTACTATTTGAACCAAATAGATTTATCTATTGGAAAAGTCATTTTGAAACATATGTGAAATTAAAAGATATAGATTTATGGTATATAATTATAGAAGGTTATCATATCACAAGTGATCGGGATGAGGATACCTCACTTACTCTTCATAGTGATGAGCAAAAGAAGTTAATTGCAAAAAATAATGAATCAAAAGTGATGCTTTACAATGCTCTAACTAAAAAGGAATTTGAAAGAGTGTTTATGTACAAAACCGCTAAAGAAATTTGGCAATCTTTAATAATCACTCATCAAGGAAACGCACAAGTCAAGAATAACAAAATTGATCTTCTTGTTCAGCAATATGAACAATTTGCTATTCTTGAAGATGAAATCATTGATAGTTCATTTGCACGTTTTAATACTATTATCACCTCTCTTAAAGCACTTGATGAATCCTTTTGTAGCAAGAACTTTGTCAGGAAATTCCTTAGAGCACTTCATCCAAAATGGAGAGCAAAAATGACGGCCATTGAAGAATCCAAAGATCTCTCAAAGTTGTCACTTGACGAGCTAATTGGAAACCTCAAGGTTCATGAAATGGTAATGGTGAATAATTCAAAGATTGTCAAAGGAAAGAAATAAAAAGTCAATTCTATTGCCTTAAAGGCAAAAAGAGTCAAGTGATGAAGGATAATCTAGCTCAGACAATGAAGATGAAGAGTATGTCATGGCCGTAAGAGACTTCAAAAAGTTCTTTATAAGACGGAAATTTTAAGACAAACTCAAGAAGACAAGAAACCTTTTCGAAAAGATCATGACGATAAGAAAGGAAAAGGCGAAAGAAAATGCTTTAGATGTGGAGACACAAGTCATCTTATAGGAGATTTTCCCAAGCCACCTAAAAACAAGAATCAAAGGGCATTTGTGAGTGGCACTTGGAGTGACAGTGAAGATGATGACGAGGAGCCAAAGAATGACGAAATTGCTCTCATGCCTCAGGACTCAAAAGAGGTACATTATGACTCATCTTATTCTTCTGTTGATGATGATACATTACAAAAATAATATAACAAACTGTGTGAACTTGGCTTGAAAATCATAAATAAAAACAAATTTTTAAAGACTAAAAAGGAATTTTTAAAAAATGAAGTTTATGAATTAAAAGAAAAGGTTAAACGTTTAGAAAAGAGTAAAGCCATCGACAGGGTATGTATATCATGTCAAGAACTTGGGCTTGAAATTGAGAAAATTAAACTCACATAGGATTTGATCATTAAACAAAATTCAAAATTAAAATTATTTTGATAAAAATATTTCCTGTGCGGATGAAATAATGAAAATCTAGAAATTACCATATGATAAACTGGACTAGGATTTATGAAATTAGGAGATTTAAGTAGTCTAACGAAACAAGCCAAAAAAGAGCAAGAAACTATTCCAACCACCTCAGGAAGCTACAGAACAGACGGAACCAAATATTTGGTTCCGTCCGTTGAACCTTTTGGTTCCATGGGTTCCTCAGGAGAACAGAGAGATTGCAAATCGGCTCGTATTGAGTTTGTTAAAGTCACAAAGAAATCTAAAGTTGTTACAAATGAAACTAAGAAAAAAACCAGCTGATACAATAGGAGTAGGACTTGCTAAAAATGAGTTTATGTTGTTCCCCGTTCACTATCGTTTAAAACAGTTTAAGTTTGTAAAACAAGTTAATAGTGAATTATGACTGAAATTAACATAAGAAAAGCACACTAAGTAATTTTCAACATCATATTCTTATTAGAAATAAATCAACAAAGAATCGTTACCCAGTACTTGCGAATAGTACTTGGGATTGAAATGACAAAGTTGGGTGACTCCTCTCTAAGCTCGGGCTAAGTCCGAGCACAACTCTTAGAGCTCATTGAGCTATCTCGGGAACTAAGTTGTATTTGGAGAAGTGAAAAGATGGCTTGCGTGTATGTGTGTTTTACAATTCACAAGCTTAACCTTTTCACTCCATCTCTTATGCTATTTATACATGTATGATATTTGACTCTTTCCTAAGTGACAATGACATCATCTGAAGACAAAATCTCGATGTATTTTGTCTCATTTAAAAGACTATTCTAGGTAAGAGACAAGACTACTTTCCTAAGTTCGGTGATGACCGAGCACGATCTTTGTCATTCAGGAAAGTTTACTTTGGTTGATAAGGACTTCGTCTTATCGATTCAACCTTTTCCCGCCTTGTCCCGCTCTTTCTTCGCCTTTACATCCTTGATCTTCTACTTGGTTTGTCTTGATGTAAGAAGTTGGAGAGAGTCTTAGGGATTCGGTGAGTTATTGTCATCACTCCCGAATCCATCATCTTCTTCTTGACTCGGTCTTCACCCTTTAAGTTTCGCCTTCTTGAGTGGAGAGACTTCTTCTTCGCCTCATCTTGAGTATCACGAAGATGAATCAACGAGAGACTATGCACTCGGTGACTGTTAGTGTTAACGGATTAAACACTTGGTCTATTTTCTATTCAAATCCTAGATTAAGGGGTTTGGGTATTTATGAACCCAACAGTCTCCCCTATTTGGATATACAAATAGCCTAAGTGGTTGATCGGTGTAAGTGAGCAAGAGGCTTCTTACACCGAATGTACTAATGAATACAATAAGGAACACCGAGTAAATGAATAAAACATACATCATTTATTGATCGATTACATAGTTCCTATCACTAGTACAAAAGATAAAACAAAATGATGTCAATCCGGATGGATTCCCAAAGGCTTCAAGCTTGACTTTCTTGGTGATGAGTGTTTCTCTGTTAGAATGGTCTCTTATCTTGGCATTCGTGTCTTGGCGAGAACACGATGTTTCTTTGGGGTTTAATTTGAGAGGCCAGCGGTATGTAGCTCAAAGATGCTGACCACATCGGCTGATCAATATCACTCCATCTTTGAAAAGGTGGTTTCCATAGACATCAATGTGGAATAGCCCTCTTTCAAGCTTCTCAATCACTAGACAGTTCACAAATTTAACCCTTCAGCTCCTCCTGTTACACTCCGGTCCGTGCACTTTATTTCAAGTTGGAACTCAACTCTCTTCCTTTTGCCAGTGGATGATTGTGGTTGAGATCCTTGAGGTGCGCATTAAGGGTCAATTCCCGTTAATTTGGACAATCCCTTAGTCTTTCATATCTTTTCTTGAGCATTTTCATCGGTCCTTAACCACCGCATTTTTCTTCTTTTCAATAATTGGACCAAGTTCATCGAGTTCGGTGATCCGAAGTCGGTGAATTTGAGAGGATCATGAACTTCGAAGTGCCTTTTATCATCCCTCAGACGCGTTCATGGCGGAGGTTTGGTATTAGGATGATTCGACATCGTGATCTTTTTCGGGAAGCCTTGACTTGTCATTGTCGATTGTAATCCTCAATTACGCTTTGCACGAGCTTGAGCTTTCTTCTTCTTTTCTTCCAACTGCTTTTCTCATTGCGGTCATCTGAGCGACTGAGCTTCCTTGAACTTTTGTCCCGCCTCGACCTTTTGGAGCTTGCTTGGATCTAATCCCATGTTTTCGGCTTCTTCGGTGACAACCTTTGCGGTCTTCTCATTCTTTTCTCTTCCTCAGCTAGTTTCAATATTCTTTCTTCTTTAGCAAGATGTTTACTCGATTGTTGTGGTGTGGCGGTACTCGATGTCGCCGATTTTATAGGGAATCTTCTCGTGCTCGAAGTTGCCATTTTCCTTTTCCTTTGTCTGGCACGAGGAAGATGAAGTTGCTACCGAGGTGGTGGTGTTGTTGTTATTGGGTGATTCTTGTCGGTGTTGTTGTTGTTGATGTTGTTGGTGGGATTGATGAGATAGGTGTTCTTTGAGGCCGGTGGGATGATGAGATTTGAGCCATGATGTTGATAGTGTTGGCTCCCCTCGGTGTGAGAAGGAGGTTCTTGACAATATTCTCCCCTAAAGCTGCTGGGAGCTTGATGAGGGCAAGAGTTGGAGTTTGTCTTGAGGGGTGGCTTTGACCCTTGAAGGCCCGATAAATTTATGAGATCATAGCCTTGATGTCTCAAGTGTCGATTGAATACTAGTGACTTTAGTTTCCAAATCACCTGAGAAACTTCTAGAGTGTCATTCCGGGCCCAAGATTCCGGGCCGAGATGAGGATGCTGAGCCAAAGTAGCCACTGCGTATTCAAAGAGTCCAATGTAGCTTGAAGAGACGGGATGAGGATGGAAGACCCTAAAATTTGTATACTTGAGCATATTGAGTAGTTCGGTGAGGTTTGAGGATTGTTTCAGTGCACCTCAAGTAGCCTCCAAAGACTTTAGAGTTGATCTTTGGGTCTTCTTTGACAAACTCCCCGATTTCATCTATCGTGGTACCTATACCACGAAGATGCCCGAGAATTTAGCCATGTTTTCATCCGATCGGTGAATGTTGTCATACATCGATCCACGTGCTCATGAACATTTTCATCAAAGCCATGTACCTCGACTTTAGATCAACATAACTTTCGCAGCGACCTCGGTGTGTTGTTCCCATAATGTGTCGATGACCCGAATATAACCTTCTTGAAGCTTTGGTGATCCATGAGCGAGCCATCTTTCATTAAGTGGGAGAACATTATCAAATCTATCAAATTCATCCGTGGAGGAAGAGGAGTCATCATTGTCGCTTGACTGGTGATTCAAGATGCTCACATGGATCGGTGAGGCTCTTGTTTAGCTTGAACCTCGGCGTCCATTTCTTCTCGGTGATAAGATTTCATCATCGGTCTCAAAGAAGCTCATCTTGAGAGAATAATATCCCAGGTGACATCGCCTTGCTAACCGGGGGTTGGTGATGGGTTCCATATCGTGGTGGTATGTTTCCCTCGAGTCTTTTTCCCCGTTGACCCCTGGACACTTGTGGGTGTTTCCAGTGTCTTGGAGTCGAGTTGGTTGTGGGTTCCGTATCGGCGGGTTGTTCCTTTCCTCCGAGTCTTTGTCCCCAGTGACCCCGAGACACCGGTGGGAGTTTTCGATGCCTTTGGCGGAGTGATAGTTGTATCCCTATCGGCGGGTTGTATTTTTCCTCTGAGTCTTTGGGATCGATCGGTGTGCCCTCGACAAAGGCTTGGATTTGCTAATGTCATCACCGGGCCGTTGTGGGGCGCTTCCCTACCGGTGAGTTGTTTGTTTCCTCCGGATCTTGGGAGTAGTAGGTGTGACCAAGGGCACCGACCGTGATGTATCGGTGTCCCGTTGTCACCGGGTGGTTGTTTCCTAGTCGGTGGGTGTCTGTTTGGTCTCGGGCTTTTGTGCCTCTTAGGTTTGTGCTCTGAAGCCTCGAGGCCCCGAGACTTTGGTTTAGTCTTAGTCCCATCGATATTTCCCTTTTTCTTTTTAGGAGCGGGGTTTGGAGACATCGATCCACTTTGATTGTTCTGACAATCATGTGGGCCGTCAATTCTATGGGAGTGACAAGGGATGTGTCCTTTTAAAATTTGATGGGCTCGGGATGCCGGTAAATTTCAAATTTTTCATCCCGAGTATAATTTGAACCCGATGCGATTGCAAAGCACGAGAGACAAACCTAGGATACGAAGCGTGCCGTCCTAGTTTTGCTCAGTAGCCGTTCTGAGATCACCGTAAATGATCTCCCTATGTCGACAGTGACCCCATTTATCAAGCGATGCCATCATCAACTGAATAGAGTTAACTTGTTCGGTGGATGAGTGGTTCCCGCCGAGGACACGAATCACAAAAGTGAAGAGGATCCTCGAGCCACGGGAATGAGCTTTTAGTGATGGGGTCTTGTCCAAAAGTTTGATCTAAAACGATTTGTTTTAACCCATCCTTCACGTGGAGGGTTCGGGATGGGCTACATAAGCACCTTTGTTATAATCTAACCTGTTGAAGTGTAAAGCGTTTTGTAATCCGGTGTATTGTTTCCCCATTTAGACCGAACGATGAGATACTCCCGAGAGGTCTAAGGTTATTCTCATCGATTAGAAGGTGTCGGGTCAAAGGCTCTGTCCGAGCCCAAAACTCCCCGAGGTAGTTGGGTACACTCTTGAGGACATTTACAAAGGCCGTTTTGAGTGGGCGGTTGAATAAAAATTTTATAATGTCTTTATAGGTTGGGACATTTCGGGATATTCAAAATTTCCTATGACATTATTTGTTTTAAATTCAACGTTAGTAAGATCCCTACCCAATGAGAAGAAAAGCGGAGAGATTGTGTTCTAGCCATTTCCATTAACTAAGATTTTAGGGTTTAAAAATGTTTTGACTAGAACAATCAAAGTATTTAGATCTCTTCAAGTTTGTGATGAAAAACTTTTGTAAATGTTTAAAGGAGGGTTTTTCCAAAAGAGGTTTTGAAGATATTGAGAACACACAAATATTTCCGGATTTGAGAAAGAATTTTGACAGAGTTTAGTTGCGAAAATAATTTTTGTGTTTGTTTGTGTTGGAAGAGGGTATTTATAGAGTGATAAGAGGGTGTTTTGTGCACAAATGGGAATATTAAGAGTCGGTTTTGAAAGACGTTTGAATTTTCACATTTAATGCTACCACTCCATTACCCGCATAAAATCCGTTTTCAAGGAATGATTGCGATGCACGGTAAAAGTGCACTTTTGCGAGATAAAATATCAATTTGATATTTTGTGATAGGCATTAAATGCCAAGTGGGATGACGATAAGACAAAGAGACATATATTCCTTTATTAAATTGGCATAGTTACCAACCTAGGACATTTAAGTAATCGATACTTGGATCATTTAGTTACTCATTCAATGCTCTTTGTCAAGTGTCGGGGACCCCGAATGAGTCTTACTTATTCGGTGAGAGGTTGGTTTTGGATGTTCGGGGAGAATGAACCATTTGAGAGAACTTCTTGAGATTGGTTTCGGATACTTGGCTTTCAATGTCAAGCATTCCTAATTCGACTTTCGGTCTCTGAAGGTAGGTTCATCAAGGGTTTGGTGAAGATATCGACCAATTGATATTCGGTAGGGATGAAATGTAGTTCAATATCTCCTTTCATTATGTGATCCACGATGAAGTGATATCGATATCAATGTGTTTGGTTCTTTGGTGGAGGACGGGGTTGTTGGAGATTGCAATAGCACTAGTGTTATCATAGAAGATGGGGACCATTTTGTAATGGATGTCATAGTCATTGAGTTGACTTTTCATCCATAATACATTGGCACAACATCTCGCATGACTACATATTCGACTTTAGGCGAGGACATAGCCACCGATTGTTGCTTCTTTGCACTCCAACAAACCAGCTTTCCTCCAAGAAATTGACAGACCACGAGGTACTTTTTCATCCATGTTGCGGCCAGATAATCGAATCGAGTAACCGCGAGATCAAACCACAGCATTTTGGATAATAGAGTCAAGGTTTGGGGTTCCTTTCGTGTACCGACTATTCTTTTGGCTTTAGTGAGGTGAGATTCTTTGGGATTGGATGATATCTTGCTATTAAACAGATCGAAAATTGTATATCCGGTCTAGTAGCGGTTAGATACATCGCTGAGCCAACAATCCCTCCGAAATAGGTTTGATTGGTGATTTGCCGGTGAGATCGGGTCCAAGGTTGTTAGGTGGGACCATTGGTGTCTTCACCGAGGCACGATCGATATCTCATATTTCTTCAAGAGATTTACGTGTATTTCTCTTGATGATGGATATTCCTTTATCGGTTTGCACGATTTGTAGTCCAAGAAAGTATGTAAGTTCCCCATCATGCTCATTTCAAACTTCTTTGTCATTAGTTTTTCAAACTGTTTGCAAAGGTTGTAGTTTGTTGAGCCAAAGATGATATCATCAACATACACTGGACTAGTATCACATCTGTTGGGTTCTATAGACAAGCGATTGTGTTGTCTATCTTTCCTCGACAAACTTGTTTTGTATCGGGAAGGCGAGAGAGTTTCATACCATGCCACAGGAGCTTGTTTGAGTCCATAAAGGGCTTTGTCAAGCTTGCATACATAGTCGAAATTCACTACTCTCAAAGCACGGAGGTTCTTGAACATACACATCTTCCTTGAGATCACCATTTAAGAATGCACTTTTAACATCCATTTGGTAGAAGTTCACGTATGTTGCATATGCAAGGAAGATCCCGATGGCTTCCATTCTTGCAACAGAGCAAATGTCGCATCATAGTCAATGTCTTCTTGTTGATCAGTAACCTTTGTTTTTAATGACGGTGCGTTTTCATCGGTTTTGTTTACGAAACCCACTTCATTCCTATGACTACTACATCCCGAGGACATTTGATCAAGGTCATGACCTTGTTTTTATCAAACTTTGCGCTTCTTCTTGCATAGCTTTGAACCCGGCTTGGGTATTTTAGAGCCTCAATGACACTTTTGGGTTCTATATCTGATAGGTAATCAACATATAGACATTCATTGGTTGAAGCTGCAGTTAGACTAGCAGCCATACTTCTAGTGAGCATGCCCTCAGTGGGTTCACCAATGATGTTTACAAGCTCAATGTCCTGAGATCTTGTCCACTTACTTTGTGGTCTTGGATCTGAGCTTAAAGATGTCACTGGGATTTCAGATGTGAGTTCAGGTGTAAGAGTCACAGAATTATTTAGAACATCTGTAGAGATGTCTTGTTCAGGGTGAGATTCATGAGTTACAGGTTCCTGATCATTTGAATCAGTGTTTCCTAACCCAACAGAGGCGATGATTATCAATGAACTCACCGATGGTTGGTTAGGGTAGGTTGTGAGGTAAGACATAATATGAGATGTCGAGATCGGATAATATGAGGAATTGAATTGATGTTGTACTCATCGAGGATATCTTGATGAGTTATCAATTCCTATTTCCTCCATTTGAGGTGTTGGTGAACCCGATGCTTTCAAAGACTTTCATCAAAGGTGACATGAAAAGTTTCCTCAACTTGTTGTCTCCTTGTGTTAAAAACCCGAAGGCTTTGGAGATCGGTGAGTAGCCTAAAGTATCCATCATCGCCTTTTGCATCAAACTTGCCTAGATGATCCTTGTGGTTATGAATGAACACAGGACATCCAAATACATGAAAATAGGCGATGTCGGAAGTCTACCTTTGAAGATCTCATATGGGTTTTATTATGTCTTTGACAATGATTGACCTATTTTGAGTGTAATGTGCGGTTTGACCGCTTCATCCAATGCTTTGAGAGGGTCGAGCCATTTAACATAGTTCTAGCAGCCTCAATGAGAGTTCTGTTTTTCCTTTCAAAGAACCCCATTTTGTTCGTGGGTATATGGAGATGAGAAATTTTGAGAAATTCCTTTTCCATCACGTAAACTCTCAAGTTCTTGATTTTTGAACTCAAGTACCATTGTCGATTCGATTTGTTTAATCGTAATGTCATTCGGTTTTCTATCTTCACGATGAATGAAATTATTGTATCACCGCCTCGACTCTTTTGGAAAGAAAGTATACCCAGTGTATCTTGAGAACTCATCAACAATGACAAGTGTATACTTCTCATGCCGGATTGATCTGGGACCGACAGGTCCAAAGAGATCCATGTGCGAGGAGGTGAAGGCGGCTATTGATGGAGAAATTTTGTTTGGTTTTGAATGATGCTCGTGGTGTTTACCCTTTTCACAGGCGAGCATGGTTTGTCTTTTGCAAAACCGGTGATGGTAAGCCAAGGACCTTGTTTTGTTTTGCCAAGTTGTTGAGGTTTTGAAGTTTAAGTGAGAGTCTCTTATGCCACATCCAATTGATAGTTTCGATGGCTTTAGCAAAGAGACACGTTCCATCTTGGGAGAGTGTTGACATGTCTAGCACATAAACATCATCTCTCCTAGGAGCTATCAACACAACTTCCTTGTTGGCTTTGAAAATGGTACCTTGTTTATCATTGAATTGTACAATGTATTTAGCATCACATAGTTGGTGACATCGATGAGATTGTATTTGAGACCATTGACATAGGCTATTCTAGAAAACTATTCCATTGCGGTTCCATCGAATCATAACCTTGATGGGACATGATGAGTTATCACCAAATACTACCTTGGGCCTGGTTCCTTTACATACTTGTGCAGATATTCCTTCACACCATCATGCTTCTTGAGCATCCACTTGCCTAGATGCCAAATAGGCTCCCCGGCATGTCTTTGCACAAGTAGTAAACTGAATTAGTTTCTCTTCGTGACCCACATACTAGTGGGTTTGGGTCTCAAGGTCTCTTTGAAATTTGCAATTGACTCATGGTCAGTGGTTGTGTGCATAGTGCTACCACATGTTTTGCATTTAGAGGCTGAGAATGACTCAGTGACTCTGGGTTGTTTGGAATTTCTCCTTGCATGAGTGACACTGTCATGTTGGGATGTCTCATGATCTGGATTACGGCATATATCACAACATGTATTCATGAGACCATCATCCTGATGATGATCATTAAACCCACAAGAAGGGCACAGAGGAAAAGTTTTGCTCTATTCTTTGGAGCGACTTTGGAGGATGAAGCATACCGATGACCAACTTTGGTATAGTTTGCTTGGTGACATCTTGTAGATGGTCTCGAGCTGTGATCATCCTTTTGCGCATCATGCAAAAAGGATTCTATAGCGATTGTCGATGGTATGGTTGGTGTAATGACACATTTCACACTTTTGTTTGTTTTAGAGGTTGACTTAGACTTTGAGGAACCGGAGGAAGTCGACTTTGTCTCCTTGATTGGTTCGTGGACCTTTTCAATGGATTCCATTTTTTCATAAGCTTCCTCACAAGTTCGATCGATTCTTGAATTTGGTCGCCTTCATGGGGACAGAGGATGTTGAAGTCTCGTGGGAGTAGACTCTTGTTGGATTAGTTTTGCTTGTCTTTGTAGGATGGTTCTACCAAGTTCGGACCTTTCATTTGGTGAGTGAGGATTGAATTTTAGAGGAGTAAGCTCGGAGCTTGGATCGGCACCACAAGAGGTTTCGGGGGTGGGCGGTGTTTGATTCGCCTCGGACTCGAGAGATGTGTTGATACCACCGTCATCTCGAAAGTCCTAGCATGCTCTTAAGAGCTTGGCTCGTGCTCAAGAATCCTTCGAGAATCGAAGTTTGGAAGCTTACTCTCGGGATTAACCCGCTCAATCTAGTCACCGGAATTTGGAGTTGTCAACATGTTGGTAATCATACCACCGCACACAAATGGTTTTGAGCTTTGGTCTTTGTTGCGAGAAGTCGAGAGATGATCTTCACCTATGACTCTCTTTTTTGCTCTTGGGGCACCCACAACATCAAAGACCACAGGATTCTTAGCGATCCAACTATCAAGAATATCTTGTTCCTTTTTAAGTTCGTCTTGAAGAGCCTGATTTCTCTTAACTAGTTCAGTGTTTTGAATTTGCAAGGTGACAGTCTCAAGCTTGGCTTGTTTTAAAATAAGCAATTCATCTCTACACTTGTTTAATTCAAAACTTAGCTTGTTGTATTTTGAAAAGAGATTTAATCTTTGCTCTTCTACGAACTTTAGGTCAACATTAAGATAATTCATATAAGATCGCCAATCGAGTCATCATCCATAGATAGTAAGATGTTTACCTTCTTCATAGTGATGTTGACCCATTCCCGTTTACGGCATGATTCTTTCCAACTGCTAGCTTGTCCTCTTCGAGAGGGCCATCGATTACTGTGACATGCACCATTTCATCATCGATGACACCGGCTCTTCATCCCGCCAAAGGTCTCAGAACAAGGCCTTTGTTTTACCTGCGCATGTTTGAACACTTTTGTTTTTTCCGAGGACCGGCCTCGAGCAATGCAAGCTTAGCTTTGACTTTCTTATACTTAGCTTCAAAGTCAACAATTTTGTTTTGATCGATTTGTTTTGAAAATTTTGATGAGACTCGATACATTTTGGTTGAAATTTGCTAAAGCACGAGGACCGATTTGACCACGATGGTTTATAAGAGGGTTCATAAATTGTTTTGAAAAAAGTCTTTTGCAAAATGACCTCTTTTGTGACACTTAAAGCATTCAAGTGTCCTCATTTGCTTTGGCATTCGAAAACCTTTGTTTCTTTTATAAACCTTCGAGAGTTAGCAAGGAGTGCCCTTTCTCGAAATTCGATGTTCGTGTCATTTAGATACTCCTCACTTGATCTCTCATCGTGCTCATCATCGAATTTTCCGAAAATCTTGAACAACATTGTTAGAATAGAAAGCGTTGATATTGGTGATGAGGTGGTGGTCGGGACTTCTTGACTTCCCGAGACTTCTTTAAGTCGGGGTATCGTCTGCTGATGAGATTTTCCTCATAGACAAATTTCCCATAAATTTCGTGAAGCTCAAGATTTTGGATATGATTAGCATTCCTAAGTCCCCGAGAGAAATTCAACCACTTCTCGTGGAGATCATGACAAAACCAACATTGATTTCATGTTTGGACAACTTAACACCATCATTTGACAATTCATTTAAAAGAGTTTTGTATTTGGTGTAAGTTTGAGAGAGAGTTTCGAGTCGTTAGCCTCAAGGTGTTATACTCAAGTTTCGTGTCCATTATCCTGCTTTTCCTTGGTTCGGATGGTCCTTCATGACTATGAACTAGGTCATCCCAGTTTGCTTAGTCAGTACTACGACTTATAATGACTTCATAATATCGTCGGGAAGACAAGATATTATGATACTTTTGAGTCTTTGGTCCTGGTTGACCACTCTCCTTTCATCCTGGTCCACCGAGCTTCGGTTTGGGCAACCCTTCAAGAGTCTTTGGGACAAATGGACCTTCATTTATACACTTGATATAATAAGGTTCCATCCCAATCAAATAGCAAAGCATTCGCTTTTTCCATTTGTTGAATTTGCCAACTTCAAGTCTAGGGGCAACAGATGAATAAGCTCCACCCTTTTATCGACTAGTTGGGGTACATCAATTTCACCATTTAGGATCCTAATTTAAAACTTTTAGAGAGGCCTAAAAACGAGTTTTATAATTAGCCTTGCTCGATAACACTTGTCGTCCCCTGCTCACTATCGCTTAAAATAGTTTAAGTTTGTAAAACAAGTTAATAGTGAACTATGACCGAAATTAACATAAGAAAAGCACACTAAGTAATTTTCAACATCATATTCTTATTAGAAATAAATCAACAAAGAATACGCTACCCAAGTACTTGCGAAATAGTACTTGGGATTGAAATGACAAAGTTGGGTGACTCCTCTCTAAGCTCGAGCTAAGTCCGAGCACAACTCTTAGAGCTCACCGAGCTATCTCAGAACTAAGTTGTATTTGGAGAAGTGAAAAGATGGCTTGCGTGTATATGTGTTTTACAATTCACAAGCTTAACCTTTTCACTCCATCTCTTATGTTATTTATACATGTATGATATTTGAATCTTCCTAAGTGACAACCGACATCATACGTAAGACAAAATACGATGTATTTTGTCTCACATAAAGACTATTTTAGGTAGAGACAAGACTACTTTCCTAAGTTCGGTGATGACACCGAGCCCGATCTTTGTCATTCGTGAAAGTTGACTTTGGTTGATAAGGACTTCGCCTTATCTCGATTCAACCTTTTCCGCCTTGTCCCGCTCTTTCTTCGCCTTTACATCCTTGCCTTCTACTTCGGTTTGTCTTCGCAAGAAGTTGGAGAGAGTCTTAGGGATTCAGTGAGTTATTGTCATCAATCACTTAATCCATCATCTTCTTCTTGACTCGCCTTCACCCTTTAAGTTTCGCCTTCGAGTGGAGAGACTTCTTCTTCGCCTCATCTTGAGTATCCTGAAGATGACTCATCGAGAGACTATGCACTCAAATGACCGTTAGTGTTAACGGATTAAACACTTGGGCTATTTTCTATTCAAATCCTAGATTAAGGGGTTTGGGTATTTACTGAACCCAACAGTTTAGATCTAAAACTACTCAACAAAGGCCTAAAACACCTATTCCCAAACGCCCATTTCCAAAAAGTAACTACAACGGACAACCCAAATATCAACATAACGGTTGGAATCAAAATTTCCCTAGACATTATCAAGCTCATTACTACATGCCATGGAACTCATATCTACCATTCCAACACATGAATCAAGTTAATAGGATGTTTAACCAAAATGGACCCATGATATATTGGGGACCAAATGCTTGAGTTTTTATATAACTTGGGTATGGTTGAAAGTCGGATTGGAACCAGACGAATGGATTAAAGATAGCGGTTTTTCAAGGCATATGACTGGAAACAAGAGCCTCTTCTCAACCTACCAAGCATATGACAGAGGTAATGTCACTTTTGGTAGCAAATTGAAAAGAAAATCATCAGAGAAGGTACTATCTCTCATGACTTTCTCTCTATTGATGATGCTTGCTCATGTTGATAATCTAGGATTCAACCTACTTAGTATTAGTCAACTATGCTGTAAAAAGTATAATGTCCTATTTAGTGAAAATGAAAGTAAAATACTAAAGGACGGAATAACTATAGCAAAAGGTGTTTTGAAAAACAACATATACGTCATGAAAATTGATAAAACATCAAGAGATAAACTTTTCCCCACTTTGTTAGATGATTCCTTAAATCTTTAGCATAGACGCTTAGGCCACACTAATATGAGGCTTATCCAATCTCTATCCTCAAAAGATCTCTTTAGGAACTTACCCAAGTTGAAATATGACCAACACTTTTGTGATGCTTGCAAAATTAGAAAACAAGTTCATAGTAGCCATAAGGCTAAAAATATGGTGTCTACATCTAGGTGTCTAGAACTTTTGCATATGGATTTATTTGGTCCATCCGCTGTACAAAGTTATGGAGACAACTTCTACGCTTTGGTCATAGCAGATGATTATTCAAGATATACCTGGACAAAAAATTTGAAAAATTAAAAGAAGCATTTGATCAATTTGAAATTCTTAGCAAGAAAATTCAAAACCAACTAGATAGTCATATTGTGTCAATAAGAACGGATCATGGTCGTGAATTCGATAATGAAATACAATTTGGAACCTTTTGTGATGCCAACGGCATAACACATAAATTTTCAGCTCCTCGTACTCCGCAGTCAAATGGTGTAGTAGAACGTAAAAACCGGACTCTTCAAGAGATGAGTAGAATAATGCTTAATGAACAAAACATACCACAAAAGTTTTGGTGTAACGCCGTTGAAACTTCGACCTACATTTTAAATAAAGTATTAATTTGACCATTTTTGAACAAAACACCATACGAACTACATAAAGGTAAAAAGCCTATGCTTTGATACTTTAGAGTTTTTGGAAGTAAATGTTTTATTCTTAACACTAAGGATTACCTCACCAAATTTGACCCAAAGTCTTATGAAGGTGTATTCCCTGGATATTCTTAAAATAGCAAAGCTTATATTGTTTTAAACAAAGAAACCTTAAGAGTCGAGGAATCGTTAAATGTAACATTTGACGAAAGTCCACCTCCAAGACATCACCTTTGGTAGATTATGACTTAGTTGAAAGTCAACATGTTGAAAACCAAGAGAATCTAGATAATGTTAAGGAAGATGAACTATTAAACAAAACAATTGTCAATATCAAAGAGTCTAAAAGTCATCCATTAGATAGTTTCATAGGAAAAATTAATGAAAGAACCTTAAGATCAAACCATTGAACCCAAAAATATAAATGAGGCTATAAAAGATGAATCTTGGGTCATAGCAATGCAAGAAGAATTAAATCAATTTGTTAGAAATGATGTTTGGACATTAGTACCTCAACTAAAAAGTCAAACTATTATTGGAACAAAATGGGTCTTTCGAAATAAAATGGATGAAAATGGTGCCGTGTCTAAAACAAAGCTTGGCTAGTAGCACAAGTTTATAATCAACAAGAAGGCATTGACTACGATGAAACATTTGCTCTGGTTGCTAGGCTCGAGTCTATTAGAATTTTACTTGCATATGCATGTGCACATGATTTCAAAATTTTCAAATGGATGTCAAAAGTGCATTTTTGAACGAATTTATAAATGAAGAAGTATATGTTGCACAACCTCCGGGTTTCAACGATTTTGAAAAACCAAATCATCTTTATAAAGAAAAGGCTTTATACGAACTTAAGCAAGCACCAAAAGTATGATATGATCGACTTAAAACATTCTTTAACCAATCTAAATACATAAAGGATATGCTTAAGAAATTTAGTCTTGAAGACTCTAAACCTATTAGAATACCTATGTCCTCGGAAACCAAACTTACCAAGGATGAAGAAGGTTTCTCAGTAGATAATACTAACTATAGAGGAATGATTGGTAGTCTACTTTATCTTACGACTAGTAGACCAGATATTATGTTTGTCTATGTGCTCGCTTTCAAGAAAATTCAAAGACATCACATCTTGAAGCCGTTAAACAAATATTTAGATACATAAAAGGCACTACACACCTAGGATGATGGTATCCCAAAGGAACGGGTGTTGAAACCATACTGTATGCCGACTCAGACCATGCCGGTGACTATGTTGATAAAAAAAGCACAAGTGGTATTTGTACTTTTGTTGGATATTGTCTCACTTCATGGTTCTCTAAGAAAAAAGCGGCTCTCGTCATTTCAACAACCGAAGCCCAGTACGTATCAGCTGGAAAAGCATGTCAATAAGCTCTTTGGATGTAGCAGGCTCTCGTCGACTATGGAATTCAAACTAACGACATCTCTATTCTTTGCGACAACAAAGGAAATATTGATCTCAGTAAAAATCCAGTTCAACATTCTCGAACTAAGCACATCAAAATCCGTCATCATTTCCTTCACTAAATGTACAAAAAGGGAACATCTCAATTGAGAAAGTGTCCTCGGAAGATAACATTGCCAATATCCTAATAAAACCTCTTACTTGAGAACCATTTAATCTCCTTAGAGTTGGACTAATGGAACCTAATTTGTAGTTTTTAGTAGTTTAGATCTTAGCTCGAACCTTCGTTTGATCTAAAACGTCAAAAGTCAAAATCTGACCCAATGTACCTTACGGTAACAAGGACGGAACCAAAAATTTGGTTTCGTCCACTCTGTGGGGTACTGTGGTCTAATTATATCTTAAAACAAACACATCCCTCTACAAATTAAAAATACACAATCACCTAAACTCACTGCACATCACACTAAATTCACAATTAAGGCAATTCCTTTAACTAATCTCAGCTCCAACAACATTCTAAGTTTTCTTTCTACCTTTCTTCTCTTAATTTTGAGTCTAGGGCTTCTAATTTATGCATAAAACAAAACTCGGGATTATGCATTTTCTTAGATAGATCATGAAGTACATACGTAAATTACATAACTAATCATGTTTTCCTTAATTAGGAATTGCATCTTGCAAGACATTATCATGATTTACTAAAAACCCATGTCAAATTTTTGTAAAGCTTATCACTTTTGGGACAAATAATTTCTCATAGTTCTCGAAAGTGATGATAATGGATTGATGTCAATTCACTTCAAAGCAAACCAACATAAGTATCATATTCCTCTTCATCAATTTGGTGAAGTCCTTGGACTTTCTTGCGAAGGTACATGCCTTTACTCGAAAAATGGTCCTCTCAATTCTTGACACAATCGTTGATCGTACTCCTCCTTACCAAACTCCCTTAGTTGACAATGAAACAACTGGGAACATTTGTTCCTTCTTAGAGTTTCGGTTATTAGAACAACCCGTTCGGGAAGAGAAATCAACCGAGATCCATTAGGAATGGAACTCAATGAACTCAAACCTCAATTCAAGAAATGGGAAGAAGTCCTTAGGGAAAACGTCTTGTGTACCATTGGAAACCGTGATCATCTCAATGCTTGTATTTGCTACATGGTCTATAGTTTGTCAACCCGTCAACCTTTCAACTTAGCCTACTATGTTGCCAAAAGGAGGGCCGACATACTCACTCTAGGAACCATTGATCTTCCCTACGGGATGCTTCTCACTCGTCTTTATAGAGCCTTTGCACCAATTCCACCAAATGCTAGAGGGTTACGTCTTGACTATTCTCTTGTTGATCATATCTTTGTACCATTTAGTGACGAACGGGTAGCAAAAACAAAGTCCAAAGGAAAATGACCACAACCTCCAACTTCGTCATCATCATCAAATAGCTCGGAAGATGGACTTTCAAACTCTAAACTCCCTCCTCTTGAGTACTTTAAGGCACTTCCAAAAATTGAAAATCATTCAAGAGTTCAATAAGCAAACAAGAGGAATGTTTCAATGCATTGGAAGGTTTCTCACCAAGATCAACAAGAAATTAGATAAGAATTGAAGGTTTCATGAGTGTTTGGTACAATGTTTCAAAACAATGATGTATGATATATTTTGCTATTCCTAGGATAATAACTTGTATCTTAATGATTATTTGAACTAACCCAATGCCTTGCAGGTGGATAACATTGTTGACTTGTTGTGTTATCAAATTTTCACTTTTCACGTTATTGTGAAATTTCTATCCATTGCATGATCTATACCCATTTATATGTATTTACCTTTCTTATTGTTGTTTCTTTATCACAACTATATAATTACACATGTTTCAGGAAAAATTGCGGACTTTGAACGAGTTTACGAGGGTAAAAAATGCCCTCTGTGAACTTTCCAGGCACCCACGGACGGGACAAAACCAAAAATTTGGTTCCGCCCATATTAATTTTTGGCACCGCCAAAAATTATAGCACGGATTGGCTGGCACCAAATTTTGGGTTCCACCCATTATAAAATATGGTGTCGCCAGTCCTACAGTCACACTTTTATTTTTCATTACTTTTACACACTATTGATCATTCATGTATCTTCATTAGGCTCTTTTCACTTGTTATGACACACATTAAGATGTTTTTAGTTCACTTGCACCAATAGTATAAGTACTTCCCACCAAAATTTGAAATTTCTCAAAAACCACTCAAGGTACCTTTCTCTATAAAGGAAAGAACCCTTTATTTGGTACCTTCCAATCCGTGGGTCTCGACCTCAAGGATTTTGTAATGATTACAACAAATTAACTGCATATCTCACTTCATTCACTCTATTCACTTCCATTGGGTTGACTTTAGTTGATTAGACAAGCTCATAAACACTTCTAAATCATGAGGATAGATCAAATGTAAATGGATTAACATAAAATCAATGCACACCATTCCACAATTCTTTACCACTATAAATAAGAACCTCCAGGATCTTCGTCTTCATCCCTTCATCACAACCTCCTGTGGATCCTTGCAACATTCAAGCAAATTCACAATGACAAAATCCACAAACTCATCACCTTCCACTAGGCCACCAAGAAGAACCGCTAGAATTAGTGTCAAACCATGTTGCTTCATCAACTTAAATTCCTCATCCTCTGATGAAGCACCAATCAACATATCCTCACCCATTCATTATGACAATGTCATCAACCTAAGCACTCCTAGACCTCAACAACGATCTCCAATCATTGTGACAATTCCACCTCCAACCAAAACTCTAGTGGCAACCACACCACCATCGGCTCCATCACAACCACCAAAATCACCATCACCACCAAAGTTTCCAAAACTTTAACCTATTGAACTCTTTGCTACACCACCAACATCCCTCATCCATTTATGGAAATTTGGATGACTTACCACCACGGTCAACCAATCCACCATCTCTACCATCATTTGCCTTCATTGGGCGCATTGCTCACGAACCACCTCGGGCATCATTTATGCCCAATGAGTTTTTCCATGATGAACCTCAGCCTCAACAACCTTAATCATTTTTCCATACTTATCGGAAAATCAATGAATCGATGTAGATTTATCCTCCACAATCTCAACAACAAATCACCCAAGACCTCAATGGCCTCTATGCATTCTCAAACATGGTGGAATCCTACCTTCAAGAGTCCATGAATCTCCAAGCTGTCCTATTATCCTCAACCATGGAACAATCACAAAATACAACCTCTTTACCAAGAAATGAACAACTACCACCTCACAATCATACTATATCACAAGACCTTACTCATGGATGTACACATTGTGAAAGGACCGCTAGGATTAGTGAGAAAACCCGTATAATGGTTCACGAACTTCAAGATGAAATGAGGTTCATTCTCACTCATATCCTTGAGCGTCTCAATGCTCTCTCCCATCCTCCACCACAATAGATTACATTAGGACGGATGATATAATAAGTTCAACTCTATTAGGGCTATCTTAATTTCTTTAGGAATCTTCTTTCTAAGTTATACTTATTTTGCATTTTCCTTAATCATCATTATTGTCTCCTCATTGTGACAATTGTATTTTTGGTCCCTAAGGTTTTCCCAAATTGCAGGTTTGGTCCCTAAGGTTTGGAAATTGCAACGATGGTCCTCATTTCGAACTTTTTACTGCATGTTTGGTCCCTGGGTTCAACCACCGTTAGTTTTGGTCTGTTAGTGGATATTCAACGAGGGTATTTTAGTCCTTTTGTGTCACTACAAAACAAAAACACTTATATTAATCTACTCACCCACCAGATCTATTTAAATATTCTACCACCCCCACCAAAAATGCATTTTACCAATTAAAAAACCCCCAAAACCTTAAACCAACCCTAATTTATTCAAAGGCAAATTAAGTTGACATGGTGAGGTGTTTTTGTGGTTTACAATGTGTCATTTGCACATCATGGACTGATGTTAATCCAGGACGTCGCTTTTTCTCATGCCCCAAAGATGTAAGTTCTAAAAAATCCTTAAGTTGCTTTGATTATATGACTTTATTTTGAGTAAATTGATGTATTTTTGTAGGCTCCAAATTGTGAGTATTTTGATTGGTTCGATCCACCAATGTGTACTCGTTCAGTGGTTATTATACATGGTTTGCTAAGGTCTAGGAATGCTATTCAACAAGCAATGAATGCAAGGGTTGCGCAGAATCGAAGGTTGAAGATGATGTTGATATGTAGTTGGATTGTGTTTGTACTCATGTGTTTATGTAGACTTGGTAGTTTCAAAGACTAGTGGTTGAATGGTTGATATAATTGACCAAAAATATGTGTAATGGTCAATTGATTTTGTAATATCCTTTGTATGTCAATCAAAAACTAGTGTCTACTTAAGTTTGTTGTTTCACATGTTGATGTTAATTGACTAGTATATAAAAGACATATTGAAACTATACTTGAACCAAAATAGCGATACACAACAATACTTGAAACACTACTTTCATAAGGTGCAGATACACAACATTGCACATACCAAAATAGACTTAAACCATAAGACTAAACCACAAGTCTAAACTGACTTTGACATAAAGTGCAGATACACAACACATACTACTTAATATAGTCACAAATTGTCACAATACCACTACAAAAGAGTAAGTCATAGTTTAGAAATAAGGAGTGAAACACATCAAACATTCTTTGTTGGTGATAAGGCTCTGTTGGCACTTGTTTTGGTTCTTCTCACACCACTTGCAGAAGCTCTAACACCAGTTGCAGATGGTTGAACATTGCTTGCAGACCCTTAAACTTGGCTCCCAAAACCTTGAACTTGTGTTGCAGAAGGTTGAGAATGAGTTGCAGATGGTTGAGAGTGAAACTGACTTGCACCATGTTAAGATTGACCAGATGCACTTGCAGCATGTTGAGATTGACCAGATGGACTAGCACCAGATAACTTGCATGATCTTTTACTGTGTCCTTTGCCTTTGCAAATGGTACAAGTGACTTGCAGACCTACTTTACTTAACTTCCCATCCTTCACCAATCCTGCAACCTCACCAGCACTCTCCTTTCTTTTTTTTGAAGGCCTTCCAATCTGTACATGAACTTTTGGTGGTAGCAGTGTTGTTGGCCACTCATGCTTTTCCAATAAGGTTCTACCAATGACAGGGTTAATCTTAAAGGAGTATTGCTCTGTCCATGTTTGACGCCTATACACTGGATGTACCCAATCTTCAGGCAACCCAACCTCCATTCCATTTTCAGCCATATCATGAATACATGCAACTGCATGTTTGCATGGCATACCAGAAACTTCCCATTTTCTACAACTACAATTTCTATCAGTTAAGTTCACAACACATTGATCATTGTGAGGTCCTTTAGCCTGATATAGATCTAAACCATTCCATTCAACTGTGTAACTTGCAGAAGCTTCTTTGATTTTTTGAAAGATCTTTGTAGTAGCAGGAGTTAAAGGACCTTGTGATTTTGCAATGAATTTTTGAACAAGGACAATCCTTTTCATTAGGTACTCTCTAACATATTCTAATGCAGATAAAATTGGTGAGTCCCTAGCATCTAAAAGTTGCCTATTGAAAACCTCACAGATGTTGTTGATTAGTAAATCACAATGTGCCCTACCTGTGATATTTATATGATTTGTGTGTAAGAACAGAAGTTGTAAAATATAAAAACCTAAGTTTTCACAAAAGACAAGGTTATAAATCAGAACATAAGTTGTAAGACCATACCAGAAAAATGAGATCTGGTCCAGTGTTATGGTGCAATTTTCTTCAACCATTCATAAGTTTTTAAATTGTAGGATTTGATTTGATTCATGGCGCAAGATGTGTTCCACAATTGTTGTTGCGATTGCGACTTTCCACAATAAGTCTTTAAAACTCCACCTTTAAACACCGTGTTCATATTTTCATTAATGTGTCTCACACAAAACCTCGTCTTTCATTGAAACAAACTTCTTAATAGTTGGTAACAGGCCCTATAATTTAAAAACATAGCAGATATTACAATATATCCAATTCAATAATGTAATTAATAACAAGAATAAGTAAGCAATGTACCTTCTGTCTATCAGTTATGAAGGTAAAGTTGGAGTTGCTGTATAAGTCCAAGTCATCCCCAAGTTGTGACAAGAACCATAACCAAGACTGAAAAGACTCAGATTCTACAATTCCATGAGCCACTGGATATATACCATTATTTGCATCCATGACACACATTGTTAAAAGTTGTCCAGGGTATTGGCCTTTCATGAAGGCTCCATCTAAACCCAACAAATCCCTACCACCAGCTTTGAAACCTTGTTTCAAGGCTCCCAAACAAACATATATCCTTTTAAAAGTCCTAGTTGTAGATTCAGGATCTCCTTCCCTTTCAAAATCTAACTTGATAGTTTTGTTTGGGTTAGCCTTCTGTAATTCAAACACATAGTCTCTTAACAACCCATATTGTACCTGAGCATCACCCTTTATAACACTCTCTGCCTTTGCCTTTGCTCTAAATGCTTTATGAACAAAGACTCCCACATGAAACCTGCTTTTTGCATTTGATCTTGTATAGCCTTTGTTGGCATCTCCGGATTCAATCGTATGAGATCTACAACATGTTGAGATAGAAAAGAAGAGGCAAGCCTTGATTTTTCTAGACATGAGACATTTATGCTCATCCTTAAAGGTTCTAACAACCCATTTCGTGTTTTATCAAGTAAAGTGGATGTACAAAACCCAAGGGAATTTATTGTCCTTTTCCTCTTGTTCAATGACATTTATACCCTTTCTCTTTTGACTATTCAAAGAGGCAGCTGTTGTTGTCTTCTTTTGTTTATTCAAAGATTCTCTTTGGGTACCACTAACTAAAGTTGGCATGGTCCCAAAACATTCAAATTTCTAAGCCTAACCCTATCATTCTTTTTCAGTTGTATATTTCTCCTAGTTTCAACAATGTGTGCCTTAATTCTCCTTTTGGCTTCTTCCTTATTCACAAACTCTTGGCCAACATAGAAATAGTTAGAAATCCTACTATCTCTAGCAGATGCTTTTCCTTGTTTCTTAAGCTTCCTAAGTTCGATTTTCTACCACTATCACTGTCACTACCTACATCACTTCCATAAGAATCAAAGTCAAATTCCTCAATATCATTCTCTGTCAAATTCACTTCAGTATGTAATGGCTCAAGACTAGACCAAGTCCATCAACATTAAACCTAAATCCAGTCATATTAACTTCCACTTCATCACAGATGTGTTCCTCATCTATTATGTCATTAAAATCATCATTAACCCCTTCATCTACATTCTTATTATTAACCCCTTCATCTACATTCTCATTATTAAACCCTTCATCTACATTCACATCGCCTATATGCTCATCCTCACTATTAAGCCCTTCATCTACATTCTCCTCACCACATTCTCACTATTAAGCCATTCATCTATATCCTCATCCTCTATATGCTCATTATTCATCCACTCAATGGCCAACATCTTTCTACAACTAGGCAGTACTTTTCCCTGAACATCAACTTCATCCAAATCCACTATATCATCATCACCTGCTAACTCTCTAATTTCAACCCCTCCCCTAAATGTAGGCATGTAGTATGACTCAACTGTGGTTTCATTGTGTTCTATATAAACTTCTATAACCTTATGCTTTGAAACATATTTAATCATGTTAACAATATCATCATCACATGCTAGTGCTCTTAGTCCCCAATCTAAGCTTTTCCTAGGTAACTTAAAATGTTAATACATGATTTGGTTAGGATGATATTTTAGCTTCTTAACAATGTTATTAAGCACTTCAACGGTAAACTGTTCACTATCCACTAAATCAACAACTTGAACCTTACCAGTAATGTACTTCCTATTAGGCATGTTAGTGAACCTTCCACCATGATGCACCTTCATTGAGAATATGTTCGGAGTGTTGGCTGTTTAATAAACAAAATCCATTATCAGAATTTAAGTTACCAAAATATGCAATTTATTTAACCAAAAACAGATTATGTCTTACCATATTGCGTATAAGGATCATAATCCATCATATCATGCAGGAGAAAACGCCACAACTGGACACCCCTAACCATTTTTTACTGTCAATCTTCAAGGACGATTTTTGCAGTGATCAAGAAAAAAAAGGATTAAATGAGAGTGGAAAGTTAGGGTTTATTAAAAGTCAATGGGTAAAAATAGATTGGGTTTATTAAATGAGAGTGGGTAGATTAATATAAGTGTTTTTGTTTTGTAGTGACACAAAAGGACTAAAATACCCTCGTTGAATATCCACTAACAGACCAAAACTAACGGCGGTTGAACCCAAGGACCAAACATGCAATAAAAAGTTCGAAGTGAGGACCATCGTTGCAATTTCCAAACCTTAGGGACCAAACCTGCAATTTGGTCAAACCTTAGGGACCAAAAATGCAATTTACTCTAATGAAATTTTACATAATGTATGATGTTTATTATTCTTGTGGGATGGTTGTTATCTTGTTACTTATTGCATGATGAATTACTTCACACACTTGTTTTGGATTAATTGTCACTAACCCTTGTTTTGTAGCTTTCAAAATCCATGCATCTTATACTTGGCACCTAACAAGGGGGAGCATTAGCCATGAGGGAGCACACAAGCTCGGGCTCATTTTGCATTTTCGCTATGCTTCTCTTCTTTTTGTTTCGACAAAAAGGGGGAGAAAATACTAAACTCAAATTCACACTTTTATACATTTTAAAAGTCTTAAATGAATTTAAAATCTATATTTTTAAAAGAGTTACACACTTTTATCTCATTCCTTAAAAATAAATTTTATGTTTTGTCCTCAATAAAACGGGGAAAATTGTTAATACAAATATCGTCTAAAAACGTTATTTATATTTTACGATCTTTGCTATATTTTGTTAACGACAATAACAAACTTTATTTTAGTAAAGTATAAATTTTGTCAAGTCTTTTATATATAGCTACAAAGTTTTTTCACAAATAGATTTTAATATAAGTTACTTCTTAGCTACTAAAAAAAAAAAAAAAAAGTTACCTGAGATCTTCGTCCTATTCTCCATCATCAACATGTTGACTGTAGTCATCCTTAGATACAAAAGGCACGATATTAGCGATATTGATCTTCCAACAATTCGATATGATAAATTTTTGCAACGGCGCCAAGGGGATTACTTGGAGTATATGTGTCATATATGTCGCCATTTCTTTGAAAGTGATGACTTTGTATGCGCGCTCAGCACCCGAGGACATGTTTTTCATTGTCATTGTCTAAGAAGGCAGTTAAACACTAATCAGTGTAGCTGTGTAGATGTGATTCCTTCTTTACTCGATTTTTCTCCGGATGTCCTTGGTTCAACTTATACGAGGCTTATATATTTGGTATCCTTTTAACCTATTTCGTGTCGATTTTTGTGTTTGCTAATGCTATGTAATTACTAACAATAATGTTTCATCACTATTTATCTAGCTAGTAAATCATGATTTTGAGAGAGTGTTGTTGTTGTATTAAATTTTAGTCACCTTTCACAGTTGCATGTTTTACTTTTCATTTCATTTTTAGGAGTAAGGATCAAATGAAAAATAATAGTAAAATGAGAAAAATAACTACAACCGCACATTTGAGATGCACCTATAATAAAAGATGCAACTCCCATGAATTTCTATTTATTCATTTGAAATGTGTGGCTAAGACTATTTCTTATTCTTCTTATTATATTTTCTCTTCTCATTAGATCTACACCCTCATCTTTAAGAACATGTTTTTGTTTCAGTTTAGCTCGGGGGCGCAGCTCAAGACTTGTGGAGGCCCAAAGCTAGATTCAAATATAAGGCTTTTCCGATTTTTTTATTTTTCCCCTCTTTTGCTTAATATTAACTTTTCAATTCATTGGATTTATAGAATATCCAATTATGAAACGAAGAACACAATGAGTAAGAGTTTATTGCAGATAAAAAAAGATAATATAAAAAAGAGATAAAACCAAACTTCGCTTTATGATAATCTATAAGTAGGGATAAATAATCAAGCAATAAGAACGAGGCTTGTTCGTGTTTGTTAGTTTTGGTTAACTGAACAAATGAACTAATATGAACGCTTAACAAACGGACATTGGTATCCATATTTATTCTTGTCCTTTTATTAAGACCCTATTAATAAGTGATTTTTGAAACGTTTAATTTGTTTATAGTATCAGCTAAAAGTAATTAGAATTTGTAGCATTAAATTAGCTCAATTCATCATTTTGTAATGATAAAAAGATGGACATGGTCGTGTTTCTTAAACTCAAATAAGTACTTAATAGTATGGATTTAAAAAATAAACAATAAATAAGCAAACATCCTTGATAATTTTAGCAGTTAGAGGCCTTTTATTTATCGATACCTCAAGATGATACCCAAAATATTATGTGACCGACTATATATCCATAAAGGGGGTTAGACAATTGGGGCCCTAAAATATTGTTCCAAACTAAGTCACTCAAAGTTTGTTTTGGTTATAAAAACCACTCAAGTTTAATTATTGTCTCTCCAAAGTCACTCAAACTTTATTTTCACCACATAAATCATTCAAGTTTGAATATTTTTCTAATATTGTGAAAATATTGAACATTATATAATAAAAGGATGATTTAAGATCATTTGAGAAAAGATTCTTTATATATCAGTGATCAATCTCCACCATCCATTTTATTTGATCTAATGGATGAGATTAATCTCAACAATTTAAAAACCCACTTTCATCATCTTTTTCAAATATTAATAACTTTCAAATCGTTAATCGTTAGCGGAAAAAATATCATTCGAAGATTTAATTATCTTTCTATAGATAGGCACTTTGATATACTTTCGACAAAATTTTTTTTCGTATTTTTAACCTTTTTTTTTTTTTTTTAAAGTTTTTCGCTTTTTTACGTTCTCGAAATTTGCATTACAAAATCATATATGATAAAACATTAATTTGAATATCACATGTGATATTAGTGTAATATCATATATGATAATATCACATATGATATTACATATCATATATGATTTAACACTAATATCACATATGATATTCAATTTAGTGTTTTATCATATATGATTTTTTCATGCAAATTTCAAGAACGTAAAAATACTGAAAAAATACTGAAAAAAGTGAAAAAACGATTTTTTTCTTTTGGAAAGTATATCAAAGTGCCCGTCTATAGAAAGATAATTAAATGCTCGTCGGGACGGTGTAAATATTTTCACTTAACGATTAACGGTTTAAGATATATTTAAATTATAAAAAATAGGTGAAATAATAAAATGTTTTTAATCTCAGCCATTGATTTCTTTATAAATGGATGGTGGAGATGAGTCCCTTGGTATGTGAGAAAAGTTTGGTATGTAAAATAACTCTCCTCTAAAAGGATTAGAAACTTTTAAAATTTGTTATTATTTTATAGTATACTAAAGTTAGTTGGAAAAACGATTAAACATGTTAAAGACAACTCTGAAAGATAAAATTTTACCAATTTCTTTATAAAAGTTACTAAAGTTGGACAATATTGGTTAATATACAAAAAAGTTACTAAACTTTCAAAAAAATTTGTCCTAAGTCACTAATGTTTATCTTCTGTCATCTAGGTTACTATACTTCACGGGTTTTTCACATATGTTACTAAACTTTTTTATATGTGCCACCCTAGTCACTACATGGAAGGGCAACCGGTTGTGGCACACTTTTTCAATATATGTGTCACCCAAGTCACTAAACTTTGCGAAAAATTTGTCTTAAGTCACTAATGTTTCATTCCTGTCATCTAAGGTACTAAACTTTGCGAAAAATTTGTCCTAAGTCACTGATGAAAAATTTGTCCTTAGTCACGAGTTGTGGCACATGTTACTGAACCTTTAAAATTATACGTTTTTATTCATTTTCATTCGTTTTTATACGTTTTTATTCATTTTCATTCGTTTTTATACGTTTTTGTCCGTTTTTATACATTTTCGTCCATTTTTGTCTCATTTTTTACGTCTGTTTTTATACGTTTTTATGTTTTCATCCGTTTTTATACGTTTTTATCCGTTTTTATATGGTTTTGTACATTTTTATTCGTTTTCATACGTATAAAAATAGAAAAACGGGCATAAACATAAGAAAATGGACGAAACGTAAAAACGAATAAAACGTATAAAATTGTACAAAACCATATAAAACGAATAAAACGTATAAAACGGATGAAAACATAAAACGTATAAAATTGTACAAAACCATATAAAACGGACAAAACGTATAAAACGGATGAAAACATAAAACGTATAAAATGGACGTAAAAAATGGGACAAAAACGGACGAAAACGTATAAAAACGGACAAAAACGTAAGAAAACAAACAAAAACGTATAAAACGAATGAAAATGAATAAAACGTTTAAAAGGTGTATAAAATCGTATAAAACGTATAATTTTAAAGGTTCAGTAACATGTGCCACAACTCGTGACTTAGGACAAATTTTTCGCAAAGTTTAGTACCTTAGATGACAGGAATGAAACATTAGTGACTTAAGACAAATTTTTCGCAAAGTTTAGTGACCTAGATAACATGTGCCACAACTTGGTGTGTATACACGTCAGCCAAAATACCGGTAAAAAAAGGTTGTCTCACTATTGGTGTCCAAAATAACCGGTTACGTAAAGTATAGTAACCTAGATGACAGAAGATAAACATTAGTGACTTAGGACAAATTTTTTTGAAAGTTTAGTAACTTTTTTGTATATTAACCCTATTAAAAATTGAGTGTTTTGTAGTTGAAAAAACTTTGAGTGACCTTAAAGAAACACTTTTGAAACTTGAGTGGTTTTTATAATTGAAATAAAGTATGAGTGATTTTAGTGGAACAATGATGAAACTTGGTTACTATTTAGTGACATTTTCCTTTAAAATATTCAGGAGCCTAAAGCGATAACTTTATTAGCTTTAGCCTTAGGCCATCACTGATTTTCGCCTATAACATTATTAAATTTGTTAACATCATTATGTAAAATAATTTACTGATCTAGTGCAAAAAACTTGAAAAGAGTGTATGATTATTAGAGTGGACAATACAATGACCTAATGGCACGACATCGGGATTTTTTTGTCATCCAACAACATGCCACACTGAACCCTTGTTGGTGCCATTGCATAGTTATTCGTTCCATTGACAACCTATTAATGAGCGTGGTTGGTAATTTTTTTATATGAGTAAATGGTGTATTTTTTGTAGTGTGTTATGGAACCCACATAAACGAATAACAGTTATAGCTAATAAGGGTGCTTTACTTGTTGAAGTATTATTGAGTATATGTTAAGTTAGCACACCAACCATTATTGGGGCATCATTGCATCTAGCTCTCTTAAATGTGTTCCATTAAATAGCATATTGTGTCATGTAACTAAGCATTGTCTAAGCTTTTGCCATATAAGCCCAATTTCTTTTCTATTGGGCTTTAACACAAAGTATAATTTCTAACTCATTTAAAACATACTTATTTGGCTAGGGCGTTTCCAGTCCAGTTACTTCGGTTAAATTTAGGTGCATAAACGAGCCGGAACAAAGCTGAGCTTAACAAGGCTCGAGCTTGAACTATAGTATAATTATATCTCAAGATCGGTATTTAGGTGCTTAAACGAGCCATAACAAAGCTAAGTTTAATAAGGTTCGAGCTTGAGCTTGTTTTTATACTATAGTATATATATGTAACTATAGTATAGTTATATCTCAAGCTCGGGTTCGAGCTTGTTTTAAAAACAAACTTCAGATTAAACTCGAGCGCAAATCAAGTATTTAACAAACCAAGCTCGAGTAGCTCGGCTTGTTTACTCGTAAAAGATGAAAGTAGATATCGATACTAGCTTGCTTAGTCGAAAATTGAAATCATCAAAACAGGTCACAACATAGAATTGTTGACAATTAATTGCCACCAATGTTTATAACCACAGCTTATAAGAAACAATTTCTTACCATAACTTACTCGACTTTTCAGTAGTCACCGTAACATAGATATACATTCAACTTACACAAACCATGATAACACACCGATCTACTCATTTTTCTTCTCCATACGACCAATCTTAGGTACCAACAAGTCATTAAACATGTGGTTTCCTACAAATTCAGTTCTCATGAACTTGTTGATCACATCTTTAGTTTTCTCAGCCCCACTTTCAGTTGCCGTTTGAGAGCTTACGTTTACTTTTTGATTAAAATTTTCAGGCGTCCGCGATGATGTTTTTTTCAACTCTTTTTCCAAATTTTCCACCTTTGCTCGCATTTCAGCCATTTCGTTCATTCCACCTTTACGCATTTCTTGATTCACTTCATGCATTGTGTCTGAAAGTAACTTGGAGGCCACGGTTACACCTACAATAGCACACACAAAAGTATGAGACTGCTTCAAGGGCAATCAATGAACAAACACTGCAGAGATATACACAGAAGATAGTTTAACCACAACAGAACCCATGTTCACGTTTTCATACATATCAAATATAAAAAACGCAGGCAAAACTTTAAGGGTAAAACAGTATATTTGCAGGAAGTATGGAAGTATGACCCGTATGTCAAAATTCAACGTTGCTATTTTGTTTTACGATTGTTCACGAAATGATCAACTGTATATCAAGTTATGGTCTTTGAGGATATGCAGTATCCTGTCCATTTCATCAGAATAAACACGATTTTTATATTAAAACTCGTTACAGCCAAGAAAGAATGTCAAGCACCAACTAAATAGTTCCATCGAGCTACTGAAACAAACCTTAAAGCATGAAAGATTCGGAGGAATAGACTCATTCTATTTTTTCATTGTTATAAAACAGCAAATAAAGAGGATCCAGAAATATTATATAACTATACGCAGCCAACAAGATCTCTGTATAAGTACATTCCGAAATCTAAAATGTTGCTATTTCCATGGTATCAAATGAGTAACAACCAAATTTCTTTAGAAGTAAACTCAAAACACCACTTGTTTCAGCTCAAATAACAAAAGGAGCCGATGGATGGCACCTTGCATATCCTTCAATGGTTTGATAATAAAAATTAGTAAACAGTAATCCACATACTTAATGCTACCAATGCTCCATAAGATACAATAAAATCTAGTTTTGAAACCATTAGATCCATACATATGCCAATGGCCATTAGATCATAGCATATACATACATTTTCTACTTTACAAGTCTGCTATTACCAACAGTATTATCAATGATCATAAAATTTGGCTGGAAATGTTCAACTCAGGCAACTAAAAAAAGTTTATTTTCAGCCAGAATCAGGATAATATAACAGTTGGCCTTGAAAAAAATGTTAAAGTTTCGTCCCAATCTAAAAGTTCAAGATTTTTACTACATGAATATGGTATTTAATGCTGAACAATAAGCTGAGGTACTAAGAGGGCGTCCTGGATTGCTTTACTTTTCTACTTATCTGCTAATTAAGCAAACACACGGTTTTTGTGTTTAGGAGTTGAACATTGTTCAATAAACACTAGTTAATGATGTATTTACTTGTAAGCAGCTTAAAAGTACTTAATTTTACGCAGCTTAAAGATACTTATTTTAACACAACTTATAAGTACTTATATATTTACGTAGAAACATAAGCATACGCAAGAAAAATAAGCAATCTCAAACACACCCCAAGCTAATCCAAACACTATTTCTGAAATGCTTGTTTTACACATAATCTTATAACACCCACCTAAGATAAAAAATGGACTAGTGATAAGGCACCTAACCTCCCCAGAATAGGTTTAAGGTTCAAACCTCGCTAGCTACACATTTGGGTATGGTCAGGGAAAGGGTCGTAAACACAAGATACATCGGTTAGGTCTCATACATGTGAGTAAAAGACTCACCCTCCCGGTAAAACCTAAGAGGGCTAGCTACCCTGCGCCAAGAGTGGCGTTTTCCTTCAAAACGTGACACGACGGCGCCAACCCCATACCGAACCTCGCGTTTTCCCGTCTCGCGCCGTCATGACCAGCTCAAACGGTCCCGGAAAACGCAACGCGATGGCGCCAGCCCCATACCAGACCTCGCGTTTTCTCGTCAAATGGTCCCGGTTTTCACTTTTGTGTTATATGTGGGGTCCAAGGGTGCACGACGGCACCAGAATCGTGTTATATGAGGGAGGGGTGTTTTTGATGTTGTGGTAAATTCTGGTGTTAGGGAAAAGGTGCTGATGTGGCAACACTTTTCTTTTTCCCCACGAAACCAGCAGGGCGGCTCAGGGTACCTACTACTCTAAACAGGAAAACCTCATCCATTTACGCCACCTACCCCCAAAATGCATTTAGGCAATGTTCTCATTAACTTAGGTGGTCTTTGAATTCGACTTAATTGACTTAATATGAAAAAAATTGAATTCATCAAGTCATATGAAAATTGTTTGTTTGTGACTTAATAGAGAAATATGACTGAAAATATTAAGTAATAAATCTGAGGGCGTCTACATTAAGTCATCTCTAAATTAAAAAACCACAACTTTTGAATCAATTTTGGGGTGATCTTTGACCAGCCAATGCAACAGAATGGGATATTAAATGAAAGTCAATCGAAGAGACGCCGGAGTTCAGTGACGGGAACAACTCACTTGTTGAAAAAGACGAAACTAGTCTTGGAATTGAATGGCCTTTTTATTTATTATTTCTCGTAAATGCTTGAAGCATTACACATAGCACGCATGCCCCCGTCATCGGTTTTTTATTTTTTTTTTTTTATTTTTTTTTTAATCTCACATATGCCCCAACATCTCCTCCTTGATTAATTCCTTGCCCAAAATATTTTTGACTCTTGCATTTGCCGATTTGCGACGTATGTGCTCTTTGCAACTTATGCAACTTGTACTCTTTGGCCAAAATCTAAGTACAAGTGTGCAAGAGTACAAGTACAATTGTTTTAAGAGTAAAACGTCGCATAAAAAGTACAAGTCGCATAAAAAATGTACAAATCGCATAAAAAGTACAAGTCGCATAAAAAAAGTAAAAGTCGCATAAAAAAGTACAAGTCGCATAAAAAAAGTACAAGTCGCATAAAACGTACGTCGTCAGTCGCATAACAAATGAACTAGCCATTGTGCACTTTTGGGGCATAAGTCGCAAAGGGGCAAATTCAAAAGCTAAAATATTTTTGGGTAATCATTTATGTCATTGTGCACTTTTGGGGCAACAAATGAATTAGCCATTTTTTTTTATGCGCCCATAACTCTTCCTCAGCCAGGATGGGACAGAATAGCAGAGCAAGTACAAGTACCTACTAACTATCAAAAAGCTCGAAAAAGGGCATGATTTTAGGTTCTTCCTTTTTGACTTTCGCGGGAGACTTTTTTTTTTTTTTTCAAAAAGAAAACTCCAAGATAGCTTATGACTTAACAGAAAATTTTAAAAAACGGCCGGAACCGAATCCTTGGCTGTTGGTATGGGCAGAAAACCGGGTCGATTATAAAACGGGGTTCAAAACATTGCTTGAAGTCCCCAACCCAAACACAATTTGGAACGACTTATATATAAAGTCAACATATATATATACAAGGATCATATGATCATACCAGGAATATGTTTAAACCCTTCATAGAAAGCATACTTTCCAGCATTCTTAGCAAGTGTTGTAGTAAAAAGACCAATCTGATTTATTGTCTCACCATCCGGCCAATATTCCGGCAGCTTCTGAATCCCCTCAACTCTCACCACCTTATCAATATTTGCAACTACTGCTGTCGTGTAACTGCATGCTCCATCGGTTGCACGTTTCACGCTGGTAAGATCTGGTGTCAGCAGTAATTTGATCCCGTCACTGAATGAATATATCAAGTCATATAGTCCCATGTTTATTTTTTTTAGTTTGGTTTGTGTCTGTGTGTTTGTGTTTTTTTTTACTTGAGTGGAATGTCTTGAGTCTTAAGTCTTAAGGCAACGCATAGGGTTTCATGGTCGGGTCAAAAGATGGGCTAAAGTTAATTGCATAAATGGTGCCCGTGATCTATCAGGTTAATAAAAACAGTATTATTATTTTTTTTCTCTGGATCCTCTTTTCATGGTTCTGACCCTTATCGGGTTTGGTCCTTATTGCTAACGATCGTTAGTTTTATTAACAAAATCGTGTCACGTGACCATCACGTGCGGATATTTTTGTCTTTTCATTTTTGGCGGGCTTTTGTCTAATGTTTATATCGTGTTAAACTTAATAAACCGATTCATAACCCTATCAATCCCTAAACTTTAATGACCACAACCACTAAACTTTACTCCAAACCCCAAATCAAAACAAACCCTAGATTGTTGTCCTAAGTAAAGTAAATCCTAAATCAAATATGTTGTATGAATGGAGGATTTGTAAGAAGGGTTAATTAGCATATCCCTATCATGATTATCGTAAGTATATTGTATTGTCCATTCTAAACTGAATTTTTGATCAATAATCTTGTGTAACTAGGTGATTTTCCAACTGTTTTTTGTCTGAAGATCAACCAAGGTGGTGCATTTACCACTCCTCCGAAGATGCGATATAAAGGTAGGAAGGTAAATTGGATAGACACAATTGATTTTTGATAAGTTTTTAGTTATTGAGGTTAACACAATGATGAAAGAGTTAAGCTATGAAAATCCCTCATTTGATTATTATTATAAAGAACCTAACACTAATTTAGATAATAGGCTTAAGAAGTTAGTTAATGATCAGGATGTCTTGCAAATGTTGAAGTATGTTGCTAAGTACAAGGTAATTGATTTTTATAATGATCATTCTGTTACTAAGGAGCCACTGATTGAAATGAGTGTTTGCTTGTTAATGTCGTAGATAATGATGTGTTAGGGGACAATGATGATGATGATGATGATGATGATGTAATTGAAGATGTTAGTAATGATGAATGTCTGCAGAAATCATTACGCTTGTTGGGTAGAAAGAAAAAGGATGTAGTAGAAAATGATAATGTAGGACAATCTAGTATGAATCAATTTGATATATCCAATGAGTTAAGTCAGTCAAGTCAGAATGAAAGCATTAATGCAAAGTCAGAAAGGGGTTATGCTTTAGACAATATTCATGGTTCTGGTAGTGAGTATGGTTCTGATAATGAGGATGATTCAAATAGCCAAGACAATGATTACTTCTGATAACAGGATAGATGATGTAGAACTAGATATGGCTGACATTAGAAGGAACATTGATGCTAATGTTGAATGGGTTGGGTCTAAAGAGATTGTAGAACAGGTAGAAGAAGTGTTTGAAGATGAAGAAGTTGATCATGTGGATATTGAAAGTGGAAGTGATTCTGAGTATGAAGGTGAAAGGAAAAAGCTTTAAAGATTTGTAGTAAAATGAACAAGGCTAATGCACAAATAAGTGATACTATATGGAAGGAAGACTTTGTTATTGGCCAGAAATTTACAAGTAGCAAAATGATAAAAGAGATGATTACTAGAGTTGCAGTTGAACAAAAAAGAGAATTGCATTTGAAAAAGAATGACAAACTGAGATTGAGCTTTATTTGCAGAGGGAATGTTCCTCAGTTCAGTTGTGAGGATGGAGTTGAGGTTAGTGGGTCAAAAGGGTCAGGTTTTGATGGGCCAAAAGGCAAGTCCCAGTCCAAAGAAAAGGGTCACGTGCGTGGGTCAAAAGGCAAGTCAAATAAAAAGACAAAACATGGAGGGGATAGTAATGATAAGGCATAATATTTCCTTTGGTATTTGCAATGCTCTAAATTACCTAACGAGGAAACATGGGCATTTAAAACATTTGAGATTACTCACAAATGTTTACAATCAAGAATAGTAAAAAAAATGCATAACTTCTTTCTTGTCTAAATCTGTAGAGGGGAGTATTAAGCCTAACCCAAAAATTCCTCTAAATGCCCTTAAAGATCAATTGCAGAAACAATATAAAGTAGGGATTTCAAAGCAAAGGTATATAGAGCTAAGAAGATGGCCCAGGAAAGAATGGATGGTAATCATACAAGGCAGTATGCATAGTTGAGAGACTATTGTTTGGAATTAAAATCAAGTAATCCAAACACCACTATTAAGATTGAGGTAGAAAGGCAAGATGACATTAACATTCCATAGAGAAAGTTCAAGAGGGTTTATGTATGTTTAGGTCCTTTGAAAGATGGATTTAAGGCAAGAGAATTATTGGGATACCAAACAAATGTACAAACAGATGTTATGGAGATGTGCAACAAAATTGTTAGGATACCAAACAGATGTTCAAGAGGGTGTGATACTAGAAATTTCAGAGACATTTACTAGTGCTGAGCATAGGCGATGCACGCGGAAGGGCGTGTTCGGGGTCGAGAAAACCTCCTTTTCTCCGAGCAAAGTTTTTCAACCCTCTAGGCAGTGAACCTAATCGTTGTAGTGTTGTATGGGGTAAGCCTCGAGGATTGATATCGTTCTCTAGGGTAATAGGAATGGTAGTAAGAAATATATGACGAGAAGGTGGGTTTGAGGATGACTTTTTTAATCTTTTTAGGTTTTTAGAAAGCTAAGGTAAAATCTCGGGGCAATTGGTTGGGGGTGGTACTTTAACTGATTTATCTACTTTAACTAATTATCTAATTATCTAATTAATACAGATAGCAATTTTTAATTGAGGTGTGCTCGTATGATGATTAAGAATATGTTCATCTAGATACTATTACTCCCTAGTTATCTTTTATTGATTGTTTGAGTTGTCACGCCCTTTATCTTAACGCGTTGTATTCCTAAAATTCGTAGGGTGTGCGGATCCCCTAGTTCTATGAGGTTATCTCTCGTATATTATTCACGGAATCGACAAACCTACGTTATTCCATCCGTACACCATATCATCATTAAGCATACTCAAGCATTAAATACAACGAAAGCCTAATCGCACCAATTAAGCCTATATCAATTAAGAAAAGAAAAAACCTAACAATAATCAATAACTAAGTTTCATAGATCTAAGCAAACACAAAAGTAATTTAGCTAGACATGTTGAACAAGCAAGCATACACACAATCAATCGAACATGGGGTAGACATAATGTTAAATTGGATTAACAAACTTATCTTGATGTGTACAATAGGGTATATGAGACCCTAGAATACTGTTCAAGTCGGACTACAACTGATTTAGGGTTTGCTCTCCAAAATTCTACCTCCTAAAATACAGAAAATCAAATTCTATATATATATTTACAATCGCGACGACGTCACATTTTGCATGGGACGCCGTTAGGTCGTCGTCATTAGGGTTTCGTCTGGGCAAGTCACCGATGGGACGACGTCACTTGAGAGTTGCGAGGCCGTCGGTCTTTAGTTGAGACGTCGTCTTGGTTCTAGATTTGGGCCGTCTGGAGTGGAAACTGTGAGTGACGCCCTTCATATTTAAAGCGTGACGCCGTAAGGCTTTGGGACCAGGATTTTCACTGAACCGTCTTAGGCACATTCTGATCAATTCTTCATAGAGGGACGACATCACCCTTTGTATGGGACGCCGTCAGGTTCTACTAATAAGTCTTGAGTGGCTTCAATCTTGACTTTGCCATTTTCTTCATATTTTTGCTCCTTTCGTCCAAATGTGCTTCATTCAAGCATTTTGCTTCCAAAAGACCTAAAAAGTGAAAAGGAAGTAAATTAAGCAATAACGGATATAAAATGTGTCAAAATAGGGCTTAAATGACCCCTTAAAAGCGTACGTTTTAAATCCTTATCAAATATTCCTACACTTGGTATTTGCTTGTCCTCAAGCAAATGTGCTTTTGACCAATCAATTTATAAGTTAGGGGGCATGAAACATTAGTTTAAAATAGTTAATAACAAATGTAAAAGCGCCACAATAGTCATAACAAGCACGAAAATTATATACTAGCACCTCACAAGTGGTGTTTGGATTCTCTCATCTCTCGGGTTTATATGAAATATTATATGAATGAAAATGGAAGATAAACACTCCTTACCTGGCATAGTACATAGATTATCATAAGCTTGAGAATAGATCAAACCTCCACCGCTTTGACGTAAGCACCTAGGAACAACTATCTAAGAGGTCTTTACAAGGGTTGTAACGTTAGGCTTAGGGTAGGGAACACAAAGGGTTTTGTTGGATAGGGAATATTTAGTGGTGGTAAGTCAAAAATCTTATGTTACAAGCATGTAAAGCGTGGCGTTGCTAAGCCAAGACTCGACTCACTAACACTAGATACTTTGAAACAAAACAAACATAAATTTAAAAACATAAACATGGAGATAGATGTAGGATGGTAGCCAGTATGTTTTTTAATTTTTAATTTTTGACATATCTTTTTCTCTTTTTTTATATTTTTTTCATACGTTTTTACTCTACCATCCTCTACGATAACATCAAAATATAAGGAATTTATAGGAGCATCCCTACACTTGAGTTTTTATTTCTCTAACACTAATTGACCCGATTTGAAAAGATCAAAACACTTGGAGTATTAATTACGTAGACAAATGGAATTTGAATTTATCGTTCTTTCCCGTTACTCCATAAAATATTAGTTTTACCCATGAGTCCCAATCGTCCCAAAACTGTGTACAAATGATATGAATCGACTTAGAAACCATGCAAGTAACTAGATATTTGAACTAAGGGTTTAGTAATGATAATAATAATGCACTAAAGATGAGTGCATACGAGATAGGCTAACGTAATTTGGGTATACATTTGGGGGTGGATTGTAAACAATGCTCTTCATTGATATTCTGAAAAACTGAAACATCACGAGAACCGCGAAAAGGATAGGCTCTGAGGGGTTAACTAGGGGTATCGTGTACTAAAGATGAGTACATCGCAAGGGTGTGGGGTAATGACTCAACCGATGTGGAAGATGTAATTATAATACAAGTTTCAAACAAGGGTTATCCTAATGCCTCTTATCATTTAGTTACTCTTAACTACAAAAGTGCAGTCTCACTAGCGATCTCGGAATGCATCACAAAAGAAGTTCTAGAATCTATTGTACGACCGGTACACTCACTAAGCATTAAAGGTGAATGCTTTTATTCCTAAAGATCTAGGGGCGAACCTGGCATTTTTGGGGTGGAATTTGAGTGGTAAATGGTTTTTGTGCTAGTCATATAATTCCTATCCATGAGACGCTTTCTTAAGACTAAAGTTTAGCTTGTAAATGTCATAAAAAAAATTTAAATTTGGTGCTAAAATTGCTCTAACGAATATTTCTCATAGTTTATTACACCAATTACCTGGGACAAGACAAATGATCAAGTGAGTGAATAGTTTATAAGTTTCCGTTTTATTCTCCCTCCCTACACTTAAACTGAACATTGTCCTCGATGTTCCCCGAATGCATCAAAGTTATGATAAAGGAAGGTAAGTAAGGAAAAGAAACTAATAATCCCCTGATTAGCTCGATAGGATATGTAGAAAGTTGCGGTTAAATCCTCTTCCAAGAAGAATGCATAAGTAATAAGCTTCATACAATATGTGTTTCTTCTTCTTGCCCAATATAACCTGCATACTTATAAGAAAACAAACGAAACCTTCGCGTAAATCAGCGGTAAAACTATATATGACACACAACTTCACTAGAAAACAAGGAAGATATAATGCTTGTGGAATGGATGTTTGCAGTTTTTCTGAAAAATTAAGACTTGAGAATTTCCAAAAATTTAAAATCATGCACAGAAAATGAAAACTTATTATCCTGTTTCTACATAGCCTGATGTCGTCAGGCTTTAATCCTGACGCCGTCACGTTGTCCTGACAAAAAGTGGTCTGCTGCATTTTTCTGGAAATATTCTGGAAAAATTACATTACTAAAACCTGGAAAAATTCCTGCAAAACATCCATTATGAATCAATACAAGCATTTGAATCTAACAAACACACATATATATCAATTTCAATAGTTGTAATTCTCATGTTCATGTTCTTCAAAAACTTATATGATCTACCCTACACTTATCTTTTTGTAAAATACCTTTATATCTAATTAAGGCGAGGTTAAATACAAAATAAAGTATTTTCACAAAGTCTAACATGAGAATAAAAAATAATGAAAAAGAAATAAGATACACAAAAATTGAAAAACAAAACAAGCAAACAATTAAGCATAGGATGCCTCCCACGAAGCGCTTTTCTTTATTTATGAGTCTTGTAGCTAGACTCAAAGTCGTGCTCCTACGTGACTTCCTTACCATCATCTTCTTCCTCATGATGATCTCTGTTGGAATCACTCCTAAACTATATTTCAAGTGTTAGTGATTCATATGTAATAGTTAGCTTAATATGGCCTTTATGTTTGTTATTAAGCTAAGGCTTATGTAGAAGGCCCATAAGCCTTGGCCCAAGCCCATAAGAAGGGAAGGAGTCTAGATGTGTTGCCCTAGCTCCTTGCCCTATAAATACCTCTTGTAAACCTTCTATTGAAGGTTGGTTGTTCTCTTTTCTATTTTACTCTTTGCTTTAACCTTTCTCTCACTATTTCGTGTGTTTGGATAAGGGTTCAAACGATCATCTCTTCTCTATTTCTTCTATTGATGCTTGTGTTACTAATATGGGAACCTAACAGTGGTATCATTCGCCATATAGTTGGGTGAAACGTTTCTTGTTTTTGAAGTTTTTTTCATACGCATAAGTTTCACGTTTTCAATCTTTCATACACAAAAAGCTTTCATTTTTACACTTTAAAATTCAAGATTCTATCTAAAGTCGTGCTTCTGATGTATCGAATGTTTCATTGCACAACCGATAATACTCTAATTTCGATACATCCGAATCTACAACAACAACCTTTCTTGTGCTGCACCTCCAATCGAATCTCTCGAAAGCAGAAGAACAAAGTGTTTCCTACAACAATGTCACGGTTGATGATCAACATAATAAACAGAGAAGTTTTATCATCGATTGACTCTTTCGAAATATTTTGGTACTTCACACTTGTTTGATCAATTGGACATACATGGTTTCATTGTCTCCTTATACATGGTTTCGCTGTCTTCAATTCATCATCAACATACGTGGTGTATGATTCTGAATCATTGAAAACATCGAGGGGAGAGAGTGTGTAGGTGTTCATTGCTTCCTTGTTCTTCTACATGCTTCTTTGCGAAAACCCAATGCCTTCTTGAATTTCTTCAATTAGGGGGAAGAAATAAGACGATCTGTGGCTCAAACGTCTCACTATGGTGTTAACATCTCAATTTCACGGGTGATCTTGTGTGAAGTTACCCAAATATGATGTTATGATGCCTCACACACGGTCTTGGTATCGAGTTATTGCATATTCACAGGTGATTAGTATTCCGAAAGACCACAACATTAAGGGGAAAGTCAATTCATTTCGTCTTTCGTGGTTTGTTTGGTGTGATGCGTCTACATATGTGAGAAAATCTTGTTGATTTCTAGCATGTTACCCTCGAACGGATTTTCCGCAAATAGTCAGATTTACCTTGTGTGGTTTTCTACTCTTCTACAAAATCCGTTGCATACTGAAACCTTCAAAAGTTAGAGGAAATGTAGACTTCATCAAAGTTTTTAAATCTGCTAAAGACAGTTGTTAGTTTGGGGGGAAGCTGATTCTGAAACTTCTTCATAATGGCTTCTGAGCATAACAACTTGGAACCCGGTCACAACCATTTAAACTTCCCTCAAACCCCATCATCACCGAAACCAAGCCCTCAACTTACTCGTCAACAAATGGAAAAGCTATTTGCTCCATTGTTCAATGACGATATTGATGAGCGTGCTCGGTGTATCCGATGTTTCCATTGCTCAACCCGATCATATTCATATACGATACACTGCTACAACAACTACTATTGAAGAAGCACCACCGATTGACTCTACAACAACAGTTGAACAAACCGCATCCAACGACGATGAACCAAATAATGATGTTCGAATGAAGTACCCCACCGCGATTTTGATCCAAATCGTTCTTTAACTCGTTTGCTAATCAAACCTGCTTTTGATGTCGCGGAATCATCTACAAGCCATTTGAATCCTCAAAATCGCACAATGTATACCAACATCAACCTCTACACATCATTGGACAAAAGACCATCCTCTTGAGAATATTATTGGCAACCCAAATCAACCATCGTCACGAGACAACGTCTTCACACAGATGGTGAACATTGCATTTATGCACTCGATGTCGACAATCGAACCTAAAACATTAAAGACGCAATGACAAAAGACAACCGGATTGAATCCATGCAAGAAGAACTCAACCAATTCAAGCGTCTTGAAGTATGGGAGCGGTTGAAAGACCAACGGGGTCTCGTCATTGGTCTCAAATGGATTTGGAAGAACAAATTGGATCTTTGAAGGAACGTAATCAAAAACAAGTCACGTCGGTGGCTAAGGGTTATCGACAGGAAGAGGTATTGACTTTGAAGAATCATTTGCTCGGTTGCTCGTCTTGAGGCTATTCGGATATTCCTCGCGTTCGCGGCTCATATGAATATAACGGTCTTTCGGATGGACTTCAAAGCGCTTTTACGAATGGTCAACTGAAAAGCGGTTTATGTCGACCACCCGAAGGGTTCGTTGATCTCGAGTTCCCGAACCATGTCTACAAACCGAACAAAGCTCATGCGGTCTCAAACAAGCTCCTCGGGCGTGGTACGATAAGTTATCATCTTTCCTCATTGCCAATAATTTCACCAAAGGTTCGGTCGACCCAACTCTTTTCATACAATATCACGGGCACATATCTTAATTGTTCAAATTTACGTGGATGACATCATTTTGGGTCAACACATAAAAGTACTCAATCGCTTTTGCAAAATTAATGAAGAAACATTTTGAAATGTCCATGATGGGTGAACTTACGTTCTTTCTAGGATCGCAAGCTCATCAATCACCCGTGGTATTTTCTTGAGTCGATCCAAATATGCTCTTGAAATTCTAAACAAATTTGGAATGCAAAGCTGTGACCCCTATGCCACACCAATGGCTCATACCAAGAAGCTAGACGCGATTTACATGGGAAATTGGTGGACCCTACCAAATACCGTAGTATCATTGGGTCTCTCATGTATCTAACACTAGCGGACTGATATTGTTTTTGCCGTATATATACGCTCCCGTTATCGATCGAGACCAATGAAACCCACCTCTCGAGGCTAAAGAATCCTCCGATACATCAAGGGAACCATTATTTTGGGGATTTGGTATCCGAAGGATTCGGTTTTGAACTAATAGCTTTTGAGGCGCGACCACGCAGGATGCTTAGATTCACGAAAAAGTACTTGGGAGCATTACAATTTCTTGGTGATAAACCGGTGTCATGGCAATCGAAGAAGCGAGGATTGTACATCGTTGTCCTCAACATAAGCGAAATGTGTAGCCATGCCGGCATGTTGTGCTCAAGTCATTTGGATGAGAATACAACTCAAAGACTAAGGTTACGTGTTTGACAAAATCCGATGTCTTTGCGACAATCGGAGTGCTATTGCGATCTCATGCAACTCGGTTCAACATTCGAAATCAAAGCACATCGATCTTGATATCATTTCATCAAGGAACACGTGGAGCAGTCTTGTTGAATTATACTTTGTGGTCTTGAATACCAACCGGCAGATCTTCTCACCAAAGCCTTAGCTCCTGCTAAGTTTAAAGAGTTGGTCCACCGGATTGGTATGCGGTGTTTGACTCCAGAGGAACTGGGTGAACTGTTAAAACATTCTTAAAACCAGTCAAACACCAAAATCTCTTTTGTAAATATTTTTCAAAAACAAAATACAAAAATATAAAATCAGAAAATCTCAAAAATATTCTTCTATCTAAATTCTTTCAAACAACGCAAGTACAAATCTTCAGTCAACACTTTGTTCTTTCAAACTTTTCACAATTTTCCCGAACAAGTGTTGAGGGGGAGAAAGTAAATGTTTTTCTGTTTCATAAAACCTTGTACTTGCATGTTACCTTAAATATGTTGTTTATTCTAAAATGGTGGATACGTTTCTTGTCAAATACTCTCCTCGGACTCAAATGTCTTCAAAATTCATTATTTCAAAAGTCGAGGGGGAGTATCGTTAAGTTTCTTGCCTTACATGTGTTTTGTCTAACCTAACGGAAGTTAAAGGATCTTGGTTGGAACCTCTTTAAGGTTGAGGGACTGAATGTGTCTACTTGGCAAATTAATTTTAACAAAATCATTCACCTAACACATTCAATGCACCACTGTGCATTTACTCCTAAACCACCAAGATCAAACGGCCCAAATCAAATCTTCAAAATCCGTTCAAGTTGTTCATAATCAGTAAGTTCTAAATTGTTTTGATCAAGATTCTAAATAAGGATTTCAAAATCTTTCAAATCCAACGTTAAAACTCTTTAAACTGATTTTGGAAAATTATTCACTCGAACGAATTGGGTGTTTATGCATAAAAGTGTTTGGATTGAAATGAGTTGTGTTAAAACCTTTCTTAGTGTCTATTAAACTTGTTTCAATCGTCCAAAACCATCCTGAATCTTAAATTTCATTAATTTGAATTCTAGGGTTCTTGCGCTCATCTAGGGTTTTTCTATTCTATGATATGTTATTAGGTGGCCAAGAAAGTGTTAGAATAAGTATATATGCATGTTTTGAACCTTTAAATTAGCCCGGAAACATCTAAACTGTAAGAATTGAAGTTTTAGGTTTTTAGGGTTCATCTCCCATGAATCTTCTGATTATGTGGTGGAAATGTGTTAAATCTTGTTCCATTGCACTCATATGACATCCAGGACACTCCAGAAACATTCTTGTTTGATTTGTGTAGCTATATCTCTTACGCGTAGATTAAGGGTTTAGGGTTTAAGTAATTATACGCCTAAGTCTTTCTGTGTGTATCTGATATGTTCTTATTCTTGTTTTGTGATCTAAAAGATGTTTGGAATTAACTGCAATCAAGTTTTCATGTTTATGTTTAACATGTTACGCATAAGAGGTCTACAGTGGAGTACGCGTATCTTGGAAAGATATTCGTAAACAAGGCTTGCTACGCATAAGCTTTACTCTTGCGAGTAAACCTTACGCGTAACACTTGCTTATTCCTACGCGTAAGCCTAAAGCCTTTGAACTTGTCTTACGTGTAAGAAACTCTTACACATAAGCTTGGTCTTACGCTTTAGCTTACTCCTACGCATAAACTCCTTTCTTACGCATAAGGATCCTTGTTACTTATAACCCACTGTTCACTACATTTTGGCCTATTACGCATATTTTACTTGTTAAATGTTACGCATAAGTCACAAATACCTGATGTTTCGTATAAGCTTACAAAAGTTAATATGTTGTGTGTTAAGTGAAAAATTGGACTTTGAAATTTCAAAATTAACATGTTCACGTAACTTATCACATCAACTTCAATCAATTGGAATAATGTGACTTAGGACTTGTAACTAACATAAACATGTTACCATCAAACAAGGAATTAGATAATAAATCGAGACTAAAACAAACACATTGTGTTTCCATATGTCATCTTTTGTCTAATGTCTTCGAGATCACAAAATGGTCGCAAATCAAGAAATCATCAATGCCCCAGTAGAGCTCTTGATGGCAATCACATTCCCAGCTAGATATGACAAAACAATTGGCAAGAACAATCTCCGTGTCATCTTCAACAACTTCATATGCTCATAATCATCTTGCAGAATTGCTGTGGACATCCTTCTGCAACATCCATTCAAATTCATGCTCACAAAGTCATCCTGATGATTACTATGATTCAATGGAAGAGGAAATACAATTTCATAAGACATTAAAGGAGAAAAGGATGGAATACCATGCTTCAACCTTTCCGGTTAATCAACCCGGTGGGGCAGGAGGGTCAAGCAGTAGTCCTTCACTTATGAAAGATCCATTGCAAACATCTCTTACCCCATCCGATCCGGTTAATCAACCCGGTAAGGATCAGGGTTTCACTGTCACTACAACTATTGAAATGAAGCAACCACAACAACAACTAATACAACCGCAAGAAGAAAAGCATGGTGAAGATGTGGAAATATATGACGAAGGAAATTACGATCATGATAAGGATGAAAGAGTCACTGATGATAATTTGGTGTTGAGAGGAAATGATGCGAAAAGAGGTCAAGAAGTCGCTAGAGTGAAGAGGAAAAGTTAAAGAAGGAATCGAGACAACTACATAGTTGACAATCCAATACATATACCTCAACGGTCTTGAACTACCTCTTGACACTTCCACCAAACCCAAATCATCATCTCAATCATCACCTCCATCAACATAAAAACACCTATGTCAACAACAAAATCATTAAGAAGGCAACTCCATCCAATGATTCGACAAATGGTTAAGCGAGTTATCACCACTACACAACAAGCTACACAACCACCACCATCCGATCAACCAAGGATTCGAAACCACACCACCAATGAAGAAAACCGTTGATCACTTTACATACACCGGTAGTGAGGATCACGGCATACACGAGTCCCAACCGAACCTCAACGAAATTTAGATCAAGTACATTCTTGCACTCCTTGCTTTCATACGCATCAAATCAAAGAGCGTGTTGAAGTTCTCCACCTCGGGGTCGAATCTTACCTAAATTCTACACTTTATCGGAATCAATCAAGAACCTCAGTACAAAATCGTTCATAAACAAAAGTTTGGGTTTTTCTACCAAAGTGAAAATCATCATACTTGCTTCATGGCTTTCGATGAAATTCACTAAGTTCTATGACGCCACCCTGGCGATGGTTCGAGATGGATTGGCATATCGATTGAAGGACATTGAGTTGGGTATAATTCAGACGAAGAGATGGAATTCAAAGGATCGCAAGGATGTTCATTGATTTATCACTAGGATTGATGAATGTTTGATTCATCGGGATCGAAGCAACGGTTGGAGAGCTATGTGGGAGGATGACCAAACTTTCCGATTCGACTTTCCAACGTCCTCGAAAGTAGTTGATCATCCGTAATCATTGGGTACTCTCTTGATTGTGATTTTGTTTGTTTGATTATCGACAATGGTTTGTGCACACATAACGATGTACAACCCGTTCTTGTAATGAAAGGACCACGTAGTGCGCTTGATGCCACAATCATTATAAAAGAGCGAAAGCTTCTTACTTTTGAGTAAAACCTATTAAACCTTTCATTTTTTAAAAGGTTTTGCTCAAAAGAACAAGTACTTCCCCTTATGATTTTCAAAACCTCAACCGTTAATATCACTTGTTGAGGGGGATTATTTGATCAAAATCTTTGTTCACAAATTGTTCTTCGTGTAATCTTCCCACAAAACTCAAAATGGTCATATTTATTCTCAACATTTCTTCAAAAATAACATATTTGTATGCCATTTTTGAGGGGAGAAAAATTATGTGATAAGAAATATGTTGTGTTTGCTATTGAATCCTCGTGTGAAAAGACTTGAGCCATGAATTGATGGGGCCGAATACATACATTGAAAAGATTTGTCTTCTAAGACTTATCCAAGTAAATTGTACCTATTCGAGAAGCTCTTGATAGACATGAACTTTGTGGGTTTGACAACCTTCGGGTTGTCCACATCTTCAAGGTAGTTATTAGAGCTAGTTGTCACCCAAAAGTGACAATGTATCTTTTTAACTATGCAACGTAATCGTGTCCCGCAAGGAATTGTCTATCTTGAGTTGATCAATTCAAAGTGCGAGCTCTTTCCTCATCTGTGCGATTTCATCAAAACTCTTAAGCACATGTGGAGGGGAGTATTTCGAAAATCTAAAACTCTTGAAGTGTTCAAACATGTTTTCATTCACAAACACTTGAGAGATTTTCATGAAAATAGTTTTATGGCAATGGAGTTATAAGGTGATTAAGGTTAGGAATAACTGTCCTATGATCCGCCAGAGTCGGAGGGATCTACCCAAGGACACTACCAATAGTTAGAATTAGAAGTCCTTAGGTATGATTATAAAAAGGAGAAAATGAGAATCGGAGAAAGAAGGAGTTGAAGAATTTAAAAGAAAAGCAAAGAAAAGGGTGAAAAGAAATAGCCCTCCGTTATTCAACTTAGGGCGACAAGGGGTTCAATTCATATACTCTTGGTTGTCACTTGATGACACCGGTATTAAAGATTAAAAGTTGTCATGGACCCGGTGGCGCATGCACTAAACCTTCTTAGCCACTCAAGTTTCTCTCACCGAAGCTTGTTTCATTCTCACAGGAACCCTACGTAAACTATCGGCTTTCTCTTAGAGATAGGCGGTATTGAAGAAGAGACCTCTCCTAGTCTCCGCTCGGGAAAACCAAAGCGCACTATTGAGTCTAGAGCCACGATATTCATCAAAAGATCTCTTAGGTACACTTGACATTTTATCGCTTGTCGTTCAACAATAAGAACATAAGTGATTCTTTATCGTGTCCTTCACGGATCTTAGCAATCTGTCGAGAAAATTTATGAGAGGTTCACACATTTGATCCTCAGTGATTGAATGGAAACTCCTGCCAGGGTCAACATCAAACAGCCCTGACAGCAGGTCACTTTGGTAACTCCCCATGGATTACGCTTAGTGTGTCTCAAACGATCTACAATCATGAGGTGATGCTTCGGTGTACCTTAGCGACTCATCTGAACTGTAGGTGTACTTTGGTATATTGCGTTATCTCACTTGTGGGACTCCGGTTCAGGAACGGCCTTTGTGAGAATTAGAGTTGTGTTTTCACACTATGCTGTTAACACTCTCGAAGTTCAAAATTATAAGTGCTGGAATCCGCTTATCACTAACCTTTATTATGTTTTCTTCTTATGGAAGCTCTGGAGCGGACTGATCGTGCAGATTCTTCACATGCTCATACCAACAACAACACTAATGGAAGTTCTCTCAAAAGGCAACACAAAGTCAGAATGATTCTTCGTCAAGTCAAAGAATCTACAAAGTTTAAAGACAAAGAGAACTTCATCGATCGAATCCAACGTCAAAGAGCTTGTGAGCATGTTGGAGAAAGACGTGGAGACACCGGAGCAACGAGCGGACTGATGCGAGATAACAACAACATACTATCACTACCATCACAAAGAACAAAGATCAAAGAACAAAGAAAATGATGACGTCAAAGCAGAATTTTTCAAAGGAAACAATTTCTCTACACTGGGGAGATTGTTCGAATCAAGGCAATTTCTTCTCACAAGAAAGAAGAATGTCAGAAGACGTCAAAGCTACTATTACATCAACACCTTCACCGTTCACATCATTCATCACTAACACTTAGGGGGAGATTGTTAAAATCACTCGTAAACTATATTTCAAGTGTTAGTGATTCATATATAATAGTTAGCTTAATATGGCCTTTATGTTTGTTATTAAGCTAAGGCTTATGTAGAAGGCCCATAAGCCTTGGCCCAAGCCCATAAGAAGGGAAGGAGTCTAGATGTGTTGCCTAGCTCCTTGCCCTATAAATACCTCTTGTAAAGCTTCTATTGAAGGTTGGTTGTTCTCTTTTCTATTTCACTCTTTGCTTTAACCTTTCTCTCATTATTTCGTGTGTTTGGATAAGGGTTCAACCGATCATCTCTTCTCTATTTCTTCTATTGATGCTTGTGTTACTAATATGGGAACCTAACAATCTCTATTGGGGTTTTTCATGGCATAGTTATGCCCTATCATGCACCTTACTAAGAAGTCATCTTGCCCACAATTGGTTCTATATTCAGGTCCTAGTTTCAAACATTCTTTATAGAACCCAAATATCTTATTCATCACATAGTCTAATCCTCTCTTTTTATCCTCCTCATTCCTATAGTAGACCGATAGCTTAAGTTCCTTTTCATCATTGGATAGTGATGAAAAGTTCTCAATCTTAAATGGCATTTGCTAAGCAATGTCATCGGTCTCATCCTTGAATCTAACTATCCCTAATGACGGATCATAAGTCATCCCGGTGCTTTCTATGAACGGCTTTCCTAGAACTACATGGGACAAGCTAGGATCTATAGCCGTACTAATATCCTCCACAATCACGAAATCCGTAAGGTACGTGAAGCTAACTACATAGACGGGCAGTCCTTTAACTCTACCAAGGAAATTGCATCTAACTCTAGGATCATTGGTGTCTTGCCTATTTGGGATAGGTTTTTTCATCACCCAATTATAGTATGTGCTAGTCATGATGTTTATTGGGGACTTCCGATCAATGTAGGAATTTGCCACAAAAAGATGTCCTATGCAACATGGTATGTTGAGATTTCTACGATTTTCAAAGGTGATTCGTGGGCATCCCCTAATATACATGTGATGAAGGTCGCGCACTAGGTGTGGGTGGCATGAAAGTTCCTCTTCCGTAGGAAACTTATTGAAGTATTCATCACCTATTTCATCTATCTCATTGATTGATTCATCCTTAGGAGTCTCACTAACCTCAAGTACCATCTCATGGTTCGCTTCATCACTATTCCTATTGGGTTTCACTAGGGTGATGGCATTGACGAAGTGAACATGCTTTGATGAAGGCGGGTCCCTAGTTTCGAAGTACTTGCTCGGGTCCTTAATCTTAACAACGGAAGCTTCGGGAGAATGAGTCGAGATGGCATTAAATTTTTGGTGGTCTTCCTATCATTATTGGTTATGGCTTTCAAAAGGTTATCTATCTTCCTATTCATCTCGGCTTGTTGTTGGTTAAAGCATTTCGAAAGCTTGGCTATTTAGGCTTCTTGGGATGTAACTAGGTGTTGCATCATCCCTTCTAGGTTTTGTTGACTAATGCCATGAGAGCATTGGTTGTGTTTTTGGGGCCATGGGGAGTCGTTAGAGGTGAATTATTTGGTTTGACCCCAATTATAGTCGGGTTTGCCCCTCCATGCTTCTCGGGCTTCGTTGAAAGTCCTAGGTCTGGGTGTTGTGGGGAATCTTCCTCCCACTCCGTTGGTACGCGAGGATGCATAGTCCACAGAAGCTTGTTCGGGGAGTCTCGTGCAATTACGAGTGTCATGGGGACCACTACATAACTCACACAAGGAAGAGACCTTGTTCACTTGGCGTGAGGGCTTAGGAGTTTTGTAGGAGCTCATTAGGAATTTGACTTGATCTTCTAGTTCGAGCATCTTACGATTGGAAGGTTGTGAGTCAATGGGAGGCAAAGAGATTTCCTTGACGGTTTTGGGCAACTCACGGGGGTCATTCCAACATTCGTTGTCATAGAGGGCAAGGCCCTCTATTGTACCCCACGATTCTTCCGCGGTGAGTTCACTAAGTTTGCCACCGGCCGCTTATTCAATAGCTTGCCTAGTTTAGATATTGACATGATCATAAAAGATTTGGACTTGAAGCCAAAGATTGATGCCGTGATGAGGAACTTTATGGAGAAAATCCTTGAATCGAGTCCACGCCTCGTAGAGATTTTTGCCTTGACGTTGTTGGAACATCAAGATGTCATTTCTTAGTTTGGTAGTTCTCCCCGGTGGGAAAAATTGGGCGAGGAAACGAGTAGTAAGATCATTTCAACTTGATATGGATCCGGCGGGAAGTCGTTCAAGCCAATTACTAGCTTGGTCCCGTAGAGAGAATTGGAAGAGACGCAAGCGCGTGGTCTCCCGTGTGGTAGCATCAAGGTCGATAGAGTCTACGATTTTAAGGAAGTCCTTGAGATGTTGATTAGGATCTTCGGAAAAAATTCCATGGAATGCACATCCATTTTGCACTAACCGGATGGTGTCGGATCACAGGGCCGTAGTTTGAGCTTGAACATGGAGCTCAATGGTGTTCCTATAGCCTTGATGGCTCGGTCTAGAGTATTCACCAAGATTACAGCCTCTTGGCAGGTCATATGGTGTTGGGTTGAGTGGAAGTGGTTGATTTGGTGGTGGATTATCGTTTGGTGGTGGATTGTCACCCATGGTGATAAGTGACAAGGTTACGAACAAAAACACAAAGAAGGGGGATAGACTACAAGGAAACTAATGAAAATGAGAAAAAATCTTACTTGATAGGAATCAAGAAAGGGAACCTAAATGAGATAGAGATCAAACTAGCTATTCTATTCCCCGACAGCGGCGCCAAAAACTTGATGCGCGCAGAAGGACGCGTTCGGGGTCGAGAAAACCTCCTTTTCTCCGAGCAAGTTTTTCAACCCTCTAGGGAGTGAACCTAATCGTTGTAGTGTAGTAGGGGGTAAGCCTCGGGGATTGATATCGTTGTCTAGGGGAATAGAAATGCTAGTAAGAAATATATGACGAGAAAGTGGGGTTTAGGATGATTTTTTTATTTTTTTATTTTTTATTTTTTATTTTATTTTTTTATCTTTTTATGTTTTTTTAGAAAGTCAAGGTAAAATCTCGCGGCAATTGGTTGGGGGTGGTACTTCTACCTATTTCTCTACTTTAACTAATTGTCTAATTATCTAATTACTACAGATAGCTATGTTTAATTGAGGTGTGCTCATATGATGATTAAGAATGTGTTCATGTAGATACTATTACTCCTAGTTATCTTTTATTGACTGGTTGAGTTGTCACGCCCTTTATCTTAACACGTTGTATTCCTAAAAGTCGTAGGGTGTGCGGATCCCCTAGTTCTATGAGGTTATCTCTCGTATATGATTCATGGAATCGACAAACCTACACTATTCCATCCGTACACCATATCATCATTAAGCATACTCAAGCATTAAATATAACGAAAGCCTAATCGCACCAACTAAGCCTATATCAATTAAAAAAAGAAACAACCTAACAACAATCAATAACTAGGTTTCATAGATCTAAGAAAACACACAAGCAATTTAGCTAGACATGTTGAACAAGCAAGCATACACACAATCAATCAAACATGGGGTAGACATAATGATAAATTGGATTAACAAAATTATCTTGATGTGTACAATAGGGTATGGGACGCTAGAATACTGCCCAAGTCGGACTACAACTGAGTTAGGGTTTGCTCTCCAAAATTCTACCTCCTAAAATACAGAAAATCGAATTCTATATATAGATTTACAATCGCGACAGCGTCACCTTTTGCATGGGACGCCGTCAGGTCGCTGTCATTAGAGTTTCGTCTGGGCCAAGTCTTCGATGGGACGGCGTCACTTGAGAGTTGTGACGCCGTCGGTCTTTAGTTGAGACGTCATCTTGGTTCTAGATCTGGGCCATTTGAAGTGGAAACTGTGAGTGACGCCCTTCATATTTAAAGCGTGACGCCATCAGGCTTTGGGACCAGGATTTTCACTGAGCCATCTTGGGCACATTCTGATCAAGTCTTCATAGAGGGACGGCGTTGCCCTTTAGATGGGACGCCGTTAGGTTCTGTTGATCAGTATTGAGTGGCTTCGATCTTGACTTTGCCATTTTCTTCATATTTTTGCTCATTTTAGTCCAAATGTGCTTCATTCCAGCATTTTGCTTCCAAAAGACCTAAAAAGTGAAAAGGAACGAAATTAAGCAGTAACCGATATAAAATGCGTCTAAATAGGGCTTAAAAGACCCCCTAAAAGCGTACGTTTTAAATCCTTATCAATAGGTTTTGCCGTAAACACATACAAGACACTATGAAGCTGTCTTGGAGAGGTCAAATGTACAAATAAATGTTATGGAGATGCGCAACAGCTACTACAATGCAGCAGTTTGATAAGCACATGGAAACACTGAAAGGTTTTAAAAAAGAAGCTTATGAATGGCTGAAAAAGGTTCCACCGCAACACTGGGCTAGGTCTCACTTTTATGGTATTCTTACTTTTACATTCAACTGTATTCAATGAATTTAACTTGTTTTGACTGAATTTAAGTTGAATGAATTAAACTTTAGGAAGGGCACACTGTGATGTCTTGTTGAACAACATATGTGAAGTGCTTAACAGACAACTTGCAGATGGGAGGGACAAACCTATCATCACATGTTTGGAAATCATAAGAGAATACCTAATGAAAAGAATTGTTAATGTACGGAGGTTTATTAGCAAGTTTGATGGTCCTCTTACACCAAATGCTGCTAGAGTTTTCCAAACAATTGTGAAATATGTAGGACAGATAAAGGTACATTTCCCAACTCTTACATTCATTTAACTTTCAGTATGATTTAGACTAAAATACACCGTTGGTCTCTAAACTTGTACCAAAGCATCATGATGGGACAAACCTTGCCTTTTCATCGTTGGAGGTCCAAAACATGGGTTTTATACTCTAGACAAGTCCCTTGACCAATTTTCTGTTAGTCAACGTCTATTATTTTCAATATGTGCCTTGCACATGAGGGCAAAATGGTCATTTCTTTGTTGTGGTTAATTATTTTGGTGGTAAGACTGGTACAACCTTAGGGACTAATGGTGTATTTAATCAATAAAATTATACCATCACCACCACCACCACCCTCCCTTTATCTCTTTTTCCTACTTCTCTCTCTAAATTTCTGCTTCTCTCTCTATAATTAACACCATCACTATTCTCAAACCTCATAAACTCCTCCACAAAAAAACATAATCTCAATTAAACACCGGGCTTGTGTATCTCTAAAATTTCCCATATTCCTGATGCAACTCTTTTGCTGTTTCTACACTACTACCAATGTTGTTAAAAAAGAGAATTAGTCTTTATTCTCTTGGGCTTCCTCATTTTCGTTTCCGACAACCATGTATTATCATTTCCAGCAAGCTTAATTTTATTAAAAGCATTGCCTCTCTCCATTTACTCATTAGAAAATACACCTTTTGAAAAACGATACACTAGTCGTTGAGCTTATTTTAAATCCAAAAAAAACTCTTCGGATTCAGATTCATTCAAAACTACAACAATAGCATCAAAAGATGTTACAACACCATTAAGAAGGATTTTGTTACCGCTGCCGGGATGGAGTAACCAGAAAATCAGGTCAAAGTCATCGAATAAAGACCATCGTGATAGTCCTACAACGCATCTTTCATGGAGCGGTGGTGGTTGTTCTAGTAGTGATGGTGTTTCAGATATGTCGTATGGTGCTAGATCCAATAAGACAAATGAAGGTGCATCTACTTCTAGCTACAACAATAAATCACTAAAAATAAAGAATTATGTTGACCATAAAGATGAAAAAGGTTCTTTATTTAAGGGAAGGATTCATGTAAACAAGGAATTGACTTCAAAGCGTGTGACATTGAATCAGTAATTGGCTACAACAAATGAGAATGATATTTTCAGTCTCAGGATAAGCCTGATTGATTGGAAGAGACAGATTGAGTAGATAATGAGTCGACTCAGGGAGTATGTTGGTTGAAAAAAAAGCAACGATTTGAAGCATGAAATCTGGTATAAAATTATTAGGAGAAGAGTTGTAAAATGGTGTGAAAGTCTATCCTCCCACACACACATACAATCATTAGAAAAAAAAACTCGCCAGAAAAATAGATCAATGGTGCAGCGGTTGTATTGTGTCAATCCTCAAAATCTTTTCATTCCTTGAAAGAAAATTCTTTTTCAGTAACAACGCCTGGTGTTTGATTGAGATTATGTTTTTTTGTGGAGGAGTTTATGAGACTTGAGAATAGTGATGGTGTTAACTTTTTAGAGAGAGAAGTAGAAATTTAGAGAGAGAAGCAAGAAAAAGAGATAAAGGGAGGGTGGTGGTAGTGGTGGCGATGGTATAATTTTATTGATTAAATACACCGTTAGTCCCTAAGATTGGACCAGTCTAATAATTAACCAAAACAATAAAATAACCATTTTGCCCTCATGTGCAAGACACATGGGGAAAATAACAGACGTTGACTAACAAATAATTGGTTAAGGGACTTGTCTAGAGTATAAAACCCATGTTTTGGACCTCCAACGATGAAAAAGGCAAAGTTTGTCCCATCATGATGTTTTGGTACAAGTTTAGGGACCAACGGTGTATTTTAGTTTATGATTTATAGGTGTTTCACTTTTGTAACTAGGTAACGTATGATTTATACATTGAATGGAATGGTTTTGACTTATAATAAGCTAATGTTGTATGTGGGGATCAGCGTGTAGTGAATATGAGGACTAAGGAGTGTTGTAGAAAGTGGGAGTTGACCGGGATACCCTTCAAGCATGCAGTTGTTGCGATTTGGAACATGACAAGTAATGGGGAAGAAACTGGCATACCAGAATCTTATTGTCATCAATCCCATTGGCTATCAACATGGAAAGAAAAGTATAGGTTTAATATTAATCCACCCAATGTTCCAGCTTTTAGGGAAAAATCTACTATCCCAAACACAATTATCCCACCAAATCATCACCAAAAATTGGTAGGCCACCAAAAAAAAGAAAGAAGAGTGTTGGTGAATTGTCTGAAGGAATGGTTAGAGGAAATAAGTTGAGGAGAGCAGGTAAGAGTATAAGTTGTAGCAAGTGTAAGGGAATTGGTCATGACAAAAAGAGCTGCCCAAATGAGCCTTCTGCAAGTGATGCACAAGATCCAATTAGACAAGAAACTCAAACTAAGAAGTCCTCACAAGCTCCACCAACAACCTAAGCTTCACAAACTGCACCAACAACATCATCACAGAATGCTCAAACTGCACAAGTTCATCCTTCACAACTTCATGCATCACCAACTAAGATGACAAAGGCAACAACTGCAAGAATAATGAGTACTTTTTGATGTTTGGGGTCTAATTTCAATTATGCATGTCTAAGTTTTGTTAATTTCCTATGTTTCTAGACTTGGTAATTTGGTACTTGACAAAATCTCATGTTCCTGGTTGTTTTTAGACTTGGCAATTTGGTACTTGTTTTGGTACTTTGTTATTATAAAACTTGTGGATTTAGTACTTTGCTATTATAAAAGTTGTGGATTTGGTAAATGCGTCTTAAATTCTACTCTATGGCTTGTTTGGAAGTGCAGGTTAAATGCTACTCTATGGCTTGTTTGGTGAGTGAAGGTTAAATGTAGCTTAAATGATAGTTTGATGTTAGCTGTGACAGTGACTTAACATCTTGTCATGTACCTCAAGTTGAAACTGCATTTGTCATTCATTGTAAAGCCAAAATACAACTTGTTAGACTTGCTTACATTTTTAAACATAACATAACCACCTAAACACTTACTTCAAACATCAAGTTTCATACATTCACTACTTGAAAGCAAAAACAACAAGAAAAACCAACCAACTAAAAAGAAGCATCTTATTCATTCTCTTAGCTTTGACAGTTTTTTCTCATGCTACCCCTTGTAGCTCATTCATTGAACGCAACAAACCTGAAATTATTTTCACAGCTCGTCCTCACATAGGTAGATCATACCAATCAAGTATCCCACAATATATTCCTTATTAGAGAAATAAGTCAAACATAAAATTAAGGGTTTTTTACAAAATTAATATTACACTTACTCTTTTTGCACAACAATAAACGTGTCTTCATAGGTTTGATTGCAGTCCATGATGTTCGAATGGTGGATGGTGCTCTACAGCTATGGCATCAAACCACTGTGTTCATGTTTATGTGTGAATTAAGTGTTGTAACTTAGTTTCTGTGAAAGAAAAGGTGAAAAGGGAATATAAACTAGTAAGGGAAAACTGAAAAGACAAAAATACCCCACACATGATGGTTATGTGACACGATTTCGTTAATAAAACTAACGATCGTTAGCAATATGGACCAAACTCGATACGGTTCAGAACCATGGAGAAAGGATCCGAAAAGAAAAGATTAAAGACTATTTTCGTTAAACCCAATAGACCACAAGGACCATTTATGCAATTAAAGCTACTTGTAATTTCATTGTAATATATGTTGTTTATTATTTTCTTTTCTCTCAAGTTTAGTTCAAGACACTATACTCCATAATACTTCGCGGGTCTCACGATAAATCTTCGCTGTCAAATTAATGAGAAATGATATTTCTCCTCGTATTCATGTTCTTTTTTTAGAACGACAACTAACTATCTCACGCTATATAGCCACAAACTATCGATTCTCACAGAACAAGAGATACCATTGGGATACAAGCCTTTTAGTCCTTGCATTGTGTTCTTATTAATCATCCTACTTAGAAAATTGTGATACATGACATAACTGACGGTTTAAATAAAAAGAGATAATAAGTGGAATACATATATAAAAATCCTTAAAGGTAAAAAATAATGTTTTAAAACCCGGGGTCAACCCGGCCGGACGATGGATGACCGGGCCGGATGTGACCGGTTTTTGCTTGCTTAAGAACCGGATTGAACCTGCAGTTTTCGGTTGACTTGAGTCGACCCAGTTTGATTAACCTGGTCGGATCATACTTTGGTTTCACAATAAAGTATGATAAAAAGCTTTTTTTTCCTTTAAATTTTGCATGCTTTTAATAAATTGAAGAACGAAAAAAAAAAAGAATATGTAGATGATCATATTCAAACTTAGATTGATGCCTCTAGTAGTAATACATTAAATAGTTGACTAAAGGTATTTTGAATACAATTAATAATGTAAATTGTTCTTCATAAAACACTAATTTTGATGCACAACAAGAATACTAGTTAAATAAAAATGTGTAGCGTTCAATGCTAACCAAAACAAATTGGTTTAAATATAGCAATAGTCAGAGATGGATTTAGAACCAAATATCATCGGGTACATTTTTTTTATTTGTAAGTATACTAATTAAATAATACTACATATTTCGATGGACCGGATACATTTATGATGTATTTTTTAAAAATTAACACTAAATCAAAAAAATTCGTGGAGTTTCCAGAAACCCGCGAGAACCCTCTGGTTCCGTCCCTAATAACAGTGTAACACTACACATCTAAAACATCTATCTAAAGTATCTTGAAACTAACAATTGTTACATGTTTAAAACTAACACTATCATCATAAATTATATACCTATTATCTTGGAGCTGTTTAAGGGCCTCTTACAATTTGATGTTTCTATTGATTTTTCGGTGTTTAAAAGTTGTTCGAACAAAATATATTACTTTGTTTTCGTTTTCTCATAAAATCGGTTCGACCTGGTGGTTTAATTGGTTGAACTGGTAACCTGGTGAACCGGTCTCTCGCCTGGTCTCTCGTCTGGGTCAATAAAAAAACACGTTTTTAAAATATTGATAAAAAATGAAAATGAAGACTTAAAATTTCTTTTCACAAGTACAGGGGCGGAGCCAGAAAGTTTTTGTCGAGGGCAAAATTTGTTAAATTTTAGAAACTACACTAAAATTGGTTCGCTAGGGGGTAAATTACAAAAATAATCAGAAAATTTTGAAACTTTACACTTCAATTTTTTTCGCCAAGGGTCACATGAACCCCCGGATCCCTCTTTATTTCCGCCTCGACAAGTGGAGTAGACCCATGCGTGCTGGGTGAATCGACCACAAAGGTACCAGAGGCACCAAGTCGGGATAAGGCAGAAGAGAAACAAACCTTTCACTCGGTGGAGTCGCGCGAGATTAGCACCGAAGCTTCGTATCCCAAAACTACGAGCATTGGTGCCCTCATGCAAGAGGAAGAGAAGAATAGATCGTGCGGAACTCAAGGCCCGACTCAATTTCGATTCGAGTACGATATTTCTCCACCGCATGAACCCGGGCGGAAAGCGCAGAGAACCGGGCCATAGAACCCGATGTTTAACAGGAATGGGAAGAGAGTCGAGGGTGATGAGACATCTCACTCGCAACACTGACAAGTGGCGATGGCGGTGATAGAGAAGAGCGGCGTGCCGGTGTCACGCCAGACCGGGTAGCCAGAGAGCAGGATAGATCGGGCGGAAATATTCCCAGTGAAGCCCTTCGATCCGCACTATGAGTCGATTCAGGAAGTTGGCATAGCGCCGTAAGAAGGTAAATTCATCTTCCGACAACTCCTCGGACAACGAGGATAGTGATACGAGGCATTGAAATCCGTAAGCGACGCGATAGCCAAGAGGAAGACATGTCTCCCATGGCGCCGTCGAAAAGCCGGATGCGTTCACGAGACGCATTAGTGATTTCTCCGAAAACAAGAGAAGGCGCATGCCCGCAAATGTTAAAACATATGATGGGACAGTGATCCCGACGATCACCTAAAAATTTTGAATCACCGCGACCATCGAAAACCGCCACAACCAGTTTGGTGCCATATGTTTAATTCCACGGTGGGAGGGCAGAACCGGTTCAACAAACTCCCACGAAGTTTTCCAAGAAGTGAAATCTCTTTCCCTACTTTGATGGCGGACAACGCAGTACGTAGCCCCTTACTATTGAAATTAGCGGGTGGTCATGACATACACCGCATGTACATCGATGGTGGGGCATCGGCAAATATTATGTATGAGCATTGCTTTAAAGACTACGACCGAATACGTAGTCGGTTACATCTGTCATCAGCAGACTCACCGGTTTTACAGTGAGAAGATATAACCTATGGGCCAACTACGACGCTAGTCGGCGTTGGCAACGCAGAGCACTCTACAACAACTGGATGAATTTCATGGTGATCAAATCCTTCATCATATAATGGCATTATTGGGAGACCCGGATATCGACCATGCAGCGGTATCAAATCAACGGCCATGACGGATGCTTAAATTCCCGGTTGAAGGGGCATTGTCACTCTTTACAATGCCACGGTACCAAGCGAGAATGTAACACGTTACATGCGAAATGGAACCAATCACGGCGGTCGGCCAAAATCCCCAACTTTAAGGTCGCAATTCACCCGTAATATCCGCACAGAGATAACCATTGGAGGGTCATTGTCGGACAACGGCAAAGCTACGTGTCTTGGCCCTACAAAAGAACGTGATATTTTCGCATGGGAGCCCAAACACGATCGGGCGTACCACGCTCGATCACAGAGCATAAACTTAGAATCCGACAAGGATACTTACCGATCGCCGAAGAAGCGTGGCCAAGCTCCGCAGGCGCAGTAATTCTAGCAGAGGTAGAAATTAGTTAAAGCGGGAATTATCGTGAAGTCTATTACCACGACCGCTTTCTAATCCGAATGGTCAAAAAGCGACTGTGAGTGGCGAATGTGTGTAGACTTCACCGACCTTAATAAAGCATGCCCACGTGGATCGCTATCCGTTACTGAGATAGATTGGAAGATAGAGTCCTTGTGGATACCCATTGAAGTGTTTCCTCGACGCGTACAAGGGATATCACCGTATACAAATGACCCGGTCATTAAAAGCCATCCGAAAAGGAACTGTGCGCGACATAGAAGAAACATTCAAAACTCGCGCGAGATTAACATGAAGCTCAATCCAAGAAATGCACCTTCTACAAGCATCAAGGCATGTTCTTAGGGTACTTGATAGAACCCGATGGCATAAAACCGTGTCGAGAAAGACAAAGCGGTACCGACCGGCTGGACCCAGAAGATGTGGCTTTGATCGAGGCAGCCAAAACTAAAATCCGTCTAGAATATCGTCAAATGTTTCTTTTTCTTTAATGTATGTTTTAACTATTTAGTGTATATTTTTCAATTTCATAATAAGGGGTGGTGCTTTATTTGAAAAATAAAATAAAATGTTTAAAAACTATAAGCTTCCGAGTCCATGTCATGAGGGAGAATGTTTTTATATTATGTAGGTTTTGTTTTATAAGTGAAAAAAAAAAAAAAACCCTGATATAGAAGCACTTTTCCCACATCATCTAGTGGTCATAATTTTGTGTAGCAATTTCTTAAGTAATATGAAGAAATTTTGAGCTTATAAAAGAACTTAGATCATAATGTGGTGTTTATGACTTTTTGAGGGCACGTTATAGGAGTTGTTGGATAGTCGACTTGTATGTTTAACACTTTAACTATGATGTCACAAATTAATTGAGATCTTTTTAAGTTGATTTGAACATGGCCGGTAATGTTCTTTTTCAATAAAAAAATAGGTCCCTTAGTAGGCCCCACTCTTCTTTTTGTGAGGAATATTATCGGTTATGTTATTATCATACTTGAAAGGATCTTAATCTGTCACAAATTAGAACATTTTGATTATGTTAATTTTTATAATGTAAGAGTAGGAAACGTAGTATATAAACATAACCACTCAAAATCCTTTTTCTAATTGAGTTATAGTAAGTTTGATGATTTAATTTTCCTACAAATTTAATAGTTCAATTTACCAAGAGTGTTATAAATTGCATATTTCCGTTGATGTATCACGAAGAAATCATAAAAAGCATGCAAGATGAATTCCTCAACAAATGATATACGAGGATGAGGATAATAGGAAGTCGACTGAAGAAGCTCATCAAGCAAAGTTAGAAGATGAAGCATGATGAGGCTCAAAATGCACTAATTTTCGAGATATTTTATTACTGATTTTGATATTATTTTTGGCTCACTTTCCTAGTTAACTTGTTCATTTTCTTATTATTATTATTACTAGTTGATGACTTCCGGACTATAAGTGAAATTATGCTCAGAAATGGCTAAAATATGCAAGACGTCGTTGTTGCCATATTAGGCGACGGGACCTTTCATGTGAGTAAGATGCCGTCTCTAAGACCTCCCAAAACCATCGCTAGATCCAAAACACCGTCGCCAAGACTTCAAGAGGCCGTCTCCAAATGAAACCCAAAACCATCGCTAATTGACTAGCGACGCCGTCGACAAAAAGGGCTGACACCGTCCGCAGTCAAAAACGATAAATATAAGCTTTAGATTTTTCATTATTATGCCTAATATTAGGTAGTTATTGTTGAGTTTTTCAATTCATAATAATTATACAAAACACATAAACATCATTAAAGCATCATCAAAGCATGCAGCGGAAGTAAAGATCAATACGTGTAAACTAATTAACCGAATATAAAAGAACATGCGTACCTTTAGTGATTCCTAACGAAACAAGGAACCAAAAGAAAAAGAACTAACAAACTCTAATCGACTAGGGTTTGAACTAGTCGACTTTAACACCAAGTCGAGCTACCAAGAATTCAAACACAAGTGTGTTTGATATTCGTTCACGTACACACGTATTACTAACGATCCAATGCGAAAAGCTAGGTTCTTGATCACAAACAAGCCAAAAACTATTTTTTGAGCTTGAAAAATCGAACCCTAAGGGTTTAGGGTTGTGACCGATCGGCCAAGCACAAAAGGGAGGAGTGGAGAAGAGATATTAGGTTTGCAAGTCACCAAGATTATTTTAGAATGAATACAAGGGGTTTGCATTTATACTAAAACTATCTTGGTGTCCAATTTAGGGTAGGATTTCCCTAGCCCATATGGTTCGACCGGTTTTGAGATCCCCTAGGGCTTTTAGAACCTTCTCGATCACTAACTTCATCTTTAGTCCTTTAACTTGTTACTTAACGGCCGTTAACCAAACCTCGTTCAATACTAACTCTCGTTAAGTGTTTTATTCGTGAGTAAATAATTAAATATAACATTTTATAAATTAATTAGTTTACGTTGACTCTCATAGGTAATGTATGCAATCTCAAAGTCCCGTGTTCGAATCCGGTCATACGTATATTAAAATGTATCCATAAACCTTTCAGCTCCCACTTGGATATTTCTTAATATAGTAATGATATTGGTTTAGTCTAGCTTAACACGCCAATGCCCCCAGATCGAACCGAGTATGTTTTGCTGGAAAAACCATTCAATGATTCATCATTATACTTATCCTTTTGCTACTAATAGTACATTAACGATGGATGTGGATCAAGTCATTCTATAAGTTAATACTTAATATTATGTTTCTCGTTATATCCGATTGAACAAGATTACCAAATTATCTGAACGTATTCCAGATTGATTTTGGGTATGGCCATACAAACATCTTGTCAACCCAACGAGGGGCTCAAATAGTATTATGCTTTGAAAAAAAATTCAAAGGAACAAATTCTCTTGACTACAAGCAAAACTCATGAACTTTACAACACTTCTGAAACAACCCTTATTACTACCAGTTACGGATAATGTTAGACAATTTAACACAAGTGTGCTACATTCATAACAATTATCTGGTATTTCAAGTCTGAGGACAAATATCCATGATTTACTTAATGACAAGGATCCATAAAGTACAATCATGTTAAGTTGGGATATGTCATATATTCAATTCATTGAAAATCATGTGAATTTGACATGTCACATGCATCAATATACTTAAGTATATTCTACAAAATCTTAGATTTGTCTTAATTCAATGACATTCCCACATCATTGATCGACAACGGACTATTTGGAATAACATAAGTTATTCACAGATTAAACTTGAAAATATAGGATATAATATTATGAAATGAAAAGTAAACATAAATGATATTTTATTTCATTAAAATAATATTTGTTCATAACATCTCTTATCCAAATACTAATCATAGATTTGCATGAAACTACTAGCTAAACGAAGTCGTATCTCATCAACATCGTGAGTAAGCTTTTCCTTAGATAAATTCTTCATAAAGGGATCAACTAGATTGTCATCTGTGTGAACTTTGAGTAGATTGATCTCTCCTATTTTGATTTGTTCTCGAACATAGTGATATCGTTGAGGAAAATTTCTGGTGCCCTTCATGACTCCAGCTTCATTGGAAAATGTTATTGCAGCAGAAATTGTCACAATATACATTTATAGGTAATTCAATTGAGGGCATAAATCCAAGTCCCGAAATGAATTTCCTAATCCAAACAACTTCCATCGCAGCTTCTGAAGCAGCTATGTACTCAGCTTTTGTAATAGACATTGTAGTCGTACTTTGCTTCTTGCTCTTCCAGTCTACTTCTCCTCCATTAACGACAAAGATATATCCCGTCGGAGACTTCTTATCATCTTTATCAGTTTGGACAGACGGTAATTTCAAGTTCTGCATCTGGATTCCCACCATACACTAGAAACATATCTTTAGTAGCCTTTAGATACGTAAGAATGTTCTTAACAGCATGCTAGTGCTTTTCACCTGGATTTTGTTGATATCGATTGGTGATATTTTCTGAAAATGCCACATTGGGCCTTGTACATCTTACAACATACATGATAGATCCTACAGCAGAAGCATAAGGAACCTTTTTCATGTGTGCCACCTCTATAGGTGTTGAAGCGCATAGTTCACTACTTAAGCCATGTTCTACTTGCATTGGCAAATATCATTTCTTGGAATTTTGGATATTGAATCTCTTTAATATTTTATCGATGTAAGTACTTTTACTTAACCAATCAACCGTCTTGATCTATCTCTGTAGATCTTGATTCCTAGAATATATGCTGCTTCCCTTAAATCTTTCATAAAAGAACTTTTCAAGATAAGACTTAACATCTTGTAAACTTGGAATGTCTTTTCCCATGATCAATATGTCATCAACATATAGGATAAGGAAAGTAACATTACTCCACTAACTTTGTGATATACGCATGGCTCATCAAGATTCTAAGTGAAACCAAATTTCTGGATCTCCTCATCAAATCTCTTATTCCATTGCCTTGATGCTTTCTTCAATCCATAAATGGATCTTTGAAGTTTGCATACACGGTGAACTTTGGATTCACAAACCCCTCAGGCTGCGCCATATAGATGTCTTAATCTAGGCGACCATTTAAGAAGGCAATTTTAACATCCATCTGCCAAATTTTATAGTCATAGTACGCCGCTATAGCTATAAGAATCCTAATAGATCTAATGTCTGCTATAGGAGAAAAAGTCTTCTCGTAGTCAACCCCAAAGGTTTGAGGAAACCATCTGGATACCAGACGAGCTTTATGGGTGTGTACATAGGCATCCATGTCAGTTTTTTTCTTGAAGAGCCACTTACTTCCAACGACTTTAGCATTGAGGGAAGGTATACTTCAATCCCGACTTCATTATCTCTCATGGACTGCATTTCACCATTCATTGTGACTTGTCGTTTGTCCTTTTCAGGATCATCCATGGTAGCCTTATAGTTAGCAGGTTCACCAAGATCCCCTAACATATTCTCCTCAACTTCTATGTTAAGATATAGATATTCAGGAGCACGTATAGTCCTTTCAGACCTACGAATGGGCACAACTTCAAAAAACTTTTGTTTTGAGCTTGGAAAATTGAACCCTAAGGGTTTAGGGTGGTAACCGATCGAACAAGCACAAAAGGGAGGAGAGGAGAAGAGAAATTATGTTTGAAAGTCACCAAGATTTGTTTAGAATGAATACAAGGGGTTTGTATTTATACTAAAACTATCTTGGAGTCCAAGTTAGGGTAGGATTGCCATAGCCCATATGGTTCGACCGGTTTTGAGATCCCCTACAGGTTCTAGAACCTTCTCGATCACTAATTTCATCTTTAGTACTTTAACTTGTTATTTAACGACTGTTAACCAAACCTCGTTAAATACCAACTCTCGTTAAGTGTTTTATTCGTGATTAAATAATTAAATATAACATTTTAGATATTAATTATTTTACATTGACTCTCATACGTAATGTGTGCAATCTCGAAGTCTCGTGTTTGATTTCGATCATACATATATTAAAATGTATCCATAAATCTTTCAGTTATGGTTAGATGACTTTTATTGGCAACTCATTTAAGCTTTTTAGCAAACTTTTCTTGTAGTCATATCAAGTGTAAACATCAAGTGATCGTCCTAGAACACTTGTTTATCAATTCAGTTATATATCAATTTGATTTATCATATCTTCTACTTTCATTTTTGCAATGTTTATGTGTGTGATAGTCATTAATATGCTTGATTATACTTGTTAGAAACTACTTAGTTTATATCAAACCTAGTTTAGGATGAATTAATAACTAGTGATAATATGATCTTTGCAAGTGCTTCGTCTTTTACCATTCTTATCAATCTTAATATCTCAGTCTGTAATCTATTGTTAGCACGGTAATTACTACTAATCATGCAACTAATCATTTGTTTGACACCTAGCTTAGTCAAAGTTATGAATTTAAGTTGGTAATTGACTTTATGTATTCTTAAAATCAAACATATCCAATTAAAAGTGATATGCAATTGAATTAGGGTTTACTAATGTACTTTAGTAGGCATAAGCTAACTATGATACCTAATCTAAGGCTTAATTATAGCGTTAGTTGATTCACAATTAGTTCGAGGTTTGTATTGATTGATTTAGGAAATATAATTAATACATGTTTTAGAAATGCTAGGTTAAACTATCTTCCCTCTATCTGCGTATATCGATAGGTGGTGTTTCTCAACCGTCCACGTTGAGGACATTCACATTTGAGATCACTCACGTGCTTGCAAGATTAAATAGTTAATTTTGTTCAAAATGTAGGTAGACTATCCTTAAGTAATTGCTTCTATCTCTATAGTAATTCATCCTTCTAATTTATTGTCATAATTGTTTTTCATTAATCCAATTCAAAGCCCTAAGATTTTACTGCTTTTCATTAAATCCCAAAATACCAAAAATAGTTTCCCCCATTAGAACATTAGGAAGCCGTCTTCAGTTTCTCCTCGTTATTCTCCTGGAGAACAAACTTCCTCCAGATACTTGCATATACTACTCTACAGTGATTAGATACACTACATAGAGGTTGAAAATCTTCTTTATCAAAGCATTCAAGTAAACTATTGAGGAACAAGCTTTAATAAAGGTTAATTCAAGAACAAGAATGTGAGCGCATGAATGATTACTTCAAATAAGACACACGAGGAATCCTTTAAATTTGGACAACACAACAGAACCGAACCATCCATCGACTTGAATGTTGAAACCCAATAATCAGTCATGAATGAAACACATAAAGTTCCACGACAAACAAGGAATCATCTTGCATGATAGGTAGGACACCATGAACTTAAAACCTTTAGTAAAAGCTTACACTCTTTAAGTAACTCATGATTTTGGTTAAATTGAAATGAATAAAGAAATGACATGATTTGGGGGAAATTGTTAATGTGAATAAGGTTTTAAGGCTAATACGAGGTTTTTAATAATGTGGGTTTGACTGGGGTCAACGCTATATATGGGGTTTAAACTGATAAATGAAGTGAAAATAACCTATGTAAAAATAAAGATTGTATACTTCGATATTATTTTAATGATGTGGATATTTTCAAATGGTCATATTTGAAGCAACATCACATTAAAATAAGTTAAATTACGATATAAGTAATAAAAATTTATATTTAATTAAACATTTTTTTTATAATTAATGGCTTTAACCCCATTTTTTAATACAAAAAGTTGAAAACGATGTTGACAAACTAACAATTTAATATATCATAAATCATATTAACGCAACTAAGTTCAAATAATCTCGAAGCTAAACCCTTTTTCATCGACTATAACTCTGGTAAACTAGCTTTGGACCATGGTATATGGCCATGTCCTTAATTTAACACCACAAGGGGACACGACTCCTTTTTTCCCCACTTTTTGTCATGGCAACACCAAGTTAGATAACGCGAGTGTGCATTTTACACCTTTTAACTTGCTTTTTAGCTAAACTTGAATAGACCCAATTATCTGGTAAATCATAGTTATATAAAATAAATAAAGATACTTAAATAACAAAAAATTGTTTTGTTAAATAGAGATATAAATGTGATAAAGCATTGAATCCTATGCACATAATGCATTGAAGATACTTGTTGAAGGATCCTTAATCTAAATCTAAATGAAGGAAGGTCAATTAATATATGTAGTCTAGAATATTTAAATGAGTAATCTTTTCTGATTCTTTATTACTAGGTTTATATATAGGTGACATCCATATAAATCACTTTCTTTATTTTAAAGATAAAAAGATAAAATTATCATCTTCCATTCTATTTTCATCTAATAACTCTAATTAAATTGTATTTTACTCTTTAAGGCAATTTCATCGCATATAAAAGCCAAAATCTCCAACCCCTTTCCATACTCAACCAACAAAAAATAAGGTTTTCACTTTCACAAACACACATAAACATGCAATTGAAATCAAACATCAAATGAAGGATCCTTAATCTAAAAGAAAGAAGGACAATATATGTAGCCTAAAATATTTATATGACAAACCTTTTAATTTGTTGTGCTACAACGAATTAACCCTAAACATAATTGATCGTGCTTATTCCCTTAATACTACAAACGTTTACTGAATTCTAAACCTGCTATTGAGTCATTCATCAATTTTGGTGACTGTGCTTTAGGGTTTTGTAAAGTTTTCTAGGGTTAGGGTTTTTTCAACGATAGCCATTAATTCACTAACCTTTTTCTTCATGGTATTTAATTATTTTATCCTAATTTTATTATTTGTGTTTACACTTTTCTTAACCCTAATTCTTGTTAAGGTTTTGTCAATCTTATCTGCCTTTATGATTTGTCAGTACGGTTTTATTGTTCTTGGTTATTGGCCATCACGTTTGGGTTGTTGTTGGTTTACTGGGAACATTGATAGATTTGGGTAGTATTGTGATTGTGTTTTCATGGTGTAATTAAGAGTGGTTTTCTGATTTGGGAGGGAGGGGAAGAAACCATAACAAGAAAGGTGCTTGTGGGGTTAATTCGAACCATAATAGCATATTCTTTTAAGTGCTACTGCTGAGATTAATGTGGCTGCAAAAAAACGCACATAATGAGTCACTATCTAATGATACGAACATAGCGTTTCCTCCCTTGGAAACCATGGATGGATGATCGGTTGCGACTCCTATCAATGTATCAAACAATGATGATGAAGAAAACCTAAACAGAGGTATACAGTCTCCATCTTATGCCAACGTATTGAATGCTGAGGTGGACACTAATGTTTCCTTAGATGATAAGATTAGTAAAATTAAAAAAACGAATGTTGGAAGGTAAACTAGTGCTATTGGGTGACGATCGGAAGCAATTAAACACAAGAGGTGATAAGCCGAGTAACGCTGGAACTAGTTTTAATGGCGAAACATGTATTTCAAACTTTTTTTTACCTTAATAGCCCCGATTGGTAATAGGGCTGTTGTTTCCAATCACATAACATAAATCCTGGAGGGTAAGGAACGTTTCAAGAATAATGTCTATGGGTTTTTCTGGGCAAGAGAGTTGCGTATCCGGTGGTTGAAAACTATGTTAAGAATGCGTGGAGTAGTTTTGGGCTTTTTCGTACTATGATGAATGCAAAAGGTACTTTCTTCTTTAAATTCAGCTCAAACACGGGTATGGAAGCAATGCTTGAAAGAGGACCATGGTTTATTGGTAACATGCCATTGGTTCTTCATAAATGGTCTCATATGGCGAATGTTTCTAAGGAGGATTTAAAGAGTGTCACAATGTGGGTTAAATTCCATGATGTGCCTATCACAACATTTACGGAGGATGGATTGAGTGCTATTACTACAAAGCTTTGCACCTTTTTAATGATAGATACATATACAACCTCCATGTGCATGGAATCATGGGGTCGGTCTAGTTTTGCGAGGACCATGATTGATCTTCGTGCTGATATTGTGTTGAAAGACACTCTTATTTTGGCAGTGCCTAAAGTTGAAGGTTATAGATATATCTTGCCTTCTATTCGCGTGGAGTACGAGTGGAAACCCACAGATGTCCAACGTGCATGGTTTTTGGACATTCTTTGGACGTTTGTCCAAAGGTGTCACACCCCAAATTACTGCTTTGCGTGAATGGAATTCACGGGATTGACCGTCATAGCATCACAATCACAGTTATATTGAACGACCTAAAGTGTCGTTTAAAACACATCGTTGGATATTTAATTAAAAACGTTCGAGTTACAACATAGGTCCCAAAAGTTTATAAAGTTTGCGGAAATATAAATATATTACAAGTCCAAACGATGTTTTGAAAGAAAGTGCCATAATGTACAATGATATAAGTCGGCGCCATGACTCAAAAGGTTCCTTAACCATGCCATGATGAGTATGCCTTAGTTACACGAAAATACATTGCTAAACGGTCAACAATAATGTTGGTGAGAAATCATAGGTTTATGTAAATGTTTTATACGACTACGCAAGTATAGACCAGTATGACAATCATGTCACGGAAAAATGTTACAATTGCTATAAGTCCATGACACGAAACTAGACTGTTCATAATGTACGCCCAAATGAGTGTTTGCGGATAACTCAATAATGTTATTAAATGAAATGCATCCGTATGACTAGTTGGGATTCACCAACCCGGATGGGCGCCACCTCGATAGATCTATCCACTCACCTCGCTTCTAAGATTAACGGTTCATGTTCGTGAAATGGGACTTTCAATTGGCATGTGGTAACTTAAGCAATGTAAATGAATTTAACATACTTGGTATCGTAATAAAATGTTGTGCAATGTATTCTCCCCGTAGGTTTGAAAATAATTATAAACATGTACGACGGGCTATGAAAACTCACTTGATAAATTGGTATGATGACAAGAGTGAGTACATCGAGGTATAGCGTGATACTTGAATCTTGACCTATTACGAATGATATGATATGTAATGAGTTATGATGTAATGTTATGCATGCATTTCAGTATGTTATTTATACCATTTGTGAGTTTTGAAAATAATACTTATCGTCGAAAATACTCTTTTGACGTCTTGACCAATCTTAAATCACTTTACAAGTATTTACGTCAAAATGTCATCCTACAATAGTTTCAGAATGATTTATTGTGAAATTTAACTTTTCGTCGCAAAATAATGTCGTGGAAATTTCATGAAAGTGACAAAATGGCTTGAAAAACTAGTCGTAAAATGGTGTACGTCGAACGTTAGGAAACGAGCTCAACGGTTTTGGAAAGCTTGTATCAAAATCTAGAAGTTTTAGTACATGAGTTTTCGTCATAGAGGTCTCGATCATAAAGATAATAGAGGTTAAATATGGTGATTTTGTCCAAATGTGGTTTAAAATGTGAGTTTCGGCAAAGTTTAAGCAACCGTAAATAATTTATTACAACTCCGCTATACAAACGGTTGGTCGTTTTAGAAAATATGCTTGGTGATCTCGATTTTATTAGAAGACATCTTGTTACAAAAAGTTCTACATCATCATTAAAAATAGCCTTCAACATGGTCGTTTTGTTTACCGTAACACTTGTCTCGTAAAAATAATATAGTTTTTCTTAAATAAGTAAGTTACGGCAATTTTATGAAAACGTGTATATTTTAGTCGTTACAAATTGATTGCAGCTAAACAGTCAAGTCAAATAGACTTAAAACTGCTCAGACACAAATGCAATTAAGATCAGAGAATACAGGGGATTCCCGGGTCGTTAAGTCCCAAGGAGACTCAATGGTGTGTTTAAAACAAACTCAGATGATAGAATGATCACTAAGGATAGTGATCGTAAAGGTTATGATTAGAAATTACACTCTTGATTGATTGGAATAGAATGGACACGATTTGGAAAGCACAACAACCGGATCAAAGAAACGTAAGCGTAAGTTTTAGAAACTACGTGCGCACAAAATAAAAAGTGAAAACTAAAAGTAAAAGACCTAAAAATATAAAAATGACATTTTGGAATCCTAAAATAAAAGAAAATTATTAGAAAAGGAAAATTATTTTAACACTATTTAATTAATTATTATTAATTAAAAACTATTTTAACTATTTAATAAATACTCTAAAATGAAAGAAAATAGGAAATAAGGTTAGAAAAATAAACTTATGATTCTGAAAATCTAAAATACTATAAAACTAATTTTAAAACTAAAATATATTTTCACACTTTTATCTAATTATTACTAATTAATAACTATTTAAAATACACTTAAATACTAGAAAATAGAAAATAAACTTGTAAAATAAAATTTTAACTTTGAAAATCTAAAATATGATAAAACTAATTTTAAAACAGAAAATATATTTTTAGACTTTTAATTATTTATTACTAATTATTTATTATTTATTAACTATTTATAATTATAATAAATACTAAAAGATAAAGAAAAATCTGAAACTTTTCTAAAATTCCTATGTGATAACAGAAACCTAAGAAAACTATAAAAACAAGATTTGCTTATTAATAAGTTGAAAAGAAAAATTAAAAAGCTAAAAAATCTTAAATAAACGCTATCACTATTTTTATATTGATGTTTTTGTGATTTTTATTTTTGAAAACTACTTATACACTAATATTATGAAACTTTAATAAAGACAAAAAATTTACAAAAGTCAAATAAGCAGTTTTGATGAGCTTATTACCCAACAGTGGGCTAAAATAGCTTAATAGGTGGAATTAAGCTCAAACAAGCTCACTACTTGAAACAGAAGATAGATTGATATGAAAATAAGCTAGATAAACTATTTTGATACTAAAAGATACAAACAATCCAACTGAAAAGCTCCAATAAGCCAATAAGCACTTTGGCTATTGTAGTGAAAAAACAGAAAATGGGACACACTTTAAGCCCTTAGCAGCCCTAGTAAACAAGCTCAAAAGTGAAAAATAAAACTTGACAACTCAAGAAGACCAGGTTGGCTTTCCAAAGAACCAGAGATCAAGAGATTTGGACAAGTAATGAGCTTAATGCAAGCTTATCAATATGAGCACAACCACTGTGCACAGGACAGATGTGCAGATAGGTACCCCACAAAAAGCAGTCTAAAAAGCACTTAAAAAGCCAAGAAACTAAGAACTATCATTTTTATATTTTTCTTTACCAACTAGACTACAATACCCCAAAAGCTTATAAACTGAAACCTACTAATGAACCCACAGTGAAATTCCAAGTTTTATTCAAAAACGACCATTTGAGAATTTTGACTTTTTGAGAAAAACCAAAAAGTTGACCAAAGTGACTTTTGATTTGATCTTAAGCACTGATGATGTTGTTTTAAGATGTAATGAGACTAACTTGAGCAAGATTATCAACTTTTGAACACAAAATGATGATCATGCTTTTGAAAAATCCAACAGTGGACTGCACAATTTAAGTTTGAAGAATTTTGACTTTGTGCTATTGAGAAATGATTCTTGTGAAATCAGTTATTTAGAACTACTTAGACAGATTTCTAACAAAACCAAAGACTAGAACTCCTTTGAACACAACAAACCAAACACACCTTATACTTGACTGTTATGATGTTTTTCAAACTAAATCACAATTGTAACCCATCAACTTGATTACAGACCATTTATAATCACTTGTTATGACTAAATAAACCTAAATCAACAATCAAAACAACATTAACCTCAGACTTGATGATTATACCATTTCTACTGTTAAAACCAAGTTTTTGCAAACTATGAATTGAAAAGAACAAGCTATTGATTTAAAAGCCTAGACACACTAAAATATGACTAGTGAATACAAAGAAACAAAAATATAAGCTACTTAAGCACTGTAACAGTAAAATACCAATTTAGTTAAAAATGCTTACAAGAGGTTTTGAGGCACAAACTAAGAACTAGGAACTGATAACCAATCCTAAATGCTCTCCACAAGCTCTAAACCAAGGCCATCCAATATCAACCTTGCTCCAACCTTTCTTGTACCTTTCACCATGATTTTTGATTTTTGAAGTATTTAAATTGGATTTTTGGTGATTTTGATTTTTAGTCTAAACTAATTTTTATTGTTTCTAATAGCTTTTATAAGCTATATGGGAGCTTAAATGACTTAAATCAGTCCATACCAACTCACGAAAACACCATTTGATCAAACTTAAGATTTTGCATAAATATGAGATTTTTCATAAACTGAAATAGAACTTTAAATCTTGAAATTGATAATTCACAAAAGCTTTATTATATCATGAAAACTTGAAATACAGAGTTTAAGAGCTAAAAACATACACTGAAATTGAAAATTAACTTAAAACGACATGAAAGATAAAAATTACACTAGATAGATCAATACATTGCATAACTCCTCTTCTTTATAGACTTTTCATACTTCCCACGTGTCTCTGAGACTTTCCCACCACTCTTGAGCCATTGGATCACTCAGAATAATCATAACCGTCCACCTAGCTTTTTGGCGCCAAAAATTCTTCAAGCAGGTTTTTAGCTTTAATGAGTTTGGTTGTGTTAATTAAAGCTTTTGGAGTTTAGAGGGGGGTGGAGGAGACAAGGAATGGGAGGGTTGAAATTGGGTGGAAACCATGGTTTGGTATTGGTGTTTGACATTGGGAGAGACAGAGCTACGATTAGCTACGGTATTGGGCGTATTTCTTGGGTTTGACTTTCATTGACCGAGCCTAAATAATAACAAAGGGGGTCAAGGCATGTGATAGGGTGTCAAATGAGTTGTGACACAGGGGCTCAAGGTTCAAGGTTCAAGTCAGTGGGATGGGTTAAATATTGGATTGGGCTTGGATAGTTTTTGGGCTTAGATATATATTTGTGTCCGTTTGGTTTTAGTGATAAACAAGGACCAAAATGCAATTTCACCAAACTTGAAGGACTAAACTGAACTTTTTCCAATGCTCTCCCAAGGACCAATTTTGACAAACATTGATAAAACAAGGACCCTTTTGCATAAAATCCATTTTCAACGGTCCAAGGACTATTTTTGCAAATTTCCAAAGTTTGAGGACCTTTCTTGCCAATTGACCAAAGAATCATTCAAGGATCATTTTAAACAACTTAGAATACTTGAGGGACCTTGAATGATAAATTTCACATTTTGAATTTCAGGACTAGATTTGACAACTTTTAAAACTTGGGGACTAAAGCGCCAATTTTGCAAACTTGATACATTTTCATCCGATTTTGATATTTTTGCATTTAAAACACATAAAACACTGATTTGTGATAATTTGATCATTTTGATGTGTTTACGAGTGTTTTCGAGATGATTTTGCGGTTTAGATTATGTAAAAATGATGAGTATTTAGACACTCATCAATCCCCCACATCGAGATATTGCTAGTCCCTAGCAATGATTTGAAAAACCTTGATGGATTTGAAAACTCTTTACCAAAAGCCATCACTTACGGAGTAGCCAATTGTTTTGATTCAAGTAAGAATCTTGGTACAACGATAACCGGATGATTTATTGGCAAATCATAAACCATATAACGGTTTGATGTGTCTTTACCGAAGCCGTACCATACGGACTAGCCAACTCTTAGATAAATTATCGAGATTATCTTTGGTGAGTGAATACCAATTATGGATTTTCCATTGCCTTTACCACAAGCCATAACCTTGCGGGCTAGCCAACTCATTATCTTTTGAGGATGATGGGGAGTGAGAAACCATACAATTTTGGGCAAATTGCAAGCCATATAAACGGTTTGAGCAATCTTTACCAAGAGCCGTTTGCTCTGGATTAGCCAATCCTTTTGTCTTACGACACATGGCGGATGATAACCAAATGAGAAAGTGTAAAACACTTACTCCAAAAAAAATTTTGGCCAAAAGCAGGGAATTGGGTGGATAATATATGAAATTGTGACGAATTCCCCCACACTTAGAAATGAATATTGCCCTCAATATTCAAAGTACCGCGGTTATGCGAAACAAAGAACGTAAAAGGAAATACTACGGCCATTATTTAGAAGATTTTTTTTTTTTTTTTTTTTTTTTTTTTTTAGAAAGATTGAGAATATACAACGGTGTGGGAAAACTCCCCACACTAGGGTGGTAGAAAGGGATAAGAAGATGAATTATGGGTGAAAACCCATATGGTGCGTGCTAATGTTTTTGATTACCGAGTCACTAGCTTGACTCGATCCCGCATTCATTGGTTCATGGGGAATGTTTGTAAATCCGGGACAACCACGGGGAATGTCCTCTCCAAAGTAATGCTTAACTCGATGACCATTCACTTTAAAATTAGGACCATCGGGTTGAGATAACTCAACGGTACCATAAGGATAAACCTTAGCAATAGTGAATGGACGGACCAGTAGGGACTTAAGCTTTCAGAAAATCTTCAATATGGAATTGAAAAGAAGGACTCGATCACCAACGTTGAAAACGCGGTTCTTGATCTTGGAGTCATGAATCTTCTTTGTCTTTGCTTGTAGATCAAAGAGTTCTCATAAGCTTGATCACGAAGTTCATTTAATTCATTCATTTGAACTTTTCTATGATCACCGGTTTGTGTCTGTATATCGAAGTTTGCATGCTTTAAGGCCCGTATGCCTTGTGCTCTAACTCAATCGGAAGATGACATGCCTTTCCGTACACTAGCTTGTATGGAGTACACCCAATTGGTGTTTTGTAAGTCATCGAAAAGCCCAGTCGTCATCCAGTTTATCCGACCGGGATGCACGATTTTCGCCTCTTGTCCTTTCAAGAATCCTTTTAATACCACGGTTTGAAACTTCCACCGCCCACTTGTTTGGGGGTGGTATGCGATAGAGAGCGATGGGTAACACCATATTTTGCATGACTCTTTCAAATTGGTCATTACAAAATGTGTACCACGATCACGATTATCGCTCTCGGAGTTCCAAACACAAAAAGAGATTTCAAAACTTCACAACTACTCGGGCATCATTGGTGGGTAAGGCTTTTGCTTCAACCCATTTTGACAGATAGTCAACGACCACGAGTATGTACTTGTTACCACGAGACGATGGAAATGGCCCCATAAAATCAATACCCCATATGTCAAATATCTCACAAACTTGAATGGCATTTTGTGGCATTTCATTCCTTTGAGATATATTACCATGACGTTGACAAGCGTCGCGAGGTTTTGACATAATCATGGGCATCCTTATAGATTGTGGGCCAATAGAACCGGAATCAAACACCTTTTGGCGGTGTAGTTTGGACTATGATGGCCCCGGTGGGTCCAGCATGGCAAGCGTGAGAATGTCAATAGCTTCCGTCCATAAACACACCGTCGGATGACTTGATCCGCACAGATTTTGAACAAGAAAGGTCGTCCCGAAATAATGTTTAACATCTTTGAAGAATTTGTTCTTCTGTTGGGTCGACATCCCTTTCACAATGAAGTTACCGCATGGTAATTTGCAAAATCGACAAACCATGGGGTGGTAGAATCTCCACGAAAAGAAACCGCATTGAGTGTCTCGAGAGGAAATGTTTCATTTATATCCTTTTCTCGAAAACATCTTGGTGAGGTTTTCTAATGCAGACGAGATGATCGTTGCTAGATTCTCGGCTCCTTTTTATCACGTATAATGATATCAAATTCTTGGAGGAGGAGAATCCAGCGAAGCAATCTCGGCTTTGCATCTTGTTTTGCAAAGAGATATTTAAGAGCCGAGTGATCCGTATACACTCGCATTTGGTCAAGATAAGATCGGCGAAACTTCTCAAATGCATACACCACGGCTAATAGCTCTTTTTACGTGGTGGTGTAATGAGTCCGAGCCTCGATCATAGTTTTGCTTGCGTAGTGAATAGGTGAAAATGCTTATTTCTTCGTTGCCCTAGGACTGCACCGATAGCAAAATCACTTGCATCGCACATGAGCTCAAAAGGCAAGTCGGTCGGGAACAGCGAGAATGGGTGCTTGGTTAGCTTTTTCTTCAATGTTTCAAAAGCTACGATGCACTCGGGTGAGAAGATAAAAGGAGCATCCTTTTCAAGAAGATGGGTCATAGGCGGGCGATTTTGGAAAAATCTTGAATGAATCTCGATAGAAACCGGCATGACCCAAAAACTCCTAATACCCTTGGCGGTAGTAGGATGAGGTAACTTAGCAATGACATCAACTTTGCTCTATCTACCTCAATCCGTTCTTAGAAATCTTATGGCCAAGGACAATGCCTTCTTTGACCATAAAGTGACTCTTCTCCCGGTTTAGACAAAGATTGGTGTCTTCACACCTTTGAAGCATTTTATCTAAATGGGAGAGACATGATTGAAAAGAATCCCCAATGACCGAGAAGTCATCCATAAACACTTCCATTGTTTCCCGATCATGTCGTGGAATATGGCCATCATACATCGTTGGAGCGTGCGGGAGCATTACATAAGCCAAAAGGCATACGTTTGTAGGCAAAAGTTCCGTATGGGCAAGTGAATGTGGTCTTCTCTTGATCCCGTGGATCAATAGGGATCTGAAAGTAACCCGAGAAACCATCAAGGAAGCAATAGTACTCATTCCTGCTAATCTCTCAAGCATCGGTCCATGAAGGGTGAGGAAAATGGTCTTTACTGGTGGCGTCATTCAACTTACGATAGTCGATGCAAACACGCCATCCGTAACCAATCGAGTTGGAATTAACTCGTTATCTTCATTGTGATAACATAATGCCACCCTTTTCGGGACACAATGAATTGGGGTGACCCAAGGACTATCGAGATCGGGTAAATCAATCCGGCATCAAGAAGTTTGATAACCTCTTGTTTGATAACATCATGGATTTTGGATTCACTCGTCTCGATGTTGAGCTGCGGGTTTGAAGTCATCCTCCATCAAGATTTTATGGGTACAAAACTCGGGGTTTATACCTTTGATGTCGGAGAGTTTCCAAGCAATTGCTTGCTTGTGTGACTTCAAGATTGTAATGAGAGCGACTTTTCATCTTTACTCAAATCTCGAGCAATAATGACGGGTAATTTATCATCACCCTCAAGGAATGCATACTCGAGATGAGGAGGTAAGTCCTTAAGCTCAACCTCGGAAATTCTTGATTTTCTCAATGACTTGACTTCCTTGTTATGAAGTTTGATGGGAGGAGAGGAAGAGAAGTATCCAGTTGACAATTTCTCAAGAAGAATATCTCCTCAGTTAATCTCATTTGATTAATCTCAACCGGGATTGAATCACTAGGATGAGGGGTTGATGATGGATCATCATTGAGCAACTTCTCAATAAAGTATATCCCTTCAATATCAATTGGGCGTGATCAATTTCCCAGTGCAGAATCACTAGCCAAATATGCTTCAATCTCATCTAAGATGAAGTCGCTTCCCTCAAACGGAGTGATAGAAGGAGTAGCATTGGCTATGATAGGTGAGAAGATGTGGTGGAATCCCTCACGAAATTATGAGAATAACCAAGAACTTCTTGAGTACTCGTCGAAAGCAACATCGATGATATCTATTCGGTTAACCGATTCGAATCATAATTTGCGGAGTACCTCGAAGTTTGGTCAAGGTTGAAGGTGACGACTTCATTACCAACACGCAATGTGATTTCTTGCTCAAATACATCTATGAGAGCACGGCCGTTCTCGGAATCCTCGACCAACAATGAGAGGAACCCGATGATCGGCATCAAAATCAACAACCACGAAGTCGGTGAAATGGAACTTTCCTACTTTCAAAACACGTCCTCGGCAATGCCAAGAGGACGGGATATGGAAACGATCGACAAGCTCGAGAGTCATGCATGTAGGAGTGAGTTCGGAAGAAAGTTTCTTCCACACTGAATATGGCATAAGATTAATGCTTGCACCAAGATCTCGCTAGGGCAAAGCATTCAACCATCCACAGGAATACACAAGGTAAGAGAAATTTCCCGGGATCTCCAAGCTTTCGAAGCTTTTGAATAACTTCTTGGCGAGTTCTCGTTAAGAGGAGTCTTAGCCATTTCAAACGACTTTTCCTTATTGCTTAACATGTGTTTGAGAGTCGATGCAAACTTGGGCATCGGCATGATAGCATCCACAAAGCTTATGTCAAAGTGTAACTCTTGGAAAATTTGGAAAAATTTATCCATTTGATGACTAGCTTTCTCACGGAGCTTTGCTCATTCAAGCGCGATGGGTAAGGAATAGAAGATTTGGATTCGATTCTCAGCAGGGAGCTATAGGAGGTTCAAAACAACTCCTTGATTTGACTTGGGTTTCGGACCACTTGAGGTTGGACTACAGAAGGTAGGACGTGTCTTGATGCCGTGAGCTTGAATTATGCACTTTGTCCGTAGTATCCTTGGTAACTTGACTCATTGGCACCGGTGGAGGTGGCATTGGAGTCGTGGGTCCATGTGTTTTGGAGGTTCACCGTCCCATACCTTAGGAAGAAAAGAAGAAGAAGAGGTAGTAGGAGCAGCGGGTCCAGTGTATGAAACACCACTTGGGTTGTGATCGCCTTAGCATCGCCCCTCGGGTTAGCGATCGTGTTGCTCGGTAAAGTACACGAGCCCGAGTCGATCATTTAAAGACTTCTTCGGATCGACAATCGGTGACCAACAACTGTTCATTTCATCTTGGGATTTCATAAAGCGCTTGATAACTCATCGGATGATGGTCTGGAGGAGTAATGACGGGAGGAGCTGGAGGGACAATTTGAGGTCGTATGTTTTGATTATGACCAAAATTCCCTTGATTAGGATTCATATTCCCATGAAATTGATTCCCTCGATTGAAATTGTTTTGATGAGGGTTTCCTTGATGTTGGAAACCTTGATTGGGTCGAGGATAGAAATTACCTTGGTTTTGATAACCTTGGTTCATTCTTGGTTGGTTCGATTCGGTTGTGCATTTGTGATTTTGAAAACCGGGTGGTGCTGATTAGTGTTAGCACGGTAGTGTGGTTCATTTTGAGGACGGTATTGATTACCTCCTTGTTGTGAACTACCGGCTAGAGCATTTGCCTCAAAAGGACTACCATCGGTGGCGGTACAATTGTAGTAAGCGTGAGGACCACCACAAGTGACACAAACTTCAACTTTCTTCACTTGACATGTGTTGGTGGTGAGTGAAGGAGACTTTCTTCAGTTAGCAAGAACCAAAGCTCGAACAATGTCGTGAGTTTATCAATCTTAGCATCGGTGCTAGATGTACTCACGGGGATGAAGAAGAAGAAGGTCCGGCATTAGGCGATATGTCTTAGCTCGAAAGGACGGACTGAGATTTGTTCTCAATGATCCGCAAGGCCTCTTTGGTGGTCTTGCTCAGAAATACCTCCAGCGGAGGCATTCAAAGAATCTTGATTAGCTGATTGAGACCATTGTAGAAAGTATCCATTTGCATTAACTCGGTAAAACCGTGATGCGGACACTTGAAGCAACTCTTTATAACGATCCCATGCCTCCCGAATGATTCATCAAATCTAGAAAATTTCATTATCTCATTCTTAAGACTTGTGGTTCGGGATGGAGGATAGAACTCGTTAACGAACTTGGTGACAAGATCTTCCCATGTCTCTATAGAGCGAGGGGTTGTTTCTCAAGCCAATTCGGGCTTGTCCTCTAGAGAAAATGGGAGCGAAGAAGCTTGATAGCCGGATGGGACATTCTTGTACTTGATGGTAGATGCTATCTTGTTAAACCATCGAATGTGTGCATGAGGATCATCCCGCTCAAAACCATAGAATTGGCTTTGGGTTACTAGATTGAGCAACCCGTTTGAGCTCGAAAGTGTCGACCACGATGGTTTGGAACAACAATGGCATCTCCGTAACCCTCGATGGGTGCTTGGAGAAGCTCATTCATGGGTTTATCTTACGCCATTTCGACGGAGGTGGTGGTGGTAGGCGTTCCTCGATCCACGGTGAAGGAGCCGAACGTCCTCTACGTCTGCGAGGAATGTTTCCAAGTTCGGAAAGTGGACTTGTAGAATGGAAGAGCAGTCTTGCATGCACTATGTATAAAACCAATTTTCAAAACAAATGAGGCAAAACACAAGTGAACTTAACCAATAATCACAAATGAAATGGCTTCTTTGAAAAGGTACACCAAATCACAAGTGACACAAAGGCAAGTTTTAAATCGATGTTCGGGAACTTATTAATGGTCGCACCCAGTTAGGTAGTGCTTTGCCTTGATTTCGGTGGTTGATTTTATGTATTCAATTAAGTACCACCGAAAAGACGTAGGTAAGATTTGTGCGGATGGGTTTAAAACTTTTGGACAATATTTTTGTTATCGTCCGTTTAACCAAATCGTATCTCTTCAAGAATCACCTTAAAGAGAATACAAAATAAAAACGTTCCGATTGTTTTGTTGTTTTATATTTTTTGGTGTTTTAACACTTTAGGAAAAGTGTTAATGAACTTTTGGTTTTCTTATAACTTTACAAAAACTTTATACAAATGGTGGGTATGTGCAACAATGGATCCGAAAATGGCTAAACACACGCTAAAGCCTCCCGGCAGCGGCGTAAAATTTTGATTGCATGCAAAACAAGTCAAGTCAAATAGACTTAAAGCCGCTCGAGACACAAATGCAATTAAGATCGAGAGAATACGAGGATTCGGGTCGTTAAGTCCCAAGGAGACTCAATGGTGTGTTTAAAACAAACTCGGAGGATAGAATGATCACTAAGGATAGTGATCGAGTAAAGGTTATGATTAGAAATTACACTCTTGATTGATTGGAATGGAATGGAGTCTGATTTGGAAAGCACAACAACGGATCAAAGAAACGTAAGCGTAAGTTTTAAAAACTACGTACACGCACAAAATAAAAAGTGAAAACTAAAAAGTAAAAGACCTAAAAATATAAAAATGACATTTTGGAATCTTAAAAATAAAAGAAAATTATTAGAAAAGGAAAATTATTTTAACACTATTTAATTAATTATTATTAATTAAAACTATTTTAACTATTTAATAAATACTCTAAAATGAAAGAAAATAGGAAATAAGGTTAGAAAAATAAACTTATGATTCTGAAAAATCTAAAATACTATAAAACTAATTTTAAAACTAAAAATATATTTTCACACTTTTATCTAATTATTACTAATTAATAACTATTTAAAATACACTTAAATACTAGAAAATAGAAAATAAACTTGGAAAAATAAAATTTTAACTTTGAAAATCTAAAATATGATAAAACTAATTTTAAAACAGAAAATATATTTTTAGACTTTTAATTATTTATTACTAATTATTTATTATTTATTAACTATTTATAATTATAATAAATACTAAAAAGATAAAGAAAAATCTGAAACTTTTTCTAAAATTCCTATGTGATAACAGAAACCTAAGAAAACTGTAAAAACAAGATTTGCTTATTAATAAGTTGAAAAGAAAAATTAAAAAGCTAAAAAATCTTAAATAAACGCTATCACTATTTTTATATTGATGTTTTTGTGATTTTTATTTTTGAAAACTACTTATACACTAATATTATGAAACTTTAATAAAGACAAAAAATTTACAAAAGTCAAATAAGCAGTTTTGATGAGCTTATTACCCAACAGTGGGCTAAAATAGCTTAATAGGTGGAAATAAGCTCAAACAAGCTCACTACTTGAAACAGAAGATAGATTGATATGAAAATAAGCTAGATAAACTATTTTGATACTAAAAGATACAAACAATCCAACTGAAAAGCTCCAATAAGCCAATAAGCACTTTGGCTATTGTAGTGAAAAAACAGAAAATGGGACACACTTTAAGCCCTTAGCAGCCCTAGTAAACAAGCTCAAAAGTGAAAAATAAAACTTGACAACTCAAGAAGACCAGGTTGGCTTTCCAAAGAACCAGAGAACAAGAGATTTGGACAAGTAATGAGCTTAATGCAAGCTTATCAATATGAGCACAACCACGTGCACGAGACGATGTGCGAGATAGGTACCCACAAAAAAGCGATCTAAAAGCACTTAAAAAGCCAAGAAACTAAGAACTATCATTTTATATTTTTCTTTACCAACTAGACTACAATACCTCAAAAGCTTTTAAACTGGATCCTATTAATGAACCCACAATGAAATTCCAAACTTTATTCAAAAACGACCTTTTGAAATTTTGACTTTTTGAGAAAAACCAAAAAGTTGACCAAAGTGACTTTTGATTTGATCTTAAGCACTGATGATGTTGTTTTAAGATGTAATGAGACTATCTTGAGCAAGATTATCAACTTTTGAACACAAAATCTAGATCCAACTTTTGAAAAATCCAACAGTGGACTGCACAATTTAAGTCCAAATGAATTTTTGACTTTGTGCTATTGAGAAATGATTCTTGTGACTGAAATCAGTTATTTAGAACTACTTAGACAGATTTCTAACAAAACCAAAGACTAGAACTCCTTTGAACACAACAAACCAAACACACCTTATACTTGACTGTTATGATGTTTTTCAAACTAAATCACAATTGTAACCCATCAACTTGATTATAGACCATTTATAATCACTTGTTATGACTAAATAAACCTAAATCAACAATCAAAACAACATTAACCTCAGACTTGATGATTATACCATTTCTACAGTTAAAACCAAGTTTTTGCAAACTATGAATTGAAAAGAACAAGCTATTGATTTAAAAGCCTAGACACACTAAAATATGACTAGTGAATACAAAGAAACAAAAATATAAGCTACTTAAGCACTGTAACAGTAAAATACCAATTTAGTTAAAAAGCTTACAAATGGTTTTGAGGCACAAACTAAGAACTAGGAAATGATAACCAATCCTAAATGCTCTCCATGAGCTCTAAACCAAGGCCATCCAATATCAACCTTGCTCCAAATTTTCTTGTACCTTTCACCATGATTTTTGATTTTGAAGTATTTAAATTGGATTTTGGTGATTTTTGATTTTTAGTCTAAACTAATTTTATTGTTTCTAATAGCTTTTATAAGCTATATTGGAGCTTATGTGACTAAATCAGTCCATACCAACTCTGAAAACACCATTTGATCAAACTTAAGATTTTGCATAAATATGAGATTTTTCATAAACGAAATAGAACTTTAAAACTTGAAATTGATAATTCACAAAAGCTTTATTATATCATGAGAACTTGAAATACAAAGTTTAAGAGCTAAAACATACACTTGAAATTGAAAATTAACTTAAAGCGACATGAAAGATAAAAATTACACTAGATAGATCAATACATTGCATAACTCCTCTTCTTTATAGACTTTTCATATTCCACGTGTCTCGAGACTTTCCCACCAAACTTGAGCCATTGGATCACTCAGAATAATCATAACCGTCCACCTAGCTTTTTGGCGCCAAAAATTCTTCAAGCAGGTTTTTAGCTTTAATGAGTTTGGTTGTGTTAATTAAAGCTTTTGGAGTTTAGAGGGGGGTGGAGGAGACAAGGAATGGGAGGGGGGTTGAAATTGGGGTGGAAACCATGACTGGTATTGGTGTTTACACTTGGGAGAGACAGAGCTCTGATGGCTACGGTATTGGTAGCGTGTTTCTTGGGTTTGACTTTCATTGACCGAGCCTAAATAATAACAAAGGGGGTCAAAAATGCATAGTGATGGGGTCGAAATGAGTTGTGACACAGGGGCTCAAGGGGTCAAGGTTCAAGTCAAGTGGGATGGGTTAAATATTGGATTGGGCTTGGATAGTTGTGTTGGGCTTAGATATATATTTGGGTGTCCGTTTGGTTTAAGTGGTAAACAAGGACCAAAAATGCAATTTTGCCAAACTCCAAGGACTAAAAGTGAACTTTTTCCAATGCTCTCCCAAGGACCAATTTTGACAAACATTGATAAAACAAGGGCCCTTTTTGCATAAAATCCATTTTCAACGGTCCAAGGACTATTTTTGCAAATTTCCAAAGTTAAGGGACCTTTCTTGCCAATTGACCAAAGAATCATTCAAGGATCATTTTAAACAACTTAGAATACTTCAGGGACCTTGAATGATAAATTTCCACATTTTTGAATTTCGAGGACTAGATTTGACAACTTTTAAAACTTGGGGACTAAAGCGCCAATTTTGCAAACTTGATACATTTTCATCGATTTTGATATTTTGCATTTAAAACACATAAAACACTGATTTGTGATAATTTGATCATTTTGATGTGTTTACGAGTGTTTTCGAGATGATTTTGCGGTTTAGATTATGTAAAATGATGAGTATTTAGACACTCATCACAAATCCGTTTTCTCGTATTATCGTCCTTAGCTTCGTATCAAAGTATACTAATATATTTTTGATAATTGAAATAATTTATAAAGCTTAGGACTCGTTTTGACTCGTATACAAAACAAAAATAGCTTGTTGAAATTTCGAAAATATATATTTAAATCGTCAAACTTGAAAAATTCATAACTTCTTCGTTATAACTCCGTTTTAATCCGTTCAAGCGGCCACGGATTCGTTTTAAAGTATATTTTCTAACTATCTGGGCCAAAACTCATGTCTACTGTCGGATTTTCCTGAAAAACAAAATAAGATCAGACCACTTTATATACTTGTCGAAAATAGTTTTCTCGTACTAAACCTATTCCAATCCCTTCAAAACAACTCCAAAGCTATTCTAATCCTACCATACACCTTCTTAGGGTGTCATGGGTTCCTAAACATCATCAAGACCAATATATAACAAGGGATAAATTATAGGATGACTTTTATGTATAAAACTCTAAAAATCAATGTAAAATGGTATAACTAACAATAAGTCTTGCATACTTGCTCAAAAATGAAGAAATACATATGAAATGAAAAGGAAAGATATAAAATGAAAGTGATATGCTTACAAGCTACTATGATGAGGTGATTAGAACAAGGATTAACCTAAACACCCTAGGTTTTTATTTCAAAACCTTTAATAAGAGTGTAATCTAGATTGTTTAAACTTGAGCTTGAGAAATTTTGAGGATCCCTTCTTAACACCTTGTGAGTGACCGGTTTTTGGAAGGAAGAAACAAAGAGAGAAAAACACTTTTTGGCTAACTTGAATTATGAGAGTGAATGAATGAATGAATGAATGAAGTGGTGGAGTATAAGTCTATACTATCAAAGAAAAAATTTCACCAAACATTAATTGCTACCCCCCTTGGTCGGCCAGGGAAGCATTAAAAATATTTTTTTTTTTTTTTTTTTTTTTTTATAATTTGTGTATGAATGTGTGTAATTGTTTGTAAGAAGAAAATGTAGTTAAGTAAGATATATTGTAACTTGTATATAGTTGTGAAGTTAAAGTAGTATGGACTAAAAATAAGTTTTAATGGATCAAAATAAAGTATAATGAGATCATAAAAATTGTAAAATACATTTCTTGTAAAATTTGAGTGATATAATAATTATTGTGTAGTTTTTAAGAAAACGTCGTAATAATATAAATTTAACGATTTATATACAAAATAAATTTAAAACACTAGGTAAACTCAAAATATTGTTTTTATAAACTAAATGTAAGTATAAAAATATATCGGGATCATTTTGGAAGTAACGGATTAAATATTCAAAATAATAACTCACGCGATAACGTTTATTTAATATAAAATTCTACGCGTTTAATGTGAAATGCAAAGTCATGAATGAACTAACATGATGCAAATGATGCTAATGAAATGTAGACTAAACTTAGTCCATGTGAAATGTTCGTGATGATATGATCATGAATTAGCCGCTAAACCATTAAGGTTCTGCAATTTGGAACATCAAACCTAGTTTACGATAAATGTTAAAATTGTGAAGCATGAATTGTTTTGAGAAATGACCTGAAAGTCGAGTTGTCACATTCGCCCATCCAAAAGGAATTCAGGTCCACGAATTGGTTCGTGTTAGTCGATCAATTTTTGTGTTTGTGATGAAAAGCGAGGAGAAGACATGGAGAAGTGCCACTGATTATTGATGATTGAGAGCGTATAGAACATAGTATTGGATGAATCTCCATGAGTAATACTTTGACTTTGAAATATGTGAAGATTTTGCTTACACTAAGATTTATAAATAACTGCTCCCAACATAACATGATCCCTCCAGAATTAGACATAGTTAGCTAGGCTATGTATAATTAAGGAACGATGATGTGACGTTCGGTTTAGTTGTTATAACTCTCGATGTTTACAAATATTTAAACCGTGTCGTTAAAATGGTCGTTAAAGTAAAAGGAAGTAAAATTCTCGTAAGTAATAACAAATCAGAAAGAAAATAAAGTACGATAGATGAGAATATTTTACAACGAGTGGTTTATCAAAAGTAGTACATCTTTAAGTTATAAAGTTTCGGATACGATGGAAGACATAACTTAGTACGACATAATACATAAGGAAAATAAGACTGTTAACTTCTAATCTTCTTCAGTCTTTCGCGTTGTTGATACCTGAATGAGCTTCTCCTCCTTCTAATATATATGTTTTCCCCTGAGTACCTTCAACTTGTTCACCTTGGTTCCGGGGACATTTGCTCCGATAGTGTCCTTGCTCCCCACATTCGAAACATGTACTTATAGTTTTACCTCTACAATCCCTGGCGAGGTGCCTAATTTTTGGCACTTGCGGCACTTGGCAGGGCAAAGACACAGTGGTGAAACTTACATCTATTACATAGTGGGTGTGTTCGGCATAACCTCGCCTTCTATTGGTGCAACAACATAAACCATAGCGACTTCTTGCCTTCTATTACATTGTTGGTGATGGTTAGTGTTACGGTTTTGGTTGTTGTTGTTATAACCTCCTTGATCATTTTCCCATTTTCTTTTGTTGTTGTTGATTTGGTTATCATTGTTGTTGTTGTTTCGGTTATTGTCGTAGTTGGTGCGGTTATTATTGTTGTTGATGGTGTGATTGTTGTTATTGTTGTGGTAGTTATTGTTGATAATGTTTTCCCTTTTCACAACTTGAGCCATGAGTATTTGAGTCATACGGGTAGATTCTTCAATTGTTTGTGGATCAAAGGAAGTTACATCTCCTTGGAAACTTTGTGGAAATCCTCCAATGAAATTCTCCAATAGTTTCTCATTGTCCGAAACCATAGCTGGGCAAAGAACAGCCAACTCTTGAAATCTTTTGATGTAAGCAAGTCTAGCAGTTCAAGACGGTTGTGGCCTCGTGTAGCCACTCGTTGCTCGTTCTTTCCTTAGTGACTCGGCTATACTATCATCTACATACCTTTGGATAGCGGTGGTGTCATTTCTAGTGCAACTTTCTTGGTGCCAAAACTTTTCAAAATAAAAGGAAAAATGAGGCGTGAGTCAAATCCTATGTTAGGAATAAGCGCTAAAGAGATGTGATAGAAGGTGATAAGTTTGGGATTATGTTTCAAAATGATCGACGGGTTCCCAACGGATGGGTTATGAGATGTAAGTGCTTCAAATGTATGATGGTTTAGTGACTTAATGTGTGAATAACGTGTAACTCGACATGTTAGTGGTGAAACAAAGGGTGAGTGACTTAGCCTACTTAAAGGTTTACTTGACATTCGGCGTTATCGGTGATGAGTCAATTGATGTAAAAATTGTGATAGGGAATGACAAGGAATTCTCCACATTAGAGTATGAGGAAAGGATAATGGGATGGGTATTTAAGGGCATCCATGTGACAATCGATTTGAAATGAAAGTAAATAACTCGAAAATGTACGTATAAATCGCATGCAAAGTGAACATGCACTTATGATGAAATGATGAGATACTATGATGAGGTAGTTATAGTCTAGGGTCAATGATGCAACCTAGTTCTCTATAACAAGCTCGATGCCAATCTGTCACACCCCAATTACATTTTGCGGTGAATGGAATTCACAGGGATTGACATCATAGCATCACAATCACGAGTTATATTGAGCGACCTAAAGTGTCGTTTAAAAACACATCGTTGGATATTTAATTAAAAGCGTTCGAGTTACAACATAGGTCCCAAAGTTTATAAAGTTTGCGGAAATATAAATATATTACAAGTCCAAACGATGTTTTGAAAGAAAGTGCCATAATGTACAATGATATAAGTCGGCCATGCGACTCAAAAGGTTCATAACCATGCCATGATGAGTATGCCTTAGTTACACGAAAATACATTGCTAAAGCGGTCAACAAAAATGTTGGTGAGAAATCATAGGTTTATGTAAATGTTTTATCGACTACATGAGTATAGACCAGGTATGACAATCATGTCACGAGAAAAATGTTACAATTGCTATAAGTCCATGACACGAAACTAGACTGTTCATAATGTACGCCCAGCAGTGTTTGCGGATAACTCGATAATGTTATTAAATGAAATGCATCCGTATGACTAGTTGGGATTCACCAACCCGGATGGAGCATCACCCTCGATAGATCTATCCACTCACCCTCGCTTCTAAGATTAACGGTTCATGTTAGAAATGGGGACTTTCAATTGGCATGTGGTAACTTAAGCAATGTAAATGAATTTAACATACTTGGTATCGTAATAAAAATGTTGTGCAATGTATTCTCCCGTAGGTTTGAAAATAATTATAAACATGTACGACGGGGCTATGAAAACTCACTTGATAAATTGGTATGATGACAAGAGTGAGTACACTGAGGTATAGCGTGATACTTGAATCTTGACCTATTACGAATGATATGATATGTAATGAGTTATGATGTAATGTTATGCATGCATTTCTTATGTTATTTATACCATTTGTGAGTTTTGAAAATAATACTTATCGTCGAAAAATACTCTTTTGACATCTTGACCAATCTTAAATCACTTTACAAGTATTTACGTCAAAATGTCATCCTACAATAGTTTCGTAATGATTTATTGTGAAATTTAACTTTTCGTCGCAAAATAATGTCGTCGGAAATTTCATGAAAGTGACAAAATGGCTTGAAAAACTAGTCGTAAAATGGTGTCGTCGAGCGTTAGGAAAGCGAGCTCAACGGTTTGGAAAGCTTGTATCAAAATCTAGAAGTTTTAGTACATGAGTTTTCGTCATAGAGGTCTCGAACATAAAGATAATAGAGGTTAAATATGGTGATTTTGTCCAAATGTGGTTTAAAATGTGAGTTTCGGCAAAGTTTAAGCAACCGTAAATAATTTATTACAACTCCGCTATACAAACGGTTGGTCGTTTTAGAAAATATGCTTGGTGATCTCGATTTTATTAGAAGACATCTTGTTACAAAAAGTTCTACATCATCATTAAAAATAGCCTTCAACATGGTCGTTTTGTTTACCGTAACACTTGTCTCGTAAAATAATATAGTTTTCTTAAATAAGTAAGTTCGGCAATTTTATGAAAACGATGTATATTTTAGGCGTTACAAATCCGTTTTCTCGTATTATCGTCCTTAGCTTCGTATCAAAGTATACTAATATATTTTGATAAGTCGAAATAATTTATAAAGCTTAGGACTCGTTTTTGACTCGTACAAAACAAAAATAGCTTGCTGAAATTTGGAAAATATATATTTAAGTCGTCAAACTTGAAAAATTCATAACTTCTTCGTTATAACTCCGTTTTAATCCGTTCAAGCGACCACGGATTCGTTTTAAAGTATATTTTCTAATTATCTAGGCCAAAAACTCATGTCTCTTCAGATTTTCCAGAAAACAAAATAAGATCAGACCACTTTATATACTTGTCGAAAATAGTTTTTCTCGTACTAAACCTATTCCAATCCCTTCAAAACAACTCCAAAGCTATTCTAATCCTACCATACACCTTCTTAGGGTGTCATGGGTTCCTAAACATCATCAAGACCAATATATAACAAGGGATAAATTATAGGATGACTTTTATGTATAAAACTCTAAAAATCAATGTAAAAATGGTATAACTAACAATAAGTCTTGCATACTTGCTCAAAAATGAAGAAATACATATGAAATGAAAAGGAAAGATATAAAATGAAAGTGATATGCTTACAAGCTACTATGATGAGGTGATTAGAACAAGGATTAACCTAAACACCCTAGGTTTTTATTTCAAAACCTTTAATAAGAGTGTAATCTAGATTGTTTAAACTTGAGCTTGAGAAATTTTGAGGATCCCTTCTTAACACCTTGTGAGTGACCGGTTTTTGGAAGGAAGAAACAAAGAGAGAAAAACACTTTTTGGCTAACTTGAATTATGAGAGTGAATGAATGAATGAATGAATGAAGTGGTGGAGTATAAGTCTATACAATCAAAGAAAAAATTTCACCAAACATTAATCTACCCCCCTTGGTCGGCCAAGAGGAAGCATTAAAATATTTTTTTTTTTTTTTTTTTTTTTAATAATTTGTGTATGAATGTGTGTAATTGTTTGTAAGAAGAAAATGTAGTTAAGTAAGATATATTGTAACTTGTATATAGTTGTGAAGTTAAAGTAGTATGGACTAAAAATAAGTTTTAATGGATCAAAATAAAGTATAATGAGATCATAAAAATTGTAAAAATACATTACTTGTAAAATTTGAGTGATATAATAATTATCGTGTAGTTTTTAAGAAAAACGTCGTAATAATATAAATTTAACGATTTATATACAAAATAAATTTAAAACACTAGGTAAACTCAAAATATTGTTTTTATAAACTAAATGTAAGTATAAAAATATATCGGGATCATTTTTGGAAGTAACGGATTAAATATTCAAAATAATAACTCACGCGATAGCGTTATTTAATATAAAATTCTACGCGTTTAATGTGAAATGCAAAGTCATGAATGAACTAACATGATGCAAATGATGCTAATGAAATGTAGACTAAACTTAGTCCATGTGAAATGTTCGTGATGATATGATCATGAATTAATAGCTAAACCATTAAGGTTCTGCGAATTTGGAACACTATAAACCTAGTTTACGATAAATGTTAAAATTGTGAAGCATGAATTGTTTTGAGAAATGACACGAAAGTACGAGTTGTCACAAAAGGAAATCGTATATGACGCTTTGAAGAATGTGAAAAACAAAAGGCTATATGTTTTTTGGTTACCGGTGGGGTCCTAAAAATCATCTTGTGTACAAACCTATTCAACCTAAGCATACTAAGAAAAGAATTCTAAGCATGCTACACCGAAGAAGAATGCTAATAAGGTGGTTTGTGGTTCAGATACATGTGATTTACCTAGTATTAGTGGCACACATAATACGTTTCTTGTGGCTAATGTTGATGGAGCGAATATAAAGACTTCAAATCCTTTTGAGGTTCTTAATATGGTTGATAAAGAGTTTGGGGATGCCCCTGGCTATATTGAGAGTTCAAAATGAATGTGACTGACGTAAACATGGAACACAAAAGGAAGTTACCTTGGATAATGAGGATAGTTACAGTGACGTGATTAAGGATGATAATGAAATGTCTAATTTTATAGAGCATAATCATCCTAAGGTGGCTAGTGTTGAGTTTATGATATATGATATACAATAAAACATATAGACACCACAGAGTACACAGCGGAAAACTTAGGATCATAACAAATAAATAATTAACTGAAGAATGCGTAACATACCTCTTGCAATTTGGTTAGATCTCTTGAACAAAGAAGATGAAGTGGTTTAAAGAGTTGTCCCTTACCATTTTACAACTCAAACCAATTGGTGTAAGAATAGTGTCTTACTACCACAGTTTTGTACACACGAATTAACCGCGAATCAAAGCGATTGCTAGATCTAACACAAGCCTTTGTTTAATGAAAAACAAAACCAAAACACCCAATAGGAGGGGGGTTCGGCCGAATGTAAACAAGAGAAGAGAAGGAAAGATCTAGGGTTAATTCAATGCACAAAGTTATGAAAAACCTTAACCCTAGCCTTTGTATATATAGTGAACTAATACCTTGGAGGAAAAGTTAGGGTTTTTGGCTAGGAATAGCCCCCCCTTGGCCGGCCATAATGGTGGAGAAAAGAGGGAACCCGAATCTTTTCCAAATTTAAGATATTCACCATATATTCTCTCCTTTTTTACATTTAACGGTCGTTAGTCATTTCCGTTAAATACTTAACGATCGTTAGATGGACTTTATGTGTAATAATTAATCGTAAACATTAACATTAATTATTTAACTTTAATTCTCATTCGCTAATGTGTGCAATCCCATGGTCACAAGTTCGAATCCGGACATTCACGTGTTATAAATATATACATTTCCATGACTCCCACTGGATATGTTTACAAAAGTGAAATAACATTGGTTAGCGTCTAGCAACACGGCAATGCTCCGATACAACTCGTGTATGATTTTACGGAGAAAACCATGATGAGTGTGTAAATACTCATCATTTTGGTCAAATCGAGCTATAAGCGTTTAAAATGCTCGATAATGCATCAAAATCTTGAAAATATCTCAAAGTTGCATTTATATGTTTGGATGCAAAATGTTTAAAATCGATGATAAATGAACTAAGTTTGCATAATTGGCGGTTTGGTCCCCAAGTTTCAAAAGTTATCGAGAAATAGTCCCGAGCACTTAATTTCAAAATAAAAATCACCAAAGGTCCTTTTAAAATCAAAAGTTGTCAAAATTAGTCCTTTGGTGAAAAATATCAAAAGTTTTGAGAAATTACAAGTTTGGTCCTTCAAGTTTAAAAATTGGCAAAAATAGTCCTTGGAAATTTGAAAAAGTCTATTTTGGTCCTTATACTATGGAAACTTGTCAATTGTGGTCCCTTGAAACAACTTTGCAAAATGGCAGAATTGGTCCTCCATTTTTCAGAAATTACACAAAAGGTCCTTGATATTAAACCAAACCCTTTTGACCCTTGGACCCTTGTCAACCCCTTTGGACCCTGCCATTCCACTTGACCCCCTGTCAATAACTGTTTTGACCCCCCTTCTATAATAATCCACCCCAGGTCAAACTTTGGTCAAACAAACACACTCCCGCCACTGTCTTCTCCCACCCACTGCTTCTGCAACACTCAAGCTCCATTCCCCCAGCTCATCCTCCACTTTCCATGTCCCCCCCACCACCACCAAACTCCAAGAAGCATTAAATGCCCCCTCCTCCATTTCACTCAACCCTCCCAGTTGATATATCACTTTTGGCGCCAAATATGATCAAACGGCCAATAATGGTTCAAGCTATCCATAGGTCCTAAATTAAAGTGGGATTAGCTCAGATTGGAGAGAGAAATCATATGGTGTATAAAAGGAAGAAGAAGAAGCAAGAAAGAGAGTAGATTTTTAGTTTTTAAATTTCACTTATGTCGTTTTTAATATTAAGGTTTTAGTTAAGTGTAAGAGCTCTAATATTTTGTCTCTATGTATCAAACTAAAGTTATTTTATCATTATAAACTATTTCCAAGTATCAATTCAAGTTTGTGTTAAGATTTCATGTTTCATGTTCACTGTAGCAAAATTCAGTTTCGAACTCTTATCTCCAAGCTTCAAATAGCTTATTTCTAAATTCAAATAAGCTTATATAAGCTTCTTATAGCTTTTTGTGAGCTTATATATCAATTTCAAGCAATTTTGGATTTTGGTCAACAAAAGTCAATTGAGTCATCAAATGGACTTGGGGATGGAATTTGGGTGATGCAGAGCATTGGATGGGTTGGAATAGACTAGGTTAGTATAGGATTGGTTCTGGTTTTAGCCTGCAAAATAAGCTGGACACCTGTGAGTAGCTGTCTCATTTTCATTTCCACTTCAGTTTGCATATTGTGTTTGTACTTGTATATGTGGTTATTAATAGTTTAAATCTGTTTATCTAGTGGTACTTAGGATAATTAGATTCAGTTGCAGTGTTAGCATTAGCTAGTTAAGTGGTTAGTTCAATTTAAAGTTCAAATCAGTTATTAAAGTAGTGTTCGGATTTTCTGGAAAAAATGTGTTAGAGGGCTATGCAGTAGTTAAGATCAGTTGGTTTACATTTCTTTAGTCATTTGAAAACCATTCTAGTCATAAAATTGTGCCTGCATTAGCTCAAAGTCAATTTCACCTTTAATCTGTCTTAAATACATATCTGTTGAAATTCTTGAAAATCAAAAGCTTGTTTTGTGTTTGCATTACATAGAGGTAGCTTGCAGTAGTCTCATTTCATCTTATAACATCATAATCATCCACAAATTGAGCCAAAATCTCAAATAAGTCAACACAACAAAACTGCTTCACAAGTCGAATCTTGAAAATCCGGTTTCACCAAACTAGGATGATTTTCTTGGATTCATTCTGAGCCAAATCAAATGAAATTGTGGGTTTAAAACTTCCACGGTCTATTTTCTTAATCTCATTTTGTAGATTTTTGTGAATTTTTATAAGCTTCAAAGCTGCTTGTCAATATGGGTATAAATCCTATACACACTCGATGTATCTTGAGTGTGCAGAAACTTGTACAAACTTGTCAAAAGCTCATAAGAGCTTGTCGGTCTAGTTTTGGTTTATAGGTTCCTAGCCGGTCTACTTTAGGTCCCTACTTTTGGTTTTGAGCTTAGCTTATTAGGTAGCTTATTTTTAAGCCACAAAGTAGTAGCCTCAAATCTGTTTTTGCACATTAAGCCAAATCATCAAATCTGTGCAGGGTGCAATTCAGAGGTTTAGGATAGTTGTAATTGGTTGCTTTTGAGTATTTATAGCTTATTATAGCTTCTGTAACACTTTGGTGGTCCTTGGTGTTCAATTGCTTATTTCAAGTGCTTATTTATAAGCCTTTGTCATTGCAGTTTCAATTTCCTACACATAAGCCACTGTTTTTACATTTTTCTTAGATTCATAATATTAATTTAGACTTATCTTGAATTTTTCATATTTTTCCAGTACTGTTTGGTATTTTTCTTCATTTTAATCAGTTTTTAAGCCATTTTAATTAGCATTTAATACAATTAAATCGGAAAACTTCAAAAATAAGTTTTCATTTTTCTTAGGTTAAGATAAATATAAAAAGTCAAAAAATATTTTTCCAGATTTTCTTAGTTAAATTTGTATTTTAAGCAATTTAAGTAGTTTTAAATAGTTTTTAATTCATAGAAAATACAAAATAATCGGAAAAATATAAAAATAGTTTGAAAATTCTCTTTAGTTATTTTAGATTTTTCTAAGTCATAGTTTCATTTTCTAACTTTATTTCATATTTTCTTGTATTTTAGGTATTATTAAATAAGTAAAATAGTTTTAATTAATAATAATTAAATAAATAGTTATAAAAATAATTTTCTTTTCTAAAATTTTCTTTTATCATTAGGTTTGTAAAATGTCATTTTTATATTTTTAGGATTTATATTGTTTTAGTTTTACATTTTCTTTTGTACGTCACGTAGTTTTTTAATTTAAGTTTTATAAAAGAAAAAAAATCAAAAACATCATTTTAAATATAGTGATAGCGTTTATTTAATATTTTTTTATCTTTTTAATTCTCTTTAATTTGCTTTTAAGCCCCTGTAATTTATTTACTTTTTCTTTAATTATAATAATCAATCAAACTCTTTTCCGTTCAAATCTTCTCGATCACTATCCGTTTGGTGATTCATCGCATAGCTCATTTGGGACATAACGACACGGGAAACCCTATACTCTCTTGATCTTCATTGCATTTGTATACGAATTGTTTTAAGTTTCTTCACGGTTAGCCATTCACAAGTGGCTAACTTGTGAGAAAGTTGACGGTTTGGCATAAGTCAAACCACTTTGATGATTCATCATCATATTCATCTTTTGTTTCTAATACCATGTTAATAAGAATATGGATCTCACTCATTTCTTAATTAACTATTACATTTCTCGCTTTATATGATTGATCAAGATTACCAATTCTTGAACATACTCGGAAGACACAGGGCATGGCCATGCAAACATCTTGACAACCCTACGAGAGGCCCGGTAGTATTATACTTCAAAATAAATTTGAAGGAAATAAATCCCGTTTTGACTACAAGCGAAATCATAAATTTCGCAACACTTAAAGCGACCCTTATAACTACCGATTCGTATAGCGTTAGATTGCTTCACAAAATGCACTACATCCATGACATATCTACGGTATCTCAAGTCGGAGGATAAATATTCATGATGTACTTAATGACTAAGATCCATAAAGTACCTTCATGTGGGTGGGATAAGTCTATACTCAATCCATTGAATATCATCGAAATTAGTCATGCTATGCATCAATATACTTTCAAGTATATTCTAACTAATACTCAGTTTGTCTTAATTCAATATCATTCCCATGTTATTGATCGACAACGGACTATTTAGAATAACTTAAGTTATTCAAGGATTTAAACTTGCAAATCTGAGGACACAATATTATAAATGAAATTAAGCGTATACCGTACTTTAATTCATTATAAATAATAATTGTTTAACATCCTTTATCCAAATACTAAATAGATCAATGCATGATAATTCTTAGTTAATGAATTTTGCCACAAGTCATGCAACTCATACTTGTTGACAAGGCATAATTTCAACTAACTTGATCTCTGAGAATTTTGAGAATACTTATTTCAAAATTCAATAATTGAATTTTTGTATGTGTTTACACATATCTTGATATTGTCATATCATTCCATAAGGTGCGTGACAACTGAACCACCTTTATATGACAATCATCTTTCAAAACTTTTAAAGTTTAAAGTATTCTTTATTCTTTAATGTATAATGCAACTATGCTCTTAGTTGAGCATAACTAGTCAACATGGTCATCATCAAGGATACGTGACTAGAATTGAGTGTCATCTCAATTATACCGGCATCATTGTGTACAACAATATGCTCTTTAAAATCAGTAAACTTTGAGCGATTCTGATGTAATGTTGGTGCCTACCAAAACTCAAGTTTGTTGTAATGACAATTATGAAACAATTTCCATATTTTCATCCATAGAATCTATGAGCATCTCGGTGTGGAATGTGATTCCAAATCCAAACATATTCCTTTTAAAATATTTATTACACTAACAACTTTCAATGTTGTCAAATCATCTTGTAATCAAGCATGGCACAACAATCTTACAACATGATATACATGATGAATCTTCAAGTTAGACTTTAAGATCTCATTATATATCCATCATGCTCTATTAGACTCATTTATTTACCGCATATGTTTATAGTAATAAACATCTATTCCAAGGTTGTATGTCTTTTTTCCAAATCTTATAGACGAAGTTTCATTCCCAACTAAAACTTAATTTTGGTGGAATGTAGTTGCAAATACAACATATAAGATTTAAGAAAATAAAAAATAATACTCCCACTAGCTTTCAGGAATACTTATGAGCTATCTTATTTTAATTATTAAATCAAACATGGATTAATTATTAAACATAAGAATCATCTCCTAGATGCATGCATATATCCATTCATGGATTCTTGCAGTTTGTACATATTGAAAGTTTATTTGAATTCATAAACTACTTTGTATTACTTATCGTCCTCGCAAAAGTAATTCCACGACAAAGAGTTTTGATATTCATTGTCAAAATTTCATATCAATGAAACTAAGTATGACAATTATAATCTTTATACTTTTATTTAATGTATCTAGAAAATAATACTCAATCATAGTTAATTGCTTAAATATGATTAATATTATTATCACTAGACATGCATTAAATATGTGTACAATATTGTCCATATGATTTCTACACAAAGATTTAAACCACTAGGGTTTCCATCCTTTGAAGAAACTCATTTTCATTATTAAGATAAACCAAGTATCTAAAGTTGATTATCTTTATGGACATCATCTCAACATTCATTGTATGATTGATTTACCACAATTCAACATTTGGTAAATTCATCATCATGATTAACATGCTTACCATGATCATGTAACTCATAATTCCTCAGCATATTAAATATCTGAGATATCCTTACGGATCTATGAATGACAATATCATTTACATGTTTAGCCTCATCATGACATTTGCTAGTGCATTTTAGAAGATTATGTATTTTGTAATTTAATCTTTCAAGATCTAAACAAAACTCCCACTTGCCTTTAACAATTTAAAGATTACATTTAAATAGTTTAGCAAGTAGAGCAACAATACATTGTTCTCTTTTGGGATATTAAAAAAAAACATTGACAGTTCCTGACTTTAGTTTGTTACAACCCACTTTACAAGTAGTTTAACAAATTCGGAACTTCATTATAAGACTTAATGTGATTTATCACATTCCATAAACAAATGGTGTCTTATCAATCTTCTAGGTTGGAGTCTTATTGAGTATATTCAATCTATACTCAATCTACTAACCTTGATAACTTTTGGAAGAAACTATAGTTATCTTGAATCAAACAGTGCCAATACATTTTGATTCTTCTAACTGAACATACCATAAGACTATGGTATTTCATTAGAATTAATATTGTAAGATAATCTAATAATATTTAAGATAACCATCTACTCTTTGGCTTACCTATTTACCAACAAAGTAAAACTTAATGGTACAATAGAATTACCAAGTCAATTGCATGCATGATAACACAAGTATTTTTGACCAAGTCAAAAGTCATAACAATTATAATCCCACTATACGTTGTAAGTCATTGATCAACTCATTGACTTCATGCATATGTCTTAAAACATAGCAAGTTAACGTCTTACTTTATATTGTAAGTCTTGTATTAAAAGACTTCATGTTTGTGACTTTACAAAATCATAAAAATTTATAATTAAAGTAATTATGAACACCACATCGGGTTTCAATTAAGATTTCAAGTTAATATTTACTACATATATTTAAGTCATTCAATAAATACTTAAATTCAAAGTAGTATTAGATTATTTCATTTAATTATGTCATTCAATGAAATGTTCAACGTAAGAAACTGCAAAATCATCCATGCTCATTCTCACGACACGTGGATATTTTACCTTGGGCTACAATCTAGTTCACGTTCTCACGTAACGTAAATTGTAACTACAAGTGTTTCTTAAATATTGAATGACATAAATATTTAAAGTAGTCTTTGTTATCATCTTGACACATGTTCTTAATAGCGCAATCATACGTATTTAAATGTATAATTCATATTAGAACGTAACTCTCTTACCTTGCGGTCAAGAAAATCCATTTAAATCATATTTATATGTGTTGTACCTTGCACACAATAAAGATTTCTCCCACTTGTGCATGGAACAACATCATGTAGCAGATAAACAACACGATACACGTTCGTTTATTTGATTAACATGATTTGTGTCATAGATATAACAAGTAGATGCAAGACTATATTGTTTAGTAAGGAAACGCACATGACAATCCTTAAAAACATAAGTGCCTACAATTGGAAAGTAATTATCTACATGATATTCAAGAGATAATTTAGATTACTACACAACAAATCGTTTTGTAGCTCCCTTTGAATTAGAAATCGTTTCAACAACTTCTTATTCGGTAATGCAACTAATGCTCCCATGAATTTGACAACATTTTAAATGTTTCATAACCGATGAAAACAACTTGCTTGCTTTTAACTTTTCTACACCTTTAAGAACCATCGTAATCATTACTAAGGTACTAAAAGGTGTATTCTACTATGAATGATAGGTTATCCATCAATGTTATTAACTCGAAAAATTGGGTATGCAATTTCTTCCTTATGAGCCTACCATGCCCATAATGGTATGTAGCACCTTTAAAGGTTAAAGCAAAACAACTAGACAAATAATGCTAGTTTGCCTTTTACCAATTTTCACGGTAATTAGTCTAGCTTCTAATTTAGTAACTCATATACATGTTTTCCACTTAACCAAACGTCATGTTTGTTGTAAAAGGATTCATTCACCAAATGAGGGTAATGAAATCTTGTGGAAAATATGATGTGCAGTCATTGCTATGAGTTACATTAAATTTAGACAATTCAAACGTTCTATTATACCTTTCTCATTCATGAAAAGGAATAGGATTGAGTCTCATGCTTCTCCCATAGAAAAGAGACTTTGTTTGTCTTTTCGGTAAATTATTCTCGATCAAACATTTGTTTGAAATTAGAATGGATCAATTTACTAATCAAAGACTAAACCTCGTTTACGGTTAAATGTTGCATTTATACATACAAAAGAATTACAAAATTCAATTTTAGTATTTTCGATAATTAACCTTTTCAAGAAAATTAAATACCCATGGTTCATAAACATATAACCATTTAATTTTCACTGAAAACTAGTGTTAGGAATTAGAAATTCCAGGTATTAAAGAGTCGGTCACCTCAAGTATATGTAATCGTTAGAAAGCTTGTAGTCGTAGTTATTTTAAGTTTAGTAGTATTTAGTTAAGTAACACCGTGGAGGGCAGACGGGTCTTTACCCACTGTATGCACGATCCACACCCGATGTGTGGCGTTTTATGTAAGACTATAAATACTCTCTACCTCCCAGGTAGAGAGTTGGAGCTCATAATAATATAATTCACTTTCTCTCACTAAGTTCCCTAAACCTCTAACTTTCTCTCTAGAATTCCATCTATATGCTACTTTGTGTTATGGTTTGATGTGTAAGTGAAAAGTTATATCTTACAATTGGTATCGAGCCGAGTTAGATCATATCTTGCACATCTTTGGATTTATAGTGGTTTTAGGTGGTTTTGAGTTTGAAAAATTTTAGTGGTTTTGCATCATTTGGTTGATTTCTTGTGTTAAAGTTTGAATTTTGTTGGTACTTTTATGTTTAGAATCATCACAAGTGTTTAGGTTTTCATTTGGTAGCTTGAATCATCTTGGTTGGGTTGTTTTGGATTGAAAAGTGATGTTTATATGGTTTTCAAGCTAGCGACTTAGCTCACGGAGTATTTTCTTGGTAGCGACTTGCTTCACATTTTGTAGCGACTTACGGTGTTGGAGCTAGTGACTTAGACCTAGCGATTAACGGTACAAGTAGTGGACTCTCCACTACTGGTAGCGACTTAGTGGTAGCGACTTGAGTGCATGGCGAGTTGCTCTTTAGCGACTTGTATCTCTAGCGACTTGTGTGGCAATTCTTGCCAAAATTTGGCTAGCGACTTGGTGCATAGCGAGTTACTACTAGCGACTTGCTTTTCGTCTAGCGACTTGGGACTCTAGCGACTTAGGGGTGTAGCGAATTAAGGGTTAGCAACTTGGTGCATTAACTTCTAGCGACTTAGTGCATTATCTTCTAGCGATTTAGTGCTTTATCTTCAGCGACTTGAGTGATTGTTTACGGTTTTCTCTTGATTTAGTAAAATCCCGTGAAAGAATCTATTTCCGGTTTAATCATAGAGTTATAAAATCCGTATAATCATTAACATGTCTACCAACGTTCCTCATCATCTCCATTGTTGCGAGGATGTTCAAGCGGTGGCTCGGATACTCGTCCACCCATGCTTGCCAGGCGACTACGATTCTTGGGCTCAACGAATCGATGTATTGCCTTGGAAAGGAAAATGGTGTCAACATTCTCAAATCCATTGATGAAGGACCATATCGAGTTGAGGCGACTAGAGACATACTTGATACTAATGAAGATGGTACTCTGTTTACGGAATGGATGGACCTAAGATGTATGATGAGCTTGAGGATAAGGATAAAAGAGATTTGATGCGATATCGGGCTTCAAACATTGTTCTTCAAGGTCTTCCTAAAGACATCTAAAGGCGATCAATCATAACACCGATGCTAAAGCGGTTTGGGATAATGTTAAGATGCTTCTCTCGGTTGAATTAACTATGGAAGGCAGAGAATCCCAACTCTATGAATTTGAGCACTTCAAGATGAAACCGAGATGAGAATGTCTATGAGTACTATGTGAGATTTCATAAGTTAGTTAATGACATGAGGAACATCGAATGACTATGCCTAACATTGATTGAACTCAAAATTTGTGAACAACATGAATCCCGAATGGCACAAGTTTGTTACATTTGTGAAGCTCACTAAAGGATTGAAGAATACAAACTATGAGCAACTCTATGCCTTCCTCCTTGAATGAGAGACATGCTATGTTTGAAAAATTAATTCTCAATCGGTTCAAAACTAACTGGGGAGAGACAAGCTCGTCTAATGACTCTCTGACTTTCTACTCAAACATCGGAATCACAACGAAAGCATCACAAGTCACACCCTTGGGTAATGGTAATCACAAACTCATTCCCGATCCTATGTACAAACAAGGCGATCTTTGATGCTCACGTGGGTAGCTTCATTAATCAACTAGCTCTTCTCATTAGTCAAAACATGAATACTCTCCCACAAACCAACAACAACCTCGGAATCGCTTCTAACCCACACAATCAAGCCCTTTGTTAAAGATGGAAGGATCGTGGTGCAACCGATTCGGAAAGACGATATGATCGGGGACGGGTGGAGCTGGGAGAGGTTATGTTGGCAACGAATCGAGGAAGGAATGGTAACCAAGGTCAAGCTAAGCCAATCAAATGCTATAAGCATGGTGGTGAGGGACACATTGCAAGAGCGCACATCTCAAAGCGTCCTCGAGAATCTGAATACTTGAGAGATAAGATCTCTTGGCACAAGCTCGGGATAATGGTCTTGCTTTGAATGAAGAGGAATTCTGTTTCTTCTTTGAGGGCAATGCCAAGACCTATGATGCGAGATGTAGATGAGCGACCTATTCGGGAGATAGGTCACAATCATCAAAATGCCTTTCAAGTCGGTGGTGTGATGCATCGACTGATGTGGATGATGGACCTCGGCACACAATCTTTATGGCTAGTATTTCTCCAATGGTTTCTCCCAAGGTCTCTTCTTCACCACCGGGTGGCCCATCCCATGACAAGCTTATCTCGGGGTACTAAAACTATACGATGATCTTGATGTGCAGCAGATGCATGACAAAGTACAATCAATGAAGCTATTGAATCAAATATTGAAAATATGGGTAATATCGATATTGTCCCATATGATCAATATGTGAAACAAAGTGAAAGTGAAGTTGTACCAAGTGATGCATCTTCTGCGATCCAACAATGACTATGTTTTAGATGAATACTTGCTGCATATGCCCACGATGAGTGCATAATTTGAACTAAATGCCTATAAAGAGCGTGTTGCTATTTATGAACAACGTGCTAAGTTTGAGTTGACCACTCGTGAGCGGAAATGGATGACCAAGTGAGTACAGTGAATTAGAAAAAGTAAGTTTAGAGAAGAAGTATTGAAACAAGAATTAAATTCCTTGCAAGAAAAACTTTCTAAAGCAACTAAACAAAACAAGAACTTCAAGAAAATGTGAAAATGCTTAAGCAAAATTTAATGCAAAGGAATCAAAACTCTTGAGATTTTTCTAATCAAAACTTTGAAAAACAAACTTGAGAACAAGTTGTACATACAAGGAAACACCATTCAAGCGCTCACATGGTCACTAAACATCGAGTCTTAAGCGATAAGCATAGCATTCCCTTGTTGAGGAACCAAATCCGGAGGTAATTAAAAAGGCTAGAAATGCTCATAAGGTGCTTTATGATGGTGATGAAATCCTTAAGCCTAGGCGAAACCTAGTTGCGTTGAGTGCCTTGAGGAAGATAAGAAATCGATGAAGTTACTAGGAAAGGATGAACAAAAACTAGATGACCCAAATGCAAAGAGAAAAAAATTATTATCACTCCCCATGACTACAAGAAGGAAAAGCTGGTTTCATTGAACATGTTTAAACCTCAAACATTGCTAACTCCGAACAAATTTTACGGAAAAGGATTTAGATAAGCGGAAAGAAAAATATTGTTGAAACAAACCCCCTTTATGGAAAATGCCTGGAAACAGCTGTGTATCCTCTAATACACCAATGCATCTAGTTCTAGAAAAATTGCCACTAAAAGCAAGACCTTAATTAGTCAATATGTTATATTTCAACTATTTGTTGATTTTGAGAAAACTTGCAAGAAAAGGATCACACCTAGGTATATGAAAGGAGAAAGGGTTTTGAGCAAATGAAAGAATGTTATTTAACGAGGTCATGCCTTTCTTTAAACTTCGAAAGATCACTTTGAGAGTCTTAAAAGGAATAGAAAGCGATATCAAGGGAATGGAAAAGGAATTTGATGCAATGGTAGTGAAGTTAGTGATTATGAGAGTGCACTAAAATATAATGAGATTGAGAGGAAGAACTTGCATACATTAAATGAGACTCTTATTCTTGAATGTGTTGCTCGAGATATTTTTTCAACTTCGCTTCAAATTGCTCTATTAATGCTTCCAAATTTCATGAACTATCATTGCTACGAAAGTCTCCATGATCGTGTCATTGAGCTTGAAAAACTAATTCTAAACTAAGCGAGAAAATTGAGCTGGATGATCACGACACTTTGGTTAAACATTTTTCTAAACTAGAAGTCGAGTATTTTAATTTACAACTAAAATATCAACATCTCAAAGAAAATGTCAAAACCTCAAATATCAAGACATCCTCGGATGCTCGAGTTTGATCGAGTTTTCAAATTCACAAGCGTGATGAGCAGATTCAAGCTCGATGCAACACGATCGAGAAAGTTGAAAGCCCAAATCTCTCAATTAAAGGGTCAAACGAACAATATGACAGGCTCCCAAATGCCTCCTCCTTTAGATTCTCAGAATTCTCAAACGTTTCATCTTCAAAACTTAGTAAATGCTTTATGATTTCATTAAAAATCAATAATAAGAAGTGTGTAGTATGTGGATAACTCAAACGTGTTAGGTTTGAGCACCGAGATCGTTCCGAACGAGGGTTGAATGGAATTTCCAACTCACGTCTCAATAATCGGGATTCGAATAAGAAAAGGGCATAAGATGATATATTCTAAACTACGGGATAAGGAAAGTAAATGGAACATAAAATCTACGGGAAATCCTAAAAACTAAGGCAAACAATGCAATTCTCGCTAAAAGCATAAAAGCGGAAAGTAAGCAAGCTTGAATAAAAAGCAAAACGTCTAATCTACATCCTAAAATAACCTAAAACTACTTTTATGCTAAAATGATATTTAAAAACTAAGTATGAATTAAAACTATTTTTTAGGAATTTTCTTGATTTTATTTTAATTAAAACTAAATATTAACTTTAAAAATAAAACTAATTAACTAAAATTATAAAAACAAAAGGAAAATTATGGAATTACTTTCTAAAAATCTAAAATAACATAAAGACTTTTCCAAACTATTTTGTAATTTTGATTATTTTCTAATTTCTATGAATTTAAATCTATTTAAATCTAATTAAAATTATGGAAAATACCAAATAAAAGGAGAAAATATGGAAAAATCTTTTTATGCTTTTTATATTTATCTTGAACTATTAAAATTGAAAAATTATATTTTGGAACTTTTACGAATTAAATGCAATTAAAGCTAATTAAAATGATTAAAAGCGATTTTATTCTAGAAAAATAGTAAATGGTGACTAAAATTATGAAAAATTCAGGTAAATCCTAAAATAATATTCTAAAGCTGATAAAAATATAAAAACAAGGGCTACGATGCAAGAAATCAAAACGCTATGAAGCCCATCTAATAAGCTCTTGGAAAATAAGCTAATAAGCTCTAAAGTGAACCATCTGGTAAAAGAAGCTAACTAACACTGAAACTACTCTATAGCAACTATGAGGAACTACCCCTAACACCTAAATAAGCATTATACTTAGATTTAAGCTAACTGTTACCAAAGCAAATAATGAAACTGACCTTACTGATAAAGCACTAGCAACTGCTAATTTGATAAGCTAAAGCTAAAAACAAAAATTTGGTTCTCTACTCTACCAGCCAGAGACTAATTATCCAAGATTTCAGATCATAAGGACTTAATTTGAAGCAACTAGGGATCAAACAAAAGCGCAAAAATGGGCGTTGGTGCGAGAAACGAAGCGATATGAGGAAGCTATGTTTAAGCTACTCTAACTACTTATTCAATAAGCTAAAGCTAAAACTACAAATGTGGTCTTAAAGTCCACCTGGCTAACTGCAAATGTGCCAATCATCAAACCTTAACTACTTAAAATGAACACAGTGCAATCTCTGCAAGTTCTGCAAAAACCAGTGCAGACCTGGTGTTTTTGACTTTTAAAAAACAGATACAAAGTTTGACTAATCAGAGATTTGAAATCAAATGCAGGACTGATAAACATGAAATCAGATGAACTACAACTTTAACAAGCTAGTTAAACAGATTCTAAACCTATATGGATGATAACAGTTGACTGATTTTAACAGATATGGAATTAAGAGCAGTCTTTGTGTGTTATTGACTTAAAGCTTAAATTACATTAAACCAAGGACAGAGATGATGCAAATAACTAAAGTAAAACTTAAACCAACTAATCTACTACTACACATTAACCTCTAGAACAGTAGAAACAAGCAATCCAAACACCCCTTTAAATTCCAAAATGCATTAAAAACACTACAACCTGATGAGATTCTATCTAAGACTGATTTAAAAACTCATATAAACATAAAACTGATCATTTTAACAAACTTAAAACAGAAATTAACATGAAATTGATTTACTTAAGATCTTTGACTTTTGTTGACTTTTTATTAAAACTGAGAATTAAGCAGATTTTTAACCAACAAGAAACTCAAATAAGCTGCAATAAGCTTATTTGAGCTTATCAAAACAGTGAAATAACTATAGCAACTAATAACTTTGAAATTAAATGACAAAAGATTAAAAGGATGAAAGCCACTATATTAATGAAAACAGATTACAATGATTAAAAGTAAGGTTTACACTATTGAAAGCAATTAAATGACAGGAAATGAAGATGGTCAAAACCTCTCTAATGCCTAAGAGATTGGACAATTACAAATGTGAGCCAAGGGTCGTTTATATAGCCAAGCTTGAGGAGAGGTCTTGGGATTCTCTGAGGAAGGGCCTAGAAACTCATTAGCAGCCACACATTCTATCCATGAATCACTTGCACCAATCAGAGGGCTCTAATTGTCTTGATGAGGTGTCGCAGCCAATCAAGAAGCTTGGATTGTACACGTAGGCATCCAAATGAGTCATATCCTCTGACAAGTCAGCTGGGATAGATTCTAGTACGATGTTGAGTGTTTGGTTTTGGTGGTGAGTTGTGGTGAAAGGGTGGTGTTTGGGGAAGAAGAAGCAGGGGAGTGGTACTGTTTGGGGGGCGCGTTTGGTTATTAAATATTTTCTTAAAATTGGTTGACCGGGTAAAGTTCCTTTGACCTGGGTATAGTTTCGGGTATAAGGGTGTAAAGTGGTCGGGTCGAGGGTGTTATTAACGGGTATGAGGGGAAACGGGTAAAGGGTTTAGTTATTAAAGGGCCGGGTTATGTTGAGTTGATATTGGGCCGAAAATGTTTAGTGGATTTTGGATAATGGATTATGTAATGGTACCGTAACACCCCAATTTAGTGATCTGTGAAATTCAAAGCTGGGTGTTACTTCATGGCTGCTTGATCATAACAATAGAAAACGATCTCTAAAGTCGTTTAAAAGATATATCATTCGATTTATATAAATATCGAGTTTACAAAATGAGGTCCCAGTTGGTTCTATTGTTTACAAAATATATTAAATAGGTTTTCGAATGATAATAAAATTTATAGCCTTCTTGATATCCTTGCTCTTCCGTGCCGACTTCGACATTATGGACTGAAATACATACTTAAAGCTGTCAACACAAAGGTTGAGTGAAATTCATAGAGTTTGTTAAATGGTTGAACACATTATGTTGGTAGTGTGAGTTAATTAGACTCACACAAATGGTTTGAAAACAAAAGAGATATTATTGCACTAAGCTCATGATACAGCGAAAACGCTTGTCAATAGAAATTGATATAATAGTTTGCGGTCATTGGTCAAACAGTTGCCCTAATAGGTAATTTGCCAATTAACCTATGGTTCTTCAAATAGAGTGCGTTTGTTTACGGACTTGGTCAAACAAGCGGGATTCGTCAATCGATAGATCTATCCACATTATTCGCGTTCACCCGCAAGTGATTAATGGTTCATGATAATAGGGACTTAAGTTGGCAATAGTGGTACTTAGTGCACATAATACATTCGAGATAAGCATACCGTTTCAAAGCAATGTGTTCGGTTTAAAATAAAGCATGTATCTCCCCAAGGGTTTGTAAAACAATTTAAGTAATAGAAAGTGGGGCTATGAACTCACGGTGTCGATAAAAGTTTAGAGTAATTATAAAAGTAAATGAAAATAGTTGAGCATGTATCTCCCCCAAAGAGTTTGTAAAACAAGTATTAAAAGAGTAGGGGCTATGACTCACGGTAATCAGTAAAAGTTTAGAGTAATTATAAAAGTAAATGAAAATAGTTGAGCATGTATCTCCCCCAAAGAGTTTGTAAAACAAGTATTAAAAGAGTAGGGGCTATGACTCACCGTAGAGTAAATGATATCAAATGTAAAATGAGAATGATGGATATGCCGTGAGAACTTCTACGAGCAACCTAAAATAGAATGTTGCGACTTAGGTTTGGAATAATGTTTAGGAAAACATAAACCATCCTATATACGTCTCTATGTTGATCATGATGTAGTACATGGTATTTGTGTATGTCATTTATAGAAATGGTCTAGTTGTGAAAACATATTTAGTTTATAGATATCGTACTACCGTTCGGGCCATCATAATTCGAGAGGTCATGCGATGGCGTTAGGGCTAGGACACTTTAATTCGTAAATCCGAACTTCGTCGATCGTTTTACTCAAATGAAACCCCTCACATGAAGCTCCCTACTATTGTAGCACTTAGTAAATACAACATATGTTTTGAGTGAAGATTGTTATAACATAAAGTTTATCATGTTTTAATAACTATCTAGTTTTACAAGTTCTCGTCGTTTCAAACAAGCCTCGAGGCTTTAGCCATGGCCTTGTCGTGACTTTGGTCTTGACTTCCATGGTCTTGAGACTTAGCTTTGGCCTTAGCCGTAGCCGTGGTCTTGGCTAATGGCCATTAGGCCTCTTGGTTTGCTTTTAGTTGTGACAAAAGTATAGTTATGTGACTATATTCTGGCGGTTTCTGTTTTGAAAGATTTATGACCTGTTTAAGCGTTTTCAAGGTCCGAGCTTCTTTGTCATTGAAGGAAAACGTCGTTCGGACAACTTTCGTGTTTTAACTTTTGATGATTCGGACCAAGTACCATTTTTAGAACGGAAGAACTTAAAACAACAAGCTATTAGCGGTTTTGGCGTTTGGTTTTGCTAACTTCTTTTGGCTATAACTTTTGACTCGTTTGTCCGTTTGGGTGATTCAAATTGCTATGTTTACCTTTTATCTTGTCTACCATATTATGTAAGTTAGAAAGTCCTTATGTTACTGTTTTTAATGGTCTCACATGTGTAGAATATGACTAGTTTACTAGTTTGTTACTTTATGACAATATGTGAATTAAAACAAGTGATTGAGTATATGTACATCATGGATCAACATAGTAACTATATATATAGCATGAAATAGTTAAAATTATGAATAATAAAGATGAGATGATGGTGGTGATAAGTTTCTTACAACTTTTGGCTTTCAATAAGAAAGGAGTAACTTAGTAAGGATCGGACATTGATTGAACACTTAGGACTTCGGATTGAGCTAGCTTTCGACACCTTGGCACCCTTGCAATCTTGAAGAGTTGGTGATGAAGTATTAAGTGACTTGAGTGGATCTAAACTCAAGAAGATCACTTAAACTTGCTAGAGATTTGATGTAGTAGCTTGATCTTTTGGAACTTCCTTGCATAAACTTGGGTTTATAGATCAAATGATGGAAGATGTGGTGGTTTAGGTTAGAACGACCAAAATCAGTTTGTGAATGAGTTTATGATGTATTTCACTTCCTATTTATAGGAGGGTAAGTTTGGTTAACCATATATTGGGTTAAATATTAACCATGGTTAAGTTAGGACACTTGTAAAGATCTAAATGAACCATGGTTAGGATGATGCCACCAAATGATGACTCCCCTTAAGTCGGCCAAGACATGATAAGATGACTTAGGTGGTTATTTTTGATCTTATCTTGAGTTTAGAGTAAGTTTTGGTTCAGTTAAATGCCAATAGTAAGTCGTTAAGCCATAAAGCGTAAAACCGGGTATCGTAAAAATACGAAACTTGTAGGAATGATGAGACTCATCATTATACTCCATCTAAAAATATAAAATGAGTGATAAGTCTCATTGGGTGCAAAAAACTGCTTAAAAGGCGGAAATCTGGTCAAAAAGTAATTCGCGGTTTATCGGAAAAGAACGAAATTTCGGGAAGCGACCAGTGAATTTATTTAGAGTAGACTAAAATTAGTCTAAAGTGATATGAGATGTCAAAATTTGGTTTTCATCATCGCGGGATAACTTAATGATTATTCTGAAGTTTAAAAGTTCTGCGATTTATGCGAAATGTATAACGTACAAGGTTAATTCCTTTATGGTCAAAGGAGGAGGAAATATGTTTGACTTTTCCAAAAATGTAAAAGTTTCAAAAACATATTAGAAACACGATCGAGGAATCGTTAAGTGCGGATGTAAGTAGAATTGTTTAAAACATAAGTTTAGTTTTGTTACTGTATTGGGCTTATTTGGTAATATTAAAATAATAATTCTTAAAATTCTCAAATTAATCATGAATGATCTAAAATTTATCGATGTGAGGAAAATTATCGGGGTTGATTTTCGTTAAGCGTGATGTTTAAATGGTGGACCGTCTAAAAGCGAAACTTTAAAAGCGATGTTTACTTAATAACTTTTGCGAAAATGATCTAACGATGGTCGAACTCTCAGGTCATTACTAAAATAATTTATCTTACGAGAATGTGGATTAAAAATTTTACGAGATGAATAGTGAATTTGAATAGTAAAAGTGAATAGTAACTTCTCGAAAATAAAAAGTAACCTAAAAATGCGGGTGGTTACATGGACTAGTACTAACATTGAGATAAATGGTAACCATAGGGACCAATAATGTACTTTCTGAAACTTTAGGGGCTGAACATGTAATATCTGAAAGTATCTTCAAGGGACTAAATTTGCCAATCCTCAAATAAACCAAGGGCCAAATTGCAATTTTTGAATCTTTAAGGACCATTTCTGTCAAATGCTGAAAGTTGAGGGACTATTCTTGCCATTTCATCAAACTTGGTTAAAACTTCACAAATCATCCTCAGAGATTAGAAATCATCATAAATGCTCAAATCTGACCCTCCATTCAACAAGCTCTCTTGATCTCTCGTGCTCGGTTTACGTCGATTTGGCACCTTTTGCGTGTTTTACATATCCATACACACAAGCACAAACTCGAAAACCACAAATATTAGCAATAAGCGGCTCTTTCTTGGTTGTTTTGGGTCTATTATGATAAAGAAAAGGTATGTGTTTTAGCACATACCAAAATACCTCAGACGAAACCATTCTGTGTCCTCATGATGCTGATCAACTCACGCTTCTAAAACCAAGGATTTCAATCTCTTTCTACTAAACCTATGAAGAAGTAGCAAAGATTCCTCAAAAGATATTAAGAAACCCTTAATTCTAAAAACGCCGTTTACCTTTTAAATTCACATGTAGATATTACGATTAAGCACATTCGGTTATGAATGACGGTTTGTTGAACTTTCATGTCGATCAATAACTCCAACATTTTTCAAGCGACACGTTAGGATCACGGAGTAGAAAACACAACACGGTGATGAAGTGATCATCGGATAGAATACATAGTCACGATTTTCACAAGTCCCAAACTAAGCGTAAAATCGAAATCATTGTTACATATGATTCTAGATGCTAACCTACCCATGGAAGTTACTTGTGTGATTACCTTTTCTCCCATTTTCCTATTTCCTCTAGATTTTTTTATTTTTGTGAAATGAATTTCTTCAAGTTCTCGTTTCGATAAAATTATTCCGATAAAGATACAAAGCTAAGTCGATAATTAGTTATCCGTCTTCTCTCAAGAACCATTGTCGTAAAAATGAGGTCCACATCAAGGAATTTTATTACTAACTTTCGATTTTTCATTTTCATCATACCATTTTTTTTTTTTTTTTTTTTTCAACACATGAACTTTTACTTTTACTTATATGAGCCGTGAACCACGGAGCTTCACGGGTAATTCAAGACTATAGGCTTCATGAGATGAGAATCCCATTGGTTAGGCTAAGACCTCATTCAATCCGGCTAAAGATCCAAGGGTCGATCTAAACACATGACTCACAACTTTACTTATTACTTTATCACTTGATACTCGGCACTTATTTATTTATTACGGATCCTTGATGTGTACCCAATTTTTAAAACAAAGATTCTTTAAAGAAGATAAAGAACTAACTATCGCCAAAACTCAACATCTCTAATTATTTAGGCAGATATAGGGTGAAACAATTTTGTGGGAACAAAAAGCCATAAGTACCTTGATGGGCTCTAAAGAGAACCAACTACTCCACGCTTAGCATCTAAAATCATAAGTAACTCTATCATTTCTCGATCTCTGCAAATTTAAAATCCCAATAATGAGATCCATGAGATGCTTAGCCAGATAATTTTAGATTATCTATGGTTAAGGAACAAGCTAGGGCTCAACACGCTGGTCAAGTCGAATTCTATTCCTACTCTCACCGTGGAAAGTCAATCAAGGTTTCAAAACATATATTAACTTAGCAAATGTTTCGTCTTATGAAATCAAGTCATGCATATCTAAAGTCACTCGGAAACTTGCAAATTCTTGGCCTTGTGAGCTAGAATTGCATTTTATAACTTCTTATCTAAGAGACTAGCAAACTTTTCAATCAAAAGACTAGCAAAAGCTTACAAAATTTTAAATTTTGCTCATTTTGCACAATTTTCAATTTCTAAGGAAAAGCGGGTTCTGAGAGAAACACGACGGAAAATAAGCAAGTGCGGTCAAATCAAATCGAAGATTACCCTACCCAGACTAGAGCGAAACATTGTCCTCAATGTTTAAAGCAAGGTATCACGAAAATCTAAAAGCCGTTTATAAAGTATGCTCAAAGATAAACATTAGTCGATAAGATTAGGATATCGGTTTCCATCGGCATCGATCATGAGACTCGAGTGGAGAAATGACAAACTTGAAACACGAGAGTCTTCATATCGAACATCCTAAACACAACATCACAAACAACCAAACACGAGAAATCGAAGCGGACCCCTTGCGTCACTTATTAGAAAATAGAAAGAAGATAGATAGATAAGCATGGGGTGCCTCCCACGAGCGCTCTTGTTTTTGATTACCGGTCGCTTAGCTTGACTCGTCCCAATTCATTTGTCCTTGGGAAGAAAATGGTAGAGATACCGGGTCAAAAGCAGTGTCCTCATTCGAAGGAATGAGACTGGGTGGGTTGGGTGGTGAAGAAAATGTCGGGCTCAAGCACAGATAGTATGTCATGAAAGAATGATCCATCATCCGGTGGTTTTGCGGGTGGACGAAAGGATGACGGATCAGAGTGAGAAAACTCCAAAGAAGACGGGAGTACATGGTAGAGGATAAGAGGTGAAAGCTCAATACTGAAGGCATCCAAGAGAGGATCCTTATCACGAATAACGGTTTTAACAAAGAACTCATCAATGAATATCCGGGTTTAAAGATCTTGTCTTCACATGCGGGCTCAACGGGATAGGTGATGGTGGACTCATTAGAAGAAGTGGAGTCAAGCGGTCCATCAAGAAACATCATATCCCCTGGGATCATTCATAATAATATCCTCAATACCGGTGGTATCAAGTCATCAAGAGCAAGAAATGAGTCGGCTTCTCAATGATTGGGTCATTTGTGGATGTCGAAATCTCGTTCAAAACTTTACTCATATCAACATCAAAGTGGAATCGCTCGAGAATCGGAGGATAAACATCATCAATAGTGGGATTGCCACTAATCTCTTCATCAAATCGGAAGGTCTCAAGCTCGGGAGAAATCACTATCTTTAGCGGAGATGGGATGCGAACTTGATTTATCGTTAAGGGCTTCAATTTTGGAAGCGAGAAGATAAACTCTCGACAATGTTTCACGTAATCTTGGATCCTCGATCTCAATATCTTGAGCTCAATCTCTTCTTCTTCAGCTCGGGCTCGGAAGGTAAATTGTCAACGAAATCGATGTCTCCATAAGAATCGTCATCGAGAATCGGAGAACATCTCAACATGATCGTTTGAAATATCAAGAAGGCTCATCACAAATATCAACAACCCGGACTCGAGAGAGTCAATGGGTTCAACAATGTTTGAAACAATATGATCATCGACCTCTTCCATAAAAACGTCACTTCTCTCGGCGGTGTGAGTGAAGGGAAGAGTCGGAAATGAAAGGCTCGAAAATGGGAAAGGGATAAGAATCGGAGGTGGGACAAGTGGTGTGCTCTTAGAGCTAGCGAGTTCCACCACTTCCGTTAATGGTCTCCGGTTCTTTCTATTTAGAAATCATTTAAGCTCATAAGTTCGTTCCGTTTTGTTGTAACTCAGCGGACTCGTAGCATGAATCGTGAAAGATAAGGATCGATTCTAGAATTCTTGGATTAGAGTCGAGTACAAGCAGGAATCACCTCGGGTTCGAAATATGTTCCATCTCCTCACGGACGGGGAGTAGGAATCGAGGATTCTTTATACTTATCATTCATTTTCGATATTTTTGACAAGGCTTGAAGTCTTTCAAGTTTGTGATTTAAAGCATTTAGTTCAAAAAAATCGTATCCGTGACCCTCGGTGGGTTCTTCGGGTAGCTCCGGAATGGTGTGATCGTCTTCAATAACTTGAACGGTTTCTTCATTAACACTTTGTCGAGCTTGAATCACACTTAAGAGAGTTCTACACATACTTTCAATGTTGTTTTGATGTTGATTAAGTTTTTCATCAAAGTCGATGAAAACGTCCCCAACACCCATACACCGTGGACAATAAAAACCATTCGACGATCTACCATATCTCACACCCATAACAATAACGTGGATCGAGCGAAGATACCTTGGGCATGGAGGGTAGTCGGGAAAATTTTGAGGATCCATGAGAATTAATCATATAGAGGTAAAAGAAAAATTATCGGGTTAAGAGGATACAAGAAGAATATTTTGGGTTTTAAAGAAATTTTGAAAAGGAAAATCCTTTTGGGTTTTATAAAGGGATATGTACAAATATCAACGATAACTTCACTCGGGAAGGATCTTGAATCACCACGATTCGAGGCGGAATCGAAAACTACGCTACAAGCCCTCCCGTGGCGCCAAAATTGATTTCTCAATAATAAGAAGTTTTGTAGTATATGGGTAACTCAAGCGTGTTAGGTTTGAGCAAGAGATCGTTCGACGAGGTTGAATGGAATTTCAACTCGCGTCTCAATAATCGGGATTCGAATAAGAAAGGGCATAAGATGATATATTCTAAACTACGGGATAAGGAAAGTAAATGGAACATAAAATCTACGGGAAATCCTAAAAACTAAGGCAAACAATGCAATTCTACGCTAAAACGCAAAAACGGAAAGTAAACGAAACGCGAATAAAAAGCAAGAACGTCTAATCTACATCCTAAAAATAACCTAAAACTACTTTTACGCTAAAAATGATATTTAAAAACTAAGTATGAATTAAAACTATTTTTTTAGGAATTTTCTTGATTTTATTTTAATTAAAAACTAAATATTAACTTTAAAAATAAAACTAATTAACTAAAAATTATAAAAACAAAAGGGAAAATTATGGAATTACTTTCTAAAAATCTAAAATAACATAAAAGACTTTTCCAAACTATTTTTGTAATTTTCAGATTATTTTCTAATTTCTATGAATTTAAATCTATTTAAATCTAATTAAAATTATGGAAAATACCAAATAAAAGGAGAAAAATATGGAAAAATCTTTTTTATGCTTTTTATATTTATCTTAAACTATTAAAATTGAAAAATTATATTTTGGAACTTTTTCTGAATTAAATGCAATTAAAGCTAATTAAAAATGATTAAAAACTGATTTTATTCTAGAAAAATAGTAAATGGTGACTAAAAATTATGAAAAATTCAGGTAAATCCTAAAATAATATTCTAAAGCTGATAAAAATATAAAAACAAGGGCTACAGTGCAAGAAATCAAAGGCGCTATGAGGCGATCTAATAAGCTCTTGGAAAATAAGCTAATAAGCTCTAAAGTGAACCATCTGGTAAAAGAAGCTAACTAACACTGAAACTACTCTATAGCAACTTTGAGCAACTACCCCTAACACCTAAATAAGCATTATACTTAGATTTAAGCTAACTGTTACCAAAGCAAATAATGAAACTGACCTTACTGATAAAGCACTAGCAACTGCTAATTTGATAAGCTAAAGCTAAAAACAAAAATGTGGTTCTCTACTCTACCAGCCAGAGACTAATTATCCAAGATTTCAGATCATAAGGACTTAATTTGAAGCAACTAGGGATCAAACAAAAGCGCAAAAATGGGCGGTGGTGCTGAGAAACGAAGCGATGTGAGAAGCTATGTTTAAGCTACTCTAACTACTTATTCAATAAGCTAAAGCTAAAACTACAAATGTGGTCTTAAAGTCCACACAGCTAGCACAAATGTGCCAATCATCAAACCTTAACTACTTAAAATGAACACAGTGCAATCTCTGCAAGTTCTGCAAAAACCGGTGCGGACACAGGTGTTTTTGACTTTTAAAAAACAGATACAAAGTTTGACTAATCAGAGATTTGAAATCAAATGCGGGGATGATAAACATGAAATCGGATGAACTACAACTTTAACAAGCTAGTTAAGCAGATTCTAAACCTATATGGATGATAACGATTGGTGATTTTATGAGATATGGAATTAAGAAGCGATCTTTGTGTGTTATTGACTTAAAGCTTAAATTCTGATAAACCAAGGACGGAGATGATGCAAATAACTAAAGTAAAACTTAAACCAACTAATCTCTTGCTACACATTAACCTCTAGAGCAGTTAGAAACAAGCAATCAAACACCCTTTAAATTCCAAAATGCATTAAAAACACTACAACTGATGAGATTCTATCTAAGGCGATTTAAAACTCATATAAACATAAAGCGATCATTTTAACAAACTTAAAGCAAATTAACATGAAATTGATTTACTTAAGATCTTTGACTTTTGTTGACTTTTATTAAAAGCGAAATTAAGCGATTTTTAACCAACAAGAAACTCGAATAAGTTTGCAATAAGCTTATTTGAGCTTATCAAAACAGTGAAATAACTATAGCAACTAATAACTTTGAAATTAAATGACAAAAGATTAAAAGGATGAAAGCCACTATATTAATGAAAGCAGTTACAATGATTAAAAGTAAGGTTTACACTATTGAAAGCAATTAAATGGCGGAAATGAAGATGGTCAAAACCTCTCTAATGCCTAAGAGTTGGACAATTACAAATGTGAGCCAAGGGTGTTTATATAGCCAAGCTTGAGGAGAGGTCTTGGGATTCTACGAGGAAGGGCCTAGAAACTCATTAGCGACCACATTCTATCCATGAATCACTTGCACCAATCGGAGGGCTCTAATTGTCTTGATGAGGTGTCATGACCAATCAAGAAGCTTGGATTGTACGTAGGCATCGAATGAGTCATATCCTCGACAAGTCAATTGGGATAGATTCTAGTACGATGTTGAGTGTTTGGTTTTGGTGGTGAGTTGTGGTGAAAGGGTGGTGTTTGGGAAGAAGAAGCGAGGGAGTAGTCTTTGTTTGGGGTGCTGCGTTTGGTTATTAAATATTTTCTTAAAATTGGTTGACCGGGTAAAGTTCCTTTGACACAGGTATAGTTTGGGTATAAGGGTGTAAAGTGGTCGGGTCGAGGGTGTTATTACTTGGTATGAGGGAAACGGGTAAAGGGTTTAGTTATTAAAGGGCCGGGTTATGTTGAGTTGATATTGGGCCGAAAATGTTTAGTGGATTTTGGATAATGGATTATGTAATGGACTAGTACTAACATTGAGATAAATGGTAACCATAGGGACCAATAATGTACTTTACGAAACTTTAGGGGCTGAACATGTAATATCGAAAGTATCTTCAAGGGACTAAATTTGCCAATCCTCAAATAAACCAAGGGCCAAATGCAATTTTGAATCTTTAAGGACCATTTAAATCGAATCTTTGAAAGTTGAGGACTATTCTTGCCATTTCATCAAACTTGGTTAAAACTTCACAAATCATCCTCGAGATTAGAAATCATCATAAATGCTCCGTCGACCCTCAAACTCGACTTAAGCTCTCTTGATCTCTCGTGCTCGGTTCGTCGATTTGGCACACTTTTGCGTGTTTTACATATCCATACACTGCACAAGCACAAACTCGAAAACCACAAATATTAGCAATAGCGGCTCTTTCTTGGTTGTTTTGGGTCTATTATGATAAAGAAAGGTATGTGTTTAGCACATACCACTTTACAAAAGGAAAATGAAAGTTTTTAGAAGAAAATGAAAAGGTTAAGCGTCATTTCAATGAGTTATTTGAATCAATTAAAGTCACTCGTAACAAAATAACGATCAAATAGCGTCATTGCAAAAGAAATTGAGAATCGAAGAGTCGGGTAAAAGGAAAATGCCAATGACCAATGGGAGAATGTTGTATCAAGGATCACTCTTGTAATAAATATGCTTTATCATGACATATGTCCTCTCATCTAAGGAACAACAAACTTGCCATTCAAACATACTTATCATCCATTAAGGATTGCCTAGAATGTCTGCGTGAGATTGTTGAAGAGGATAAGCTAGAGAAACCTCATGATAATGCGATTGGTCATGCATGCTTATATGCCAAACGATCTCGAAATCTTAGAATGCTTGATCACTATATGCGAAAGTCATTAGGTGAGAGAGTTAATCCTTTGATTCCATGCTCAATGCCTAAAGCTAAGTATGATATGCATTCGATTACCAATGTTTTGAATATGAACCGTGGTGTACCTTTAAGTAGTTGATTCGATCATCGATGCTAAGAAAGAGAACTCAGTGTGCCTTCTAGGAGTACAAATCACGGTACCTCTAGTTTTAAGAAAGTGAACCTTAGTGCACACGCATGTAGTTCGGACCCGATTACATCTAAGCGGTGATGCAAAGAGTAGTTAAGCCAACTAATGTTCCCATTCCCTCTGAGGAGTGTCGGTGACATTAAGCGGAGGCGGTCAAAGTCTCGAGACAATACAAGGAATGATAGGACCTCTCGAGCTAAGAATGTGCCTTTGGAAGAAAGTAGAAGAACAATCTAGGAACTTTAAGCTTGAATTGAATAAAGCGAATCGTGTTGATTCTAGTATTTGCCATAGGCGTCTTGTAATTAATTGATTGAGATACTATTTGCAAACCTTGTCTTGATGTCTTGAATTGTTTCTAATCATGAATGTGGTGATCTTGTTACGCCTAATGATGTTAATTGTCGGTTTATATTGTTAATGCTAAAATTCATGCTAAGAAGGCTAAAAGCAAAAGCGAAGAAAGTTAGAAAGCGGTGAAACCAGCGGGAAGAACATTCGATAAAATAGGCTTTTATTGGACACTGTTGGTCTAAAGACTAATCGAGATAATGCCACTAGGAAATGGATGCCTCTTGGTAGAACTATTCCCTAAGAAGTGATCACCGCGTGAGCAGGGGCTAATCATCACTAATCTTGCATCTATTCACAACGACTCCATTGCCTCACTTTACGATATGAATGCTTCTATTTACGATGTGGGTGTTCCAAACATTGTTACTAACCAAATGGAACCCATTCTTGCATGGGGATCCCAATTATCGATTATCCATTCTTATGCATGTTCAAGCTGCGGATCGTTCAAATCGTTACGTAGTACACGGACTCAATTTGTTCCAACATATATTTGGAGACGGTCGCGACTCATGAACCGTGAGCAAATTCATCGGGGCTATTAGATTTGGTAATGATCATTTCGGTGCTATTATGGGTTATGGAGACTATGTTGTTGGTGATAGTGTCATCTCGAGTTTACTATGTAGAAGGTTTGGGTCATAATCATTCTCTGTTGGTCAATTACATGATTACGATTTAGAAGTTGCATTGAGAAAACATACTTGCTTTGTTAGAGATCTTAATGGTAAGGAGCTGTTAAAAGGAACTCGTGGGTCGAAACCTTTACACCATCTCTATTGATGACATGATGAGGGCTTCTCCAATCGCTTGTTATCAAAGGCTTCAAAACAAAGTCATGGTTATGGCATCGTCGTCTCAATCATTTGAACTTGGCACCATCAACGATCTTTCGAGAAGGACTTAGTTGTAGGTTTACCTAGACTAAAGTATGAAAAGGATCATCTTTGTTCGGCATGTCAATTGGGTAAAAGCAAAGTATGCCCATAAACCCAAACCTACTAACTACATCACGAAGTTCTTCATATGATTCATATGGATTTATGTGGACCAATGAGGTGCAGAATATCTTTGGGAAGAAATATGTGTTAGTTGTGGTTGATGATTACTCCAGTTCACAGGTCAAGTTCTTAAGGACAAAGGATGAAACCCACGATATCATCATCAAACTCGTCAAGCAGTGCGGGTTCGACTTAACAAAACCGTCGAGTGTCGAGCAGACAATGGGCGGGTTTGTCAACAAACAACAATGAATTCTATGAAGCGTTGGAATCGGGTCATCAAAGAAGTGTTCCACGAACTCCTCAACGAGCGGTGTAGTTGAAAAGCGAAATCGAACTACGGTTGAAGCCGCTAGAACAATGTTGATTTACTCAAAGGTTCCAATGTTTCTACGAAATTTGAAGCAATCGCCCTTGCATGCTATACACAAAATCGTTCCTAATCTACATTGTACATAGAAAAACTCCATATGAACTTGTCCACATGCGGAAAACCTAATCTCTCTTTCCTTGGCGTGTTTGGTGCATTGTGCTATCCAACTAATGAGGTCAAGACTTAGGAAACTTAGGGCTAAAGGCGACATTGGAGTATTTGTAGGATCTGCGCCAAACAAAAGGATACGAATCTACAACAAAAGAACCGAAATATCATGGAAACAATTCATATTCGTTTGATGGTGACCGGTCAAATGGCTCTGGACACTCATTTCGGGACCGCACTTCAAAACAGTCCATTGGTTCATCTCTTGTTCCAAACTCTACTCAAGAAACTCCATATGTACCTCCATCGAAGATGATGTAAAATTGTTTGATCCTATGTTTGATGAGTATGTGATTCAATTACTAATGAGGTGATGATTCCCACATGAGAGGATGCTCATATTCCGATGAATGAAGCCAATCCCTCGATCACAATATCTTTAAGTCAAGAAGCACCAGCTGCGATCCTTGATCTCATCAACAAATTATCATTCTTCAAATGTACATCATGGAAATGTTTACGGCATCAATGATAAGTTAATCCCTGCGACTCACGAAGATGCTCCATTTGAAAACATATTTGCTACTCACGAATCATCATCGAAACCATCTTCTTGGAGACATCGACTCGGCTACCTCGGTTCCTCGACAAGCGCCACATGAACACCTCGGAAAATGGACTCACGATCACCCTTAGACAACATCATTGGAAATCCCTCTCGTCACTGTATCAACACGAAACAACTTCGCATGACCGATGCCTTATGGTGCTTCTTGACTCCGTACTATCTAGATCAGACCAAAGATGTTAAAGCGCCATGAATGAAGATAGGTTGGTTCAATGCCATGCAAGATGAAATTCATGAGTTTGATCATCTTGATGTATGGGAGTTAGTACACTGCTCGGGGCGTGCTATGATTATTGCCCTTAAATGGATCTTCAAAGTAAAACTTGATGAGCATGGTGATGTGTTGAAGAATAAGGCCCGATTAGTTGCTAAAGGATATCGTCAAGAGGAGGTATAGACTTTGAAGAATCTTTTGCTCTGTTGCTCGAATCGAGGCAATCGAGAATCTTTACGGCTAATCTTGCTAGTAAGAACATGGTAGTATATCGGATGGATGTGAAGCGGCATTTACGAGCGGAGATCTTAAAGTCGTCTCGTCGGCCAACTGAAGGATTTGTGAATCAAGAGCATCCTACTCCGTTTATCGTTTGAAGAAGGCTCTTTACGGTTTAAAGCAAGCTCGAAGGGCATGGTATGATACCTTTGTCAAAGTTTCTTCTATCAACGGATTCATCAAAGGAAGCGATTGATCCTACATTGTTCACCGGAAGTCGAGCAAACATTTAATTCATGTTCAAATTTATGTTGATGATATTATTTTTGCCTCGGCGGACCAATGGAATGTGATCGTTTTCTAATGAAATGAGTTCAAAGTTTCAAATGTCAATGATGGGACAAATGTCATTTTCTTGGGATTACAAATTTCACAAAGTCCGGAGCATTTTCATAAATCAATCTAAATATACAGAGAGATTTTAAAGAAATTTGGATTTGATTCAAGTGACCTGTTGACACTCCATGATTGATCGAACCAAACTAGATGAGGACCACTCGGGGATCATGATTGACCAAGCGAAATATCGTAGTATGATTGGATCACGATGTATCTCACGGTAGTAGACGGACATCTTGTTCATTGTTTGCATGTGTGCTAGATACGAGCTAAGCCTACTAAAAGCACCTTGAAGCGATTAAGCGGGTCTTCGGTATCTCAAGGAACCATCAATATGGGACTATGGTACGAAGGACACCGGTATATCACTAACGGCCTATCACGAGATCTTGATCATGCGGGTTGTCAAGATACGTCGAAGTACATCGGAGGTGCTCGGTTTTGGGTGATAAGCTTGTGTTTGGTCGTCAAAAGAAGCAAATGGTACTTCTATTTCCTCTATAGAGGCTGAATACATAGCCATGTCATCTTGTTGTGCTCAAATCTTATGGATGAGATCTCGATTATCGACTATGGCTTTGAATTCAACAAAATCCCTACATCTTGTGATAATAAAGTGCTATTGCTCTCTCATGCAACAACGTTCAACACTCAAGAGCAAAGCATATCGACATTCGACATCATTTCATCGGGGAACAAGTGGAAAAGGTGTGGTGGAACTATATTTTGTGAGGTGCGAATATCGGTTAGCGGACATCTTCACAAGCTCTTCCGAAGAGCGTTTTGAGTTTATTCTTCCGTCTTGGCTTGAAAAGCCTTCACGAAAACTCTCAAGCGTCTTGGGAGGAAGGCGTGGAGTAAAGGTCTATCTTTTGGAAGGCGAGGGTAAAGGTCTATCTTCATCTATCTCTTGTAAATATTTATTGAAAAACAAAATACAAAATTATAAAAGTCTCAAAAATCAAATAGAAAATTATAAAACTTTCAAAATCCATAAAAATACGAAAAATTGAAAATCTTCAAAAATATTGTCAATGTGTCATGCTTTTCTCGGTTCGATAATATCTACGGTCTTTGTGATGTCATTCAAAGAATGATACGGGACTTTAGATATTGTTCGAATTAAAAAAAAAAAAAAAAAAAAAAAGAGAAAGAAAAAATGGTTTATTGTCATTCTCGAGGCAATAACCGGTTTTAAAAGAAAGAAACGAGCCATGTTTTATCATGTTTTCAAAATTCCATGCTCGATTCTATAAACATTTATCTGCTTGAAAACTAAATGCTTTGAAAAATAACTCGATCTCTATTTTGATAATCATCGGGACTTATTTGTCAAAATCTCTATCTCTCGATCAACAACCTATGTCATTGATTGAGGGGAGAATGATTTCAATTAAATTAAAAGTTATTTGGCATTAAATTGTTTTCAAAAGATGTACATGCATGTTTTATCAATGGAGTTTAAAGTCTTAAAATCCGATCATTATCGATTAAAGCTTTCATAATCAAGTCACATTTCTCCTTAAAAGCTTTCAAAATCAATTTAAATCTATAAGAGATCACAAATCTCAAATGACTTGATAATTGTGATCGGGGAGAATGTTGGTTTAAGCGATAATTTGGTAAATGGTTTTATAAGGATGTACATCACATCCTTCTCACATGTGACAAACGATTTCAATTTTTCAATGCACATGTTGAGAGGAGCACCTATCTTAAACCTATGATTTGAAACGTGATCATTTATCCCATATGCGGGTTCCCTCTAGTATGTGCAAAACTCTTTTCTAACCTCGAGGCACATATTGAGGGGAGCAAATTATGGAAACCTCATCCTTCACGGAAATGCTTTATCTTCTTGATTTGATCAAGGAAGTGATGGTGATATTTTTGAAAATGGTAATCAAAGTAATTTCTTCCTCTTGCTGCGTGTGCAAAGCGATTTCAAACATTTGATGCACATGTTGAGGGGAACACTTATTCTAAAATATCAAAAACAATCACGGTACAAAATGTTTTGATAATATATCACAAGTATCGGGATTGACTTTCAAATGGTTTTCAATTGGTTCCAATGGCGGATGAACAATACCGGATAGACCGACCAACTTTACTTTATATGCGGTGATATAAGGATGATAAGGTTAGGTATTGGTTCCCATGATCCGCTAGAACCGGAGGGATCTACCGAGGACAATCCACTAGTTAGTGTAGAAGTCCTTAGGAATGATGATAAAGGAGAAAAATGAGATATGGGAAGAGTGCGGACTAAGGTGAGCTAATCTTGGAATAAACCCAACAAGGTTCTAGCTATGAAGTCTCGGTAAGCCTTGAAGGGGTTGAAGAATTAAAAAATTGAATGAGAAAGGGTGAAAACAAATAGCCCTCCATTTATTCAACCTTAGAGGCGAAACCGGGTTCACTTCATATACTCTTGATGGTAACATCGGTATTGAAGACAAAGGCGTCATGGACCCGATGGCCTTGCTTGCACTTCAACTTTCAAACCACTCAAGTTCCTCTTACAAGGACTTGTTTCATTCTCACGAGAACCGACATTATCTATCGACTTTCTCTTAGAGATTGTTGATATTGAAGAAGGAGACCTCTCCTGAGTCTCGACATAGGATCCAAATATGCACAATTGAGTCTAGAGCCACGAGATCATCAATAAATCTCATTAGGACACTTTCAATGAAGACTCTGCTTCACACAATGTGGAAAGAGATTATATCTTGAGTCCTCGCATTATCCTTGTGGTATTGCGGAACATCCCGAGTGATGTGTTTACACACTCATGATGAAGATGGAAAGCCTTGGAGCCAACATCAAACAAGCTCACGGTAGGTGGCATGTGAGATCCATTATATGGATCAACCATGTGACAATGAGCGAAAACAATGGGCGATTCAATTTCTTGAATCAATCACAGTTCGAGTTAGGGATTGGCGAATACCTTTGAAAACCGGTCTTTGTGCTTAACAACTCTTTTCTTTAGCACATCGACCGTGTGCAGTTATTTCAAATCAAAGGTGTTTATGATTGATAATTGATTTTCATTAAAACCTTGTTGTGCAAAAACAATTTCTATTGAGCAATACTCGATTGTTTTCAAATATCTTTTCATCGATCGGTGGACTTAAATTATTTGGTTCACTCACTCCGTGTTGTCTTCTTTGAGGCGTTCGGTTTGAGAAACGACTAGGCATTCTGAAACCACATCAAGGAAGTTCTTGAATTATACCTTATCACAAGCGGTACTTGTCTTGATCAGCGAGGAACAGTGGGCGTGTACCTCAATTCAGCGAAGTGATCAAAGACACTTTAGTGCGATTTATTAACTAGCTTGTTGTATGCGGTGCCCGGCGTTTGCGGTTGTTGGAATGAAGCGGTCAATCCATAGCCGCATGCTCACTTAACACATTCATCTCAAAATCATGATTAGTGCATCAATGACTCGATATTTTCACTCCATGCTTACCTTTCTGCTGCGCCAATATCATGAATCAATTAAAGCTTCCATGACTCGATGAGAAGATATCATGATCCGAATGTGAGCATGTCGGTCCTAAAGTCACAACACCACAATGGATGTCTCGAGATTTTGATAGTGATGATCTCAAATGATGGCTCAAAATTATTATCACGTGGATCGATAAAGACCTCCACTTGGGTAACCTAACATGCAATCAATGACTACGAGCTTAGGAGCAAGGACTACATCAAGAATACAAGAACAATTTTTAATGTAATATCTATTTGTATTCAATGTAACTTTGATACATGATTGAGGTGACCTCCATAGGGAGATTGTTAGGAATTAGAAATTCCGGTATTAAAAGTCGGTCACCTCAAGTATATGTAATCGTTAGAAAGCTTGTAGTCGTAGTTATTTTAAGTTTAGTAGTATTTAGTTAAGTAACACCGTGGAGGGCAGACGGGTCTTTACCTTGTATGCACGATCCACGACCCGATGTGTGGCGTTTATGTAAGACTATAAATACTCTCTACCTCCCAGGTAGAGAGTTGGAGCTCATAATAATATAATTCACTTTCTCACTAAGTTCCCTAAACCTCTAACTTTCTCTCTCTAGAATTCCATCTATATGCTACTTTGTGTTATGGTTTGATGTGTAAGTGAAAAGTTATATCTTACAACTAGGATCCAAATTGATATATTTTCATCACATCAGTTGATCTGCTAGTAATGAAAGTATTCAAAATGGTACGAGTCGAACCTCAATTGCCAATTTTCAAATTGCAACTCCTAGATTTATGGGATTTACATTTAGCCAATTTCAATTGCCATGTAAACATGTTTTATCCCCATCTTATGCCTTGAGTTACAGGTTCTCACTACAAAACTCAATTAAGTTGTCCAACTTAAGAAGCGCAAAATCATCCATGCCCGTTCTCCGTCACGTGGATATTTTACCGTTGATTCTGATCTAAATCACGTTCTCACGCAAATAAAGGTAATCTCGGGTGTTTCCGTTTCGTTGGATGGCATATAACTTAAACTAAGGGTAATAATTTTGATGTCAAATCAAATATGTACAAAGATGTCATGCATTCATCTTAGTAGCATAGTTTTTATTAAAACATTTATATATCTTGTTTTAATGTATAAGCTTTTCATCATCAAACTTTAATTGAGGTATTGGATAACCAATTAAAGAATCACATAATTACCACTATATCCTACTCTTGCATGAGTCATAAGACCCAAGTTATTCGGATAATTACCACAAAAGTGGTGCGTAGAAATTAAAGTAATTCACCCTTAAGATTTTACGCACATATAGGAATACTTGGTAGCTCCATTAAGGCAGCACAAATGAGTGGAGAATCGGTCGTGTGAAGCATATTAAAACCCTCATCTTTAGGGCGGCACAATTTAATCGTTCCCTCCTTGTACCCATCACACGTTTGTCATTAATGGTGAGCCGTTATAACTATTTTGTGCAAAAATCAATCAATTAAGCGATTATGATTACTATTCTTAAAATACATTTTCACCATTGTTTAGGTCAGTTTATTTTTCTTGTAAAAATACCCTTGTTACACATAACAAACAAGCAAGTATTTAAAATAAACAAATAAACAATGAATGCATAACAAAAATAAGTCATGCATATCAAATAGCCACATACAAACCTTTTGATAAATCCTATTAATAATCAATTCTAGATACATCAATATGTATATATTTAATTAAGACTTTCACCCGTTTTCATCTATGTACAAGGTGAGCCACATGCATCGATTCATCGATTGCGTGAGTCGAAATCAAACACATACCACATAGCACATAATTGATTAAATTAATAATTATTGAGGTCTTCCCCAATTAAAGATCTATCATTAATATTTAGTGTATATCACTTAACCAAGTAAAGCATACAATAAAAGCAGATCCATGATAAAACATGCATGTAATTATCATCGATGTAAATCACACTTAACAATTAATGCAATTAAACAGAGTTACACAATTTAATACACATAAAATTGCATGCAAACTAGGGTTTCTAATTCAATTAAAACTGAAGTTTACAAAACCCTAATAAGGGCACACAAAAAAAAATGCCCCCCCTAAAAAATTAGGGTTTAGCTTTTGCAAACCCTAGATCTACGCATACAAATAATAACACATTCATGTTTATTTTATTTATGTGTTTCAGTAATTAATTACTTGTTATACAAGGCTCGTGATGCCACTGTTGAGTTTATGATATATGATATACAATAAAACATATAGACACCACAGAGTACACATCGGAAGACTTAGGATCATAACAAATAAATAATTAACTGAAGAATGCGTAACATACCTCTTGCAATTTGGTTAGATCTCTTGAACAAAGAAGATGAAGTGGTTTAAAGAGTTGTCCCTTACCATTTTACAACTCAAACCAATTGGTGTAAGAATAGTGTCTTACTACCACAGTTTTGTACACACGAATTAACCGCGAATCAAAGCGATTGCTAGATCTAACACAAGCCTTTGTTTAATGATAAACAAAACCAAAACACCCAATAGGAGGGGGGGTTCGGCCGAATGTAAGCAAGAGAGGAGAGGGAAAGATCTAGGGTTAATTCAATGCACAAAGTTATGAAAAACCTTAACCCTAGCCTTTGTATATATAGTGAACTAATACCTTGGAGGAAAAGTTAGGGTTTTGGGCTAGGAATAGCCCCCTTGGCCGGCCATAATGGTGGAGAAAAGAGGGAACCCGAATCTTTTCCAAATTTAAGATATTCACCATATATTCTCATTTTTTACATTTAACGGTCGTTAGTCATTTCCGTTAAATACTTAACGATCGTTAGATGGACTTTATGTGTAATAATTAATCGTAAACATGAACATTAATTATTTAACTTTAATTCTCATTCGCTAATGTGTGCAATCCCATGGTCACGAGTTCGAATCCGGACATTCACGTATTTATAAATATATACATTTCCAACAGCTAGTTCCTCTAAAGGCGGAGGTAGAAGTCGGAAGTCAAGTTTATATCAGCATTTGAGAGAGACCTATGATGACAACCCATAAGACAATGATGAATGTGAAGTCTTAACTGAAGAGCAACTGGCATTTTTGATGTTTTTTATATTAGACTTCATACTCATATTAGACGTTAGTTTATATTTGGTCTTGATTCAAATGTATTCAAGAGTTTATTCGTTTGTTTCATTTTGGTTAGGAATTGTAGAGTCTTGTTATATAAGCTTTATCGTCTATGTAACGGACTGGGATCTGGGATTCACCTGCATTATTTGTACTTAAACGTTTTTAGACTAATACATTCACCCACTATAAATTTTTTTACCCAAAATGAAAAATCTTTTTTGTCTCTCTATCACTAGGTTTAGATCCTTAGTCTAAATGAAGGAAGGACAATATATGTAGTCTAGAATATTTAAATGACTAATCTTTCATGATTCTCTATGACTAGGTTTATACATAGGTTAGATCCATATAAACCACTCTCTCACCTTTGTTGAAGCACTAGAAACATTTGCAACCGGTGTGGAACTCACCAGAGGAACCTATTGAGTAACCTTAGTTGGACTACTATAACCACTAGCAACCTTTGTGGAGTTCACCAGAGAAGGTGATTCCAACTGGTCGCTAACAATACCTTCCCTAGCTACCGTAGCTTGAGCACTAGACGCACTACAAACCGGATTAGTACCAAAATTACCATGTGACTTCAGAATTGGAGCATCAACACTAGAATCACCAATATTCATCATTATAAGCAATAATAATCAGTAAAGCGAAACCCTATAAAAGAAACAACGAAACCCTAAAACTCACAAACAATCAAAGACGACAAGAACATTAACAACAAAGAACTACGATTAAGAACAAATAAAAAAATAAATCCTAAAAAGGGTTTCGTCACATCAGCAACCTTAATCGACCTACATAATGATTAGTAATAAATGCATATAGAAATTTAATGAGCAGCGAAAAAAGAACTAGCGAAACCTTAAATAACAAAAACAAAACCCTAAAACTACAAGATCATCAACCAAATAAAAAACTGACTAAGGGGAAGTAATCAGCGATTAATCCATAATAGTCTGATTGTTATAAGGTATTAAATCAGGTAGAAGCAGAAGAATCGATTATAATTGAAGGGGAGAAAGGAATCACCAGAGGTTTAGGGTTTTTTGTTTTTTCATCTTCCATTTCATTTTCATCTAATAACTCCAATTAAATCGTATTTTACACTATAAAGAAATTTCGTTACATATAAAAGCGAAAATCCCCAAACTCTTTTCATACTCACTAACAAAAATAGGGTTTTCATTTTCACAAACAAGTGATTGAAATCAATCATCAAATCAACCCCAAAGACAATTAAGAATTGTAGATTTCATCATAAATCATCGCCATTCTTCGTATTTTTACAAAATTGGGGATAAGTTTTAGTTTTTCTTTTCTCGATTTTAGGTCCGAATTTATCAATAACAATTGATTAGTTAGATAAATGATAATCAGAAAGTGGAGGATGAAAATCAGGTTATGGATGACAAAAATCATGTTACTAACTAAAATTATGTTGTTGCTGAAGAAATTCGGGCTACGGATAAAATAAATTCATATCCGAATCTAGAAGAAGATGCAAGCGTGGTTAAAAATAAAATCACATGTGGTTATGTTTGGTTCTCAAAATGTGGAAATCACATGTGATCATATAAATATTGTGACATATATAATTAGTTTGAATTGTAAAATCACATGCCATTATATTATAAATCACGTAATTGTAATTGAAAATATCGCAAATGACTTGAATGTATGGTGAGCTGTTAGGTGGGTTATGTGAAACACAATATTGTCTGTCCATTTTTTATATTTAGTTAGTCTTCAATTAAATACCGGTTTTAATCCACACTCTTGGATCAAATAGTATCAGTGATGGAGATTTGATCTTTTGATTTTAAAAAAAGTAGTGATCTCCAAGAAACTCTTCTTGGTCTATGCATAGATAGTTTTCAAAAGACACACACATTCTGTAAACTAGACGATTACCTACACATAGCAGCGACAGGGTATAGTAGCGTTGATTTGTATGTATAATTTTGTTTATGTATATATAGGTGTGGAGTAAGCAATCGTGAAAAAAGCTACCAATTTAAATTGCAATTAACTATTTAAATATTTAATAGACTGAATCGCCATTTATAAGTAGGGGTATTTTAGTCTTACAATTAATCATTTTAGTGTTTTAAGTTTTAATAAAATGTATTTTTCGTTTATATTATAGTATAGATGAGATCTTTTTTCATATCTTAATTCCAAATGAAGGTGCGCTGGTATGAGTATTTTAATTAATTGGACGGGGTCAAAGTAGAAAATATTGTTTGGTATGTATTTTTAACATAAAGGCCCACACCCTCAAATTTGGGGTTTTAGAAATCCAGACCATATGTGCAGGTTATACATATTCTTGGCTGTTAATTTTTTTCAACCACTAGTTTTATGTAGTTTTTGTATTGTTCTATTAATTGCTTTTGTTCTCATATGATAAAAATGGCCCACAACTAAAAAATAATTTAGTAAATCTATAATAAACCAAACATGAATTTTACAATAACTTTAACTAATCCGAAAGTGCCCAATTATAATCCTAGTACATTGTTCAAAATACACCCTAAGATTAACATATTCTCGTTGAGGGTTAGACTTAGATCATCTACCCACATTTGTTTAGCCAAAATGTGTGTTTGAATCATATTGACTAAGACCATATCTCTTAATGAGGTTCAATCAGAGTGCCTTTACTTATTCTGACAACACCTAATACAAATAAAAAAACTGAGAGCACCATTTTATAAAGATTTGATCATTACTGAAACGTTGATAATTTTTTTATTACTCAATATGCCGTATAGAATCTGTTAAATGCGCCATATCGAACTCCAGTACGCAAAACTGCAAAAACTAAATTCTGAACTAACCCATTTTTGGTAACATGCAAATTCTGAATTATATTTCATAATTAAAACAAATAATAATTGTACATGAGTTTTGTAAGCGGAAGCATAAGTTTCTACTTAAAACGGGCTTATACCAAATGCACCTTAAAAAGTTGTAGCTATAAACATACAAATCATTGACTACACAACGTGTTACAAAAAACTCTTGCTTTGGGGGCATTCCAAAATAGGGTTGAGTAAAATCACCTGAAAATTGACCGAAACCCGGCCGAACCGAATCGACCTTATTCGATTCGGTTTCGGTTTTGTATAAATATTTTGGTTTTTGCCGGTTTGGTTCAAAACATTTTTTTTGTTCAAAATAGCTAAACCAACCCGGAACTACCTTATTCGGTTCAGTTTCGATTTTGATAGCTATTTCTCTGTTCGGTTCTCGGTTCGCATTTTTTCCTTTGTCGGTTTTCAAGTCGGGCGTTTTGTTGGTTCGGGTCGGGTTTGACCCATTGCTAAGCCTTATTCCAAACTGATAACAACTAATGGGAATGAGAAGCTAGTTACCTAACCCAAGAGCTACACCATTTTGACCCGTTACGCCTCATTTAATACATAGCTTGGTCTCATCTTGCGAACCTGCAAAACATGAATTGAGAACAGTAAGTCCTTGCGACTTAGTGAGTTAACGGAGTTAATCTCAAATAATACTTGCAACTTCGAACATGAACTTATTAATATATAATATGCAGTAAATGGTTCTGAATTCATAAGCATGGCATAATTATATATTTCTGGTTCTAAATTTATAAACATGTCATAATTATATATTTCCGATTCTGAATTCATAAGCATGGCATAATATATATTTCTGATTTTGAATTCATAAACATGACTTAAAATGTGAGCACGTGCTTCTGACTAGACAATGCTTATTCATCGTGCTATAAGTGAGAACTTCTCTAGCCGACAAGTACTTTTCTTGAGGCACTAACTTGTCATCATGATTATCTATACTCGGGTCATCCGTAGGATACTTGTTCATATATATTTGACATGCTAATTCTATGCATGAATGATCTGCATTGGATGTGAACACTATAATAAGCACGGGTAATCTACAAAGGATGCTTCTACGGGAGTTCTATATCGTATACTTCTTAGGCAAGCTACATGACTTTTGGTGCGTTTCTTAGGAACCCTGGACATGACAAATGATGCTTCTTGTAAGCATCCTAAACATGATTTGTTTTGGATATATCCGAACTACACATAAGCTCTAACATCATATCGAATCTAGTAACATAAAGCTAACAATCTGTTACTCACGTTGAACATAGTATGCAAGCTAGCGATCCACACGCATGCTATGAGCACCTAAATCATGATTGATGGACACATAGACTATTAACACATATCTAACACATAAAGATGATCATATATACTTTGGAAACATAAACTATAAACCACCTAAACTTGTATAAAAACATAACAACTCTTTGAATTTAAAACACATAGCTAAACCATGTTGTCAATTTTACAACAAGCAACACTTTACCCTTTTTGACTAAATAAAACTCTGATCAGATCATGAGGCTAATTTTATATGAAAATAGACTCTTTTACTTTTGAAAACATATGGCACACTCCCAATGGATCTACGGTTGATCAGATATGAATTTTTGAAGTTCTGGCCGCTGCATTTTTTTAAAATCTGGGCTGCACTAATTCACAATTTACACTAGTTTAACTAGGGCTGAGCACCGAAGGTTCAAAACTGAACCGAATCGAACCGAACCGAAAACAGTCGGTTCGGTTTTGGTTCTCGTTTTTCACGGTTTTCGGTCTTCAGTTTTCTAGGTTCGGTTCGGGTCGGTTTATGACCGAAGCTCAGCCCTAAGTTTAACTACTGACTTACCCAAAAATTTATGAATAATAACTGAAATCGACGTAGAGGGCTACAATTTTTGTTTTTAACTCAAGTCAATCCGATAAATGGTTAGTTTTCTATTAACCTCCAAATTTGACTCAATTTTTGAAAACCTTGTTGTCCGAAAAGTGTATTTGTCCAAAATGACCGAAAACTCAACCTAAGCTATACAAAATACTACTATGACCTATCCTTAGCTTATAAAACATCATTATTCATTAGACATTAAAACAAATTAACTTGTTTAAGCACTACTTTAAGCTTGAGCCAAAAACTCCTTTTTGGTATATACTAAAAATGAACATAAGGGCATAATGGTAATTTTTCCTCTAAAGTATACTTTGCACTGTTAGTCTCTGCTGTTATTTTGCACCGTTAGTCCTTTTTCGTTAACTATTTGCACTGGAAGTCCTTATTTTTAATAAAAACTAACGGGAAGACTTTTCTAATATAGCAATATAAAAGTCTATTACTAAACTTATAAAAATCAGGGTGCTACAATTACGACCAAAATTTTGTATGGAAACAAAAACCATTCTTGAATATGGGTGTTCGCCCTATCCATTTACATGGACGGGATGTTAGTCTCTAATCTTTCTATGAATAATTGGATAAGAAATATACTAAGTGTATTTTTATAAAAACAATCGTTAGTTTTACAGACTTGGTTTACATGGGTACTTATAACCCATTAACCGATACCTACGAACAGACATAACGGTTCTAAACTATCATAACCGAATAAACGGTTATTACCTTTATTCTTGTCATTCTAGGACCCTAAGATTATAAACTTTACATACACGACTCTAAATACATAAACACTAAATATTCTTGACTTACATGGATTAATAAGTTAGTATCCAATACTCCTCCCTAATTTTTTAATCCATGCCTTTGATATCTTCAAGCTCTTGTATCTTTATCTTTGAACTTTGGCTTGCTTCCACTTCCTTTGTCTTGCTCTTCAACTTGATCATCTTTGTCACCAACTTTCTTCATTTCTCTTGAATCTCCAACACCCTATTTCTAGTATCACGATCTTCTGATTCAGCTTTCTCGTTTCTTGATTTGATGTCTTTCTTGATCTGGCTTTCCTTCTGAAATATTGATGGCGTCTCTCGATGTTTCTTGCATTCGCCCTTGTCAACTCTCTCTTCTTCTAGAGGTTTCTTGTCTGAAATAACTCCATGGTTTTCTTTCTTAAACTGTTCTCTTATTGTCTTCAACTATTTCATCTCTTTGCTTGTGCAATCTCTCAACTTCTTGAGGTTCTCTGATTCTCTCTGCATTTGTTTCTCAAATGCCATTTCTCTATTTCTTATTTTCTTCTCAAACTCTTGTTTTTTAATCTCTAACTCTTGAAGTATTTCGAACTTCCAAAACTCTAACTTACTCTTCAAATCAATTTCTATCTCTGATCGCGTATCTTCTAATTTTCCTTTTGGATTTTCATCCTTCTCAATGACAATTCTTTTCCTTCTCGGTTCTTCCTTTAAGGATGTTATCTCCTTTTCATCTTTACTAGTAACCATCAATAGTGATGGTTCGTCATCTTTGAACACAAGGTTTGCTTTTTCTTCTCTACGGTTTGTTTTTGGACAATTTGCAGCATAGTGTCCAAACTCATGACATTTATAACATTCTATTTCTCTAGTGTCTTTTGTATGGTATTTTTGATCTCCAGGGTTTCTCATTCTTCTGTCATAACTATCTTCATTCTTACTATCTCTTGTGAATCTTCCTTGGCCTCTTCCTCATGTCTGATTACCACCTCCTCGTCTATCATTTCCATAGTTGCGTTCATAATTTCTGTTATTCCCTTGACGTGTGAACAACAACTTCTCACTATTATCTTCCTCACTTCCTTTTCTAAACTTAAGCCTTTCTTCATAAGTCTTAAGTTTCCAAATAATCTCCTCTAATTTTGCTTTCTTAAAATCAACAACATTTCAATGGTTGCTACTTTCAGTAATTTCCGTACTTTTGTTTGGTCATCAAACGTCAATCCACATGTAGTAGCCTTTGTAATAATACCCATCAACCTCCCAGCGAATGAATTTATTGATTCATCTTCTTTCATCACAAGTCTCTTAAATTCTGATTTAAGTTGTTGCGAGTGTGCTGTTGTACATCTTACATTCCAATAAATCTGGACTTTAGAGTCCCAAATTTCTTTCTTTGTTTCATCCCATAACTTGCATTTGCAAATCTTTTGGTAACCCTTGAAATAGGTATCTTGGCCTTGAACTATCCTTCTTTGTTGGAAAAATAGTTTTGCAAAATGAGTTTTGCAAATTTTGGACACTATTTAATATATGTATATGTTATATATATTTATATTTCTTGGTAACTGCGTTCTCCTCGACGAGAGCTTATGACGAGCTAAAGTATGTCCAAAATGGAGTTAATATGAATGAGATATCGTGTCTCGAAGTGGGACACGTGAAATACAAAATTTGGGAAAATAAACACATCCCATCGCCTAGAAAAGGAAGTGGGGTGTGTTTATATAGAAATCTTGATATGAACCTTCAAAATGATTTGTTGGTTTACTCCAACACCTACGTCTTGTGGGAAAATTAACGAGAGTCTTGATTCGAGATTACGGGCCAAAATGAGTTGAAGCTTGAACTCATGCGAGCCCAGCGACTGCGGACACGAATCGACTCAGAAGCCTCGCATACGTGCGTATCTTTTCTTGCGATTTCGTTTCCTTATTAAGGTTTCAGTTTTGTGTCCATCTAATTATAGAATTGATTTAAACTTTGTGAATAAGTTTATAGAAATCAATTTAAATAAATGGAATATATCATATCTGTTTGAAAATATATATGAGCAGAATATCTTGTCTTGGTGAACAAGATAGGTTTTCGATATAAATAGAACCCATGTCTCATTCGGTTTTAGAACACGCGAAAAGCGGCTCCATTCTGAGGCGTTTCCGGCAACCTTGATCGAAACACGCAAGGCTTGGTGATCTTTCGAGCAAGTAAGTCGGTCGGTTGTGCATGACTTTGAGCGTTGTACCACAGGAAGCAGACGGCGAATCTGTTTTAAGGGAATCGTGTTAAATCGAGCCTCGTTCATCGTTCTTGCTTTCGATTATTTACTATATAGAGTCATCTTACCTTCTACACCTTTACATGCATTTTTTTCTTTGTTTACATTAATTAATTTTATTGTGATTATAATCGATTTTATAAATAAAGTGTACACGTTTCCAGATCTTAAAGCAGTTCGGTTTAACGAATTTAAAACACTTTGTTAAAATCGGATTAATAATTAACAGTTTTATAAAGCTGTTTTACGTCGAAACCTTGTTGAGTTTCTTTGGAAATCGGTTTCTATTAAGCAGTTTTAACATCTGATTTGGTCTAACGGATCTATAACGTTTTTTAAGCGGTTTATTATCGGTTTAACGAAACCAAGATAGAGTTTCTATTAAGCGATTTACTTGATCCATCAAAACCAAGCTAGAGTTTTGTTGAATCGGATCTGGTACAAGTAGATACCATTTAAAGCAGTTTGTTTAATTGTTTGTGTTTGATTTTCGGGATGACAAACACGACTACCCTCTCTGTGACTACTCACGTGAGCGTGGCAGTGCTTGATTACCAACACGATTGCTAATCATCTTTGAGAAACGGAGAAATTCAATGGGCGAAATTTCAAGAGGTGGCAACAAAGATGTTTTCTATCGACTACTTTGAACCTTGCGCGGTTCTTAAAGAAAACCCGCTAACGTGGAACCTCCTGCGAAGGTCAATCCTCAATCAGCAGTTTGTTCAAGCCTTGGAAGCATGGAAACATTGATTTTTGTGTCACAATTATGTTACGAATGGTTTGGTTGATTCTTTGTACAACGTGTCTTGCAAGACCAAGGCGCCAAGAATTATGGGAGTCATTGGAGCATAAGTACAAAGCGAGATCTTGGTACAAAGAAGTTCGTGGTAGCTCGTTTTTGGATTACAAGATGGTTGATTCAAAGAATGTGATAAGTCGGGTTCAAGATCTGCGGGTTACGCTACCGACATTCATCTTTGAGGAATGACTTTGAGTGAAACTTTTCAAGTTCTTGCTATTATTGAAAAGTTACCTCAGTGGGTAGAATTCAAGAACTACACGAAGCATAAGCGAAAGGAGATGAGTGTTGAAGACTTGGTTGTTCGTCTTCGTATTGAAGAGGACAACAAGGCGGCTCGAAAAAAACACGTATCGCTGATTACGCAAAGGCAAATATGGTTGAGCATGTTTCGTCATCTTCAAAGTCCAATGTCAAAGCTAAAGGCAAAGGAAAAGGAAAGAATGACAAGAAGGATAAAGGGAAGTCGAGTACCTTGCTCTAAAGGCGCAATTGTGAAACGAAGTTCCAAGGGTGTGTTTCAAGCTGTGACCGGCCAGTCACCGTCTTGCTAATTATAAGATCTTGAAGCGGGTGACTCCACGCCGAGCTAATATGGTGAATGAAGATGTGGACATGATTGCTATGGTGTCGATGTCATTGCCATGATCTCGAAGTTAACTGGTAGGTTCCAACAACGAGGAATGGTGGGTGGATCTTGGGGCTACCGTCGTGTGTGTCTTGATAAGAGTATGTTTCACTCTTTCGGGCGGTTGATAGTGGAGAGAAGGCGTACATGGGCAACTCTGCAGCTACTTTGAAATCAAGGCGAAGGAGATGTAATCTTGAAGATGACATCAGAAAGAGCTCAAGTTGACTAATGTCTTGTATGTTCGAGAGATTCGCAAGAATCTTGTGTACAGTTAGTTTGTTGAACAAGTTTGGTTTTCGTCTTGTTTTTAGTCGATAAGTTTGTTCTTTCTAAGAATCAAGTTTATGTTGGTAGGGGATATGCCACAGATGGTATGTTTAAGCTCAATGTAATGGTTGTTAAGAATGATATCAATAAAATGAATTCTTACGCTTACTTGATTGAGTCTTCTAATATGTGGCATGGCCGTCTTGGACATGTAAATTTTAATTCGATCGTCGTTTGATTAAATTTAATTGCATACCTAATTTCCATATTGACTCAAAATATAAATGTGAAACTTGTGTTGAAGCCAACTTACAAGAGCATCTTTCAAATCGGTTGAGCGAAAAACCGAACCACTTGATATGATACACTTGACATATGTGATTTGAAATCACTACCCACAAAAGGTGGCAATAAGTACTTTATCACGTTTATTGATGATTGTACAAAGTATTGCTATGTTTACTTCTTGAAAAGTAAAGATGAAGCTATAGACAAGTTTGTTCTATACAAAAGCGAAGTTGAGAATCAACTTGGTAAGAAAATCAAGGTGGTGCAGTGATAGAGGAGGTGAATATGTGTCTCCATTTGTCGATCTATGTGCGAAACATGGAATTAGACACGAATTCACTGCTCCTATTCACCTCAATGAGCAGTATTGCGAAAGGAAGAACCGTACCTTGAAAGAAATGGTTAATGCCATGTTGATAAGTTACGGTCTAAGCCGGGACATGTGGGGAAGCCATTTTAACGGCTACTTATCTTTTAAATAAGATACCTCGTAAGGAAAAGAAGAGACCCTTATGAATTATGGATGGGAAGAAAGCCATCATATCGGTACTACAGTGTGGGGTGTCTAGCAAAGGTAGCTATCTGACTCCCAGGCCCAAAGATTGGACCTAAATCATGGATTGTATATTCATCGGATATGCTAAGAATAGCGGTGCTTATCGCTTCATAGTACATGAATCGAAAAATCCGGATATACAAAGGGTACTTTAATGGAATCAAGGAATGCTTCATTCTTTGAAACTATTTTTCCTTGTTTAACGAAGGAAGCGGAAGTTCATCTAGAATAGATGACGAAGTTGTCAAGATAAGAGACAACGAGATGATAATGATCTCAAGATGAGAGACAAGATCAAGCGAGGAAGAAGAGGTTGAACCTAGAAGAAGCAAAGGGCGAGAGCAGAAATCGTTTGGACCCGATTTTGTTTCTTTATGGTTGAAAATGAACCTACTTCATACAGAAGCGGTTACTTCCTCGAAAGGGCCTCGATGGAAAGAAGCCATTAAAAGTGAAATAGATTCTATTTTACAAAATCATACTTGGGAGCTCGTGGATTTACCTCACGGTTGTAAACCACTAGGCTATAAATGGATCTTCAAGAAGAAGATGAAAGCCGATGGCACCATTGACAAGTACAAAGCAAGATTAGTAATCAAAGTTTGAACAACGAGAAGGTCTTGATTACTTTGATACATATTACTTTATTCTGCGAATAACCTCGATTAGGATGATACTTGCTATTGCCGCTTTAAGAAATTTGGAAGTTCACCAAATGGATGTGAAAGCGGCATTTCTAAGCGGAGATTTAGAAGAAGAAATCTACATGAATCAACTGAGGGTTTCATGGCTCTGGACAAGAGAACAAAGTTTGTAGGCTTGTTAAGTCATTATATGGCTTAAAGCAAGCTCCCAAACAATGGCATCAAAAATTTGACCACGCCATGCTAGAGTGGATTCAAAATTAATGAATCGACAAATGTGTTTATGTCAAAGACACAAATAGTGGATATGTAATCTTGTGTTTATATGTTGATGATATGCTTATCGTTGGCGATAATGACAAGATGATCAAATCTACTAAAGACATGTTGAAATCAAAGTTTGACATGAAGGATATGGGTTTGGTGATGTGATCCTTGGAATAAAGATCATACGAACTCGAAATGGACTTGTGTTAAGTCAAGCACATTATGTGGACAAAATTCTTAATACTCATAATGCGGGGATTCGGCCTAGCTAGAACTCAATTGACACGATAAGCATCTATCTAAAAATAGAGGCTTAGGTGTTGCCCATTAGAGTATTCAAGAATTATTGGCATGTTAATGTACTAATGAGCGGTGCAGACGACTTAGCATATCTTGTTAGCGAGGCTAAGTAGGTATACTAGTAACCAAGCTATGCACATTGGGCGACTATGACTAGGGTACTTCACTATTTGAGATCTGATCGCGATTATGGGCGCATTATGATCGATATCCGGTTTGTTATCGAAGGATACGATGATGCAAATTGGATATCGACATAAAGGATTCTAGATCGACTAGTGGATATGTGTTTACACTAGGAGGCGGCTATATCTTGGAAGTCTTCCAAGCAAAGCGGTTATAGCTAAGTCCACGATGGAATCGAAATTTATCGCGTTAGATAAATGCGGACAAGAGGCGGAATAGCTCGTCAATTCGTAGAGGACATACCAAGGTGGCCTAAACCGTGTGACCATTAGTATACATTGTGATAGTCGATCGGCAATTGGCGAGCTCATAGCATAATGTATAATGGAAAGTCCGGACATATCCGTCGTCGACATAATTCGATCGACAACTACTCTCAGCGGAGTTATCTCGATTGACTATGTGAAGTCAAAGGATAACATCGCGGATCCGCTTACGAAGGCTTAAGCGAGAGAGTTAGTAAGTAAGTCGTCTAGAGGAATGGGACTAAAGCCCTTGAAGGAATGAGTTTCTATGAAGGAAAACCTAACCCGATTGTTGGAGATCCCAAGATCTGGGTTCAATAGGACAACCTAATCATAGAAATGTGGGGAAGTCACGTCAATGTGGGGAGTTACTAAATATTGTAACTTTCCTAGTCCATTCCTATAACAAATGTGACTTGTTGAGAGGTTAAACATATGGCTTTAATGATTCGGGATGAAATCATAAAGCATAATGATTCAAGATGAAATCACAAAACATATGTTTTAATGATTCAAGATGAAATCACCTATGTGAGAGAAAGTGGGGTCGCTTGAAGGGAAATGTGGGGCGCAATTCCTAAGAGCTCTTGCGAGAACCGGGCTAGTGTTCATGACCATATGAACACGACTATGAGGACTTGCGTTGTCGGGGAGAGTCTTGTGTGAAGTGTAATGTCGTCTACGTAAATGGATGATGAGTTCAAGGACATCGCGTCTACTCGGATCTAGGAGACTAAGTGCATCTCACAAGGAAGGTTCAAGGGTTACACCTACCTATCCTATGCAAGACTTAACATGAAATTTCACGAAACTTTCGTGTGTTTTCGACCGATTTCCATTCATGTGGGGATTGTTGGAAAAATAGTTTTGCAAAATGAGTTTTGCAAATTTTGGACACTATTTAATATATGTATATGTTATATATATTTATATTTCTTGGTAACTGCGTTCTCCTCGACGAGAGCTTATAGCGAGCTAAAGTATGTCAAAATGGAGTTAATATGAATGAGATATCGTGTCTCAAAGTGGGACACGTGAAACACAAAATTTGGGAAAATTAACACATCCCATCGCCTAGAAAAGGAAGTGGGGTGTGTTTATATAGAAATCTTGATATGAACCTTCAAAATGATTTGTTGGTTTTACTCCAACACCTACGTCTTGTGTGAGGAAGTCTGATTCGAGTTTACGGGCCAAAATGAGTTGAAGCTTGAACTCATGCGAGCCAGCGACCTGCGGACACGAATCGACTCAGAAGCCTCGCATACGTGCGTATCTTTTCTTTGGCGATTCGTTTCCTTATTAACGATTTCAGTTTTGTGTCCATCTAATTTTAGAATTGATTTAAACTTTGTGAATAAGTTTCTGAAATCAATTTAAATAAATGGAATATATCATATCATTTGAAAATTATATTGAGCGAATATCTTGTCTTGGTGAACAAGATAGGTTTTCGATATAAATAGAACCCATGTCTCATTCGGTTTTAGACAGAATGACGCGAGCTCCATTCTGAGAATTGTTCCGGCAATTCTTCGATCGAAACACGCAAGGTTTGGTGATCTTTCGAGCAAGTTTGTCGGTCGGTGTGCATGCTGACTTTGAGCGTTGTACCACAGGAAGCAGACGGCGAATCTGTTTAAGGGAATCGTGTTAACACGAGCCTCGTTCCTCGTTCTTGCTTTCGTTTATTTTATTATATAGAGTCATCTTACCTTCTACTTTATCATTGTAACATTTAAGTTATTAAGGGTACTTTTTATTCTTGTTTTTACTTTACATTAATTTATTTATTGTGATTATAATCGATTTTATAAATAAAGTGTGCTAGAAAAGGTAGCATGAGTTGGGATATTTTTGGTTAAACATGTATAACATACCACAAAGGCACAAACACCAGTTAATTGTTTATGCCAATAATAAAACAAACAGTTGCCAGTTATAAAAATAAGCGCTAGAGTACTATAGTTCAATTTCTCTCTGCCGGGTATTTATAAACCGCTACAAAACACGACTAGATAAAGACTGTAATACAAATAAGATATAGTTTGGTACTACCCATATGCTCATCCATGAGGAGCTAGAAGCTAGATCAGCAACAAACTTTGAATGGATAAATTGGACGCTTCACACATCAGGTTGATGCCTGCAAGATGTTCATCGGTTGAATCAATCATCAACATGTAGATAAATCTAGTGTATTTTCAAGAAGAGTGCATAGATTACTTTAAGTCGTATAGAGAATGTTTGGATATTTGATAAATTAATTTCATTGCAGGTGTTAATTGTACTATAAGTGCTTCGGATTTTATGTGCAACTAGTCACGACTGGTTATACATATAAGGTAATTAAGCTAAATTAATAGTTACATATAGTACCTGATCGAGGAGGCGGTTTCTTCTAAATGAAATCTGATATTGTTCATCCGGAACCAACTTGGAGAATGTCACTGATATTGAAGGACAATAAATTATGGTTATAGGTAAAAAAAAAAAAAAAAAAAAAGGTTGTGGCGTGAAGGCACGGAAAAGTTGAAGAATATGCGTTAATATGGAAATACCTGTATCGCCTACTTTCAGATTATTTGAAATAATATACTCTTCAAGGTTTTGTAAAATGTACAAGTCCTTGTCCGGCAGCCAGATGGTTGCATTCCAAATATTAGAATCTTCATCCTCAATAAAGAACTCTTCTGCATAATGCTGATTAGCTTTTGGAAGATAAGCCTGTTCAAAATTTGTTCATACTCAATAAAATTATTTAATCATTGCTTTTAAAATTCATTGTAGTATAATTCAAAGAATATCGATCAGTTGTTCTCACCTCAGCATGTATCTTAGGAATTTGTATAAAACTAAAATCAAATTCTTTATCAGCATCGGTTAAGACTCTCTCAAATAAAAACCAAAGCTTTTTAGGGCTAATTATGGTTAAGATCAACGTATATGCTATAAAAATCAGTATGTAACATATCAATGACACAGGATTGAAATTAAAGGATACTCCTGAGAAAAATTTGTCGGCCAGTAGTGAGGTTCTGTCTGTATTCCATCAGCAGGATCCATAAGATTGTGGAAATTTCGTTGCCTAAATAGTTGACATATATGAAGTTAATTTTATGTTTTAGTAGTACTAGAATAAGGTTTTTATACATAAATTGAATCTTACCAGAAAAGAGTTAATATCTGAACACTCCATACACATCACTTTCGGTACCACGCTCAATCTGGACCCACTTATGAATTGACACAAGACATGTAGTATGGATTGGCTGCAAAATAAATTCGTGAAATTTGGTGCTAATACTTAGTAAATTCGTTAAAAAATTCAGGAGATTTTACTCACCTTCTCACAAAATTCGCAGTTTTCCACTTCTCTTTATTTATATGACATGTTTATAGAATCTTCTAGTCTTGTATATAGAACTACATGGATTTAAGATACAAACCAGTTAAAAAAAAAAAAAACAAAAACAAAAAAAAAAAAACTTGAATTAAATAAACTTGGTGATGGGTATATATATTTAGAGAGGTTCGCGATCAATCCACAAGGTTTTAAGCACAAAACTAAATATTAGATAGACAGATGATATATACTTTCTAATTTTGCTTTAGTCTTAATTTTCAAGGGTCATCAAAACAGCTTAGAACTTGAGATCTATTTCTAAACTAATTAAACTGTAATTCCCCAAAAAATCGACAAAAAAAAATTAACAATTATAAACTCACATAGATCTGCGTAGATTGTTAAAAAACAAAAACAAAAAAAAAGATCCATGCATAGAATTTACGGGATACACCAATCTACAAGCCTTTAGCATGATTGAAACTTAACTCAAACCAAAATAAAACCAATGAAAACAATATGCATCTTACTAGCATTTATAACATATTTTCGCGAATTCTGTGTTTTTCAGATGCCATCCATACTTTAGTTTCGATGTAAATTTCCGGCAATTAAGGCAATTCTGTTTAGGCGCCATGAAAATGAAGGTTTGAACTAAAATGAAAGAAAACCCTAGAAAATGGTAATACTTAGTGATAAGGATTGAATAGTATAGAATCCTTTATTTAAGTAAAATTATAAAGTTGAAATTATGGAATGTGATTTATGACAAACCCAAATAAGTAATAACATATCACATGAATAATCCACCTCATACATAGCCGACCGTTGGACAACGTTATAAAGCTATGTCGGATTAGAGTTTTGTTTTTGTAATAGACATGTATATTTTATATTCATGGAATTAAAGTATTTTCGTTATTGCTTTGACCTATCACACAATATAAATAGAAATTTCATTATGATATTAACACGAAGATTATTCAATATATTAAATATATATTTTTAACCTTTTCTATATAAATTTACTTAACGACTAAAGTAATTTATATGCCTGTTAAATACATATAAAATTATTATTATTATTATTATTATTATTATTATTATTATTATTATTATTATTATTATTATTATTATTATTATTATTATTATCATTATTATTAGAAAATCAAAGAGTTACAAAAATTAATGGGAAACCGATATGCTAGTTGAGCTTCCACTCTTCTAGCTATAGCAATGTGATTATTATTATTATTATTATTATTATTATTATTATTATTTTATTATAAACAACACTTTAATGCGACTCCGAAGCCTCGCATACGTGCGTATCTTTTTTTGGCGATTTCGTTTCCTTATTAACAGTTTCAGTTTTGTGTCCATCTAATTATAGAATTGATTTAAACTTACGGAATAAGTTTTACGAAATCAATTTAAATAAATGGAATATATCATATCTGTTTATATTGAGCGAATATCTTGTCTTGGTGAACAAGATAGGTTTTCGTATAAATAGAACCCATGTCTCATTCGGTTTTCACAGACGACACGCAGCTCCACTGCAGGCGTGTTCCGGCAACCTTCGATCGAGAAGCAGGCAAGGCTTGGTGATCTTCGGGCAAGTAAGTTTAGTCCGGTGATAAATGACTTTGAGCGTTATACCACAGGAAGCAGACGGCGAATCTGTTTTAAGGGAATCGTGTTAACACGAGCCTCGTTCCTCGTTTACTGCTTTCAGTTATTTACTATATAGAGTCTGTCTTCTGCTTCTACACCTTTCTGTTTGTTTTTACTTTCTGTTAATTTATTTATTGTGATTATAATTTGATTTTATAAATAAAGTGTACACCGTTTCCCACAGATTTGACGAACATGTGTTCAAGAATTCTATTTATTTTATCTCCCCTAGCTATATCACTTTAGTTTTCTATCTCTAGCTGCGCGTATATGGTAGCGGTAGGGATGATGGGCCTAAGTAGTGAGGCTGACGGTAGTAATAATTAACCACACTTGTAGCTACAGGAAAAGAATGTTTGTGGCAACGACAGACCTAGAAAGAACATTCGCAGTAATGTGAGATGGGTAGGGACAATGGCGACAATGGTTATATAAATTAATGTTGGTGATTGGTGTCAGTGATGGGTAGTGTGAACATCGGTAGTGGTGTATTCCTGGAAACATATGCCGCATAAGTGTTGGATGTTCACAATGTTGGTGGCGGGAATGAGCAACATTAGAAGATTAATTAAAGTTATAATTAAGCCTCCAGACTACAAATGTTTTGAACTCCCAACTTTCGAAGATGATAAAACTTTATCTTTGTAACTTGCAAGGTTAAGTTATTAAGGGTAGATCTTTTTTTAGCATTGTCCAAAAGAACTGGTATTTTTTGGGTAAAGGGGATTACCGGCAACATAAAAAAAAAATATTATAAAAAACAACTGGTATTTTAGATACACATTGATCAAATTTCTGGAAATAGAGAAACATATGCACCAACGGTATATCTGTGAAATATGATGATCAATGTCTGTGGGTCCAAAAGCTATCTCAATATATTGCTCCCTGTTAGTCAATGGGAGTTTATGTTAACTAACTTCTTTGTTTCAGTAGCTAGCTAGTTCAGTGTTATTCTGCCGACGTAGTTTCAAGCCTCAGTGAACTTAACACTTATGGTTCATTGTGGGTGTATTTACCCTATTAAATCAAGAGACTAGCTAGAAAAGGTAACGCAGTTGGGATATTTTTTGGTTAAACATGTATAACATACCACAAAGGCACAAACACCAGTTAATTGTTTATGCCAATAATAAAACAAACAGTTGCCAGTTATAAAAATAAACGCTAGAGTACTATAGTTCAATTTCTCTCTGCCGGGGTATTTATAAACCCGCTACAAAACACGACTAGATAAAGACTGTAATACAAATAAGATATAGTTTCGGTACTACCCATATGCTCATCCATGAGGAGCTAGAAGCTAGATCAGCAACAAACTTTGAATGGATAAATTGGACGCTTCACACATCAGGTTGATGCCTGCAAGATGTCATCGGTTGAATCAATCATCAACATGTAGATAAATCTAGTGTATTTTCAAGAAGAGTGCATAGATTACTTTAAGACGTATAGAGAATGTTTGGATATTTGATAAATTAACTTCATTGCAGGTGTTAATTGTATTATAAGTGCTTCAGATTTTATGTGCAACTAGTCACGACTGGTTATACATATAAGGTAATTAAGCTAAATTAATAGTTACATATAGTACCTGATCGAGGAGGCGGTTTCTTCTAAATGAAATCTGATATTGTTCATCCGGAACCAACTTGGAGAATGTCACTGATATTGAAGGACAATAAATCATGGTTATAGGTTAAAAAAAAAAACTGTGACGTGAAGGCACGGAAAAGTTGAAGAATATGCGTTAATATGGAAATACCTGTATCGCCTACTTTCAGATTATTTGAAAGAATATACTCTTCAAGGTTTTGTAAAATGTACAAGTCCTTGTCCGGCAGCCAGATGGTTGCATTCCAAATATTAGAATCTTCATCCTCAATAAAGAACTCTTCTGCATAATGCTGATTAGCTTTTGGAAGATAAGCCTGTTCAAAATTTGTTCATACTCAATAAAATTATTTAATCATTGCTTTTAAAATTCATTGTAGTATAATTCAAAGAATATCGATCAGTTGTTCTCACCTCAGCATGTATCTTAGGAATTTGTATAAAACTAAAATCAAATTCTTTATCAGCATCGGTTAAGACTCTCTCAAATAAAAAAACCAAAGCTTTTTTAGGGCTAATTATGGTTAAGATCAACGTATATGCTATAAAAATCAGTATGTAACATATCAATGACACAGGATTGAAATTAAAAGGATACTCCTGAGAAAAATTTGTCGGCCAGTAGTGAGGTTCTGTCTGTATTCCATCAGCAGGATCCATAAGATTGTGGAAATTTCGTGCCTAAATAGTTGACATATATGAAGTTAATTTTATGTTTTAGTAGTACTAGAATAAGAGTTTTTATACATAAATTGAATCTTACCAGAAAAGAGTTAATATCTGAACACTCCATACACATCACTCGAGTACCACGCTCAATCTGGACCCACTTATGAATTGACACAAGACATGTAGTATGGATTGGCTGCAAAATAAATTCGTGAAATTTCGGTGCTAATACTTAGTAAATTCGTTAAAAAAATTCAGGAGATTTTACTCACCTTCTCACAAAATTCGCAGTTTTCCCACTTCTCTTTATTTATATGACATGTTTCGCAGAATCTTCTAGTCTTGTATATAGAACTACATGGATTTAAGATACAAACCAGTTAAAAAAAAAAAAAAAAAAAACAAAAAAAAAACAAAAAAACTTGAATTAAATAAACTTGGTGATGGGTATATATATTTAGAGAAGGTTACGCCGATCAATCCACAAGGTTTTAAGCACAAAACTAAATATTAGATAGACAGATGATATATACTTTCTAATTTTGCTTTAGTCTTAATTTTCAAGGGTCATCAAAACAGCTTAGATCTTGAGATCTATTTCTAAACTAATTAAACTGTAATTCCCCAAAAAATCGACTAAAAAAAATTAACAATTATAAACTCACATAGATCTGCGTAAATTGTTAAAAAACAAAAACAAAAAAAGATCCATGCATGAATTTACGGGATACACCAATCTACAAGCCTTTAGCATGATTGAAACTTAACTCAAACCAAAATAAAACCAATGAAAACAATATGCATCTTACTAGCATTTATAACATATTTTCGCGAATTCTGTCTTTTTCAGATGCCATCCATACTTTAGTTTCGATGTAAATTTCCGGCAATTAAGGCAATTCTGTTTAGGCGCCATGAAAATGAAGGTTTGAACTAAAATGAAAGAAAACCCTAGAAAATGGTAATACTTAGTGATAAGGATTGAATAGTATAGAATCCTTTATTTAAGTAAAATTATAAAGTTGAAATTATGGAATGTGATTTATGACAAACCCAAATAAGTAATAACATATCACATGAATAATCCCACCTCATACATAGCCGACCGTTGGACAACGTTATAAAGCTATGTCGGATTAGAGTTTTGTTTTTGTAATAGACATGTATATTTTATATTCATGGAATTAAAGTATTTTCGTTATTGCTTTGACCTACCACACAATATAAATAGAAATTTCGTTATGATATTAACACGAAGATTACTCAATATATTAAATGATCAATATATTTTTAACCTTTTCTATATAAATTTACTTAACGACTAAAGTAATTTATATGCCTGTTAAATACATATAAAATTATTATTATTATTATTATTATTATTATTATTATTATTATTATTATTATTATTATTATTATTATTATTATTATTATTATCATTATCACTTCATTAGAAAATCAAAGAGTTACAAAAATTAATGGGAAACCGATATGCTAGTTGAGCTTCCACTCTTCTAGCTATAGCAATGACGATTATTATTATTATTATTATAATTATTATTATTATTATTATTTTATTATAAACAACACTTTTATTAAAAACTCATATGATTTACAAAATTAGTGGGAAGCCGAAACCAACCTGCCCCCACACTCTGCAATAATAAAACCAATCATATTATTATTATTATTATTATTATTATTATTATTATTATTATTATTATTATTATTATTATTAATTTGAGCGGCAATGACGAATATATTATTAATGACGCTAGTCGATTATCTCTTGATATCCTTCTCGATCTCGACAGATACAAAAGGATTCCTAAAATGGATTTTTGAATTTCAGGTTCAAGTCGTGACTCGTATAATTGGTTTCCTAGAGGATTCCTAACCCCTAGGGGACGTTTAGTACGATGGAATGGAAAGCTGAGAAACGGAATGGAGAAGCATTCTCGTGTTTGTTTGTCTTGAGAATGGAATCGGTGAATCAATATTTGATTCTCTTTCCATTCTCCGGATTCTCTTAAAATAGTGAAGAAATGAGAGAATTGATGAACAAAAGGGAAGGCATTCTATGGTTGATTCTTTCGTATAATAAAAAAAATTGATTTCAAACATCATCTTCAAATGTTTTTTTTTGTTTTTTTTATTTTTTTATTTTTTTTAATATTTGAAATACAAAACTTAATAAGTTGATATCAAATCTTCATATCAACTTTTGTATTTTAACCTTTTCTTATAAAACCGTTATTCAAATGCTATATATATATTTTTAATTTTATTTTATTTTATTTTATTTTATTTTATGTTTGGGTTTCTTTAAAATTCGTTAGAACTATTATAAATAAATATTATTAGAATTAATTTTCAATTGTGCACATTATTACGAATTGCACCCAACAAAAGATCCTCCAATATTGATTTTGCGATAGAAGGTTAGCATATCCTCAGTGTATTTAAAATAGCAATTTAAATAATCATATTATTTTAATGATGATTTAGGTAATCAAATGTTTAAAATGATAATTTAAATGATAAAATTCATTTTTATTCATGTTAACCAAATAAGAGAATGCTCTATATCACACGCATTCTTTATTTGTACCAAATGGTAGAATCGTTATTCTTTCTCAAACATGATTCACTTTCTCTACAATTCCATTCTCTATTACGATTTCATTTTAATGCATTCTCTCGTACCAAACGTGCCCCTAGATCTCGGCAGAATGCAAAAGGATTCCTTAACCCTAGATTTTGTTGCTTATTCTCCAAGTAATTGTTACTCGTATAATTAGTTTGATAGGATTAGTTTCTCCTTCGATTTGCCATTTTAATTTATTAGTATTTTTTTGTTAAAAGGTCAAAAGACCCGATAAATATATTACTCCAAAAAACGTTGAAGTACAAAGGATATGGGTGAATCTCATATCTCAGCCCGTTACATAGGTGAAAAAACTTACATAACAAGATACTTCATATTCTCTAAATAAGAAAATAAACCACTACTCAAAAGATAAACATTAGACTCATACGAAAATAAAATTACTTCCTACCAAGGCCTTAGAGCTTAGTACCATACATGTCATAAAAAGCATCCAAATTTTTTAGAAAATCATAGACCTGATCCGCATAGTCATCATATTCATCTTCACGATCGTGACCACTACCAAATAGCTTCATTGACTCATCAAAAGTGTTCATAACCTCCTTTTCAGCACTATCGGAATCGACAATCTCTCCTACCTTATAGAATGGGTTAACCCTCTTAGTAGAAGAAGTAGACGAAGAAAAAGTAGAACTAGACTTACTAACCGCGGCATGTAGCTTCTCTTTCACAACACTCACAATCGGTTCTTGTGATACATTACCAGTCTTTAGAGACCCATCTACCTTAGCTTCCTTTTTATTATCTGGATAATCAACCTTTTTAATAGGATGATCATCATCATCCACAAGAGTAGCTTTCTCATCAATAATTAGCTTTTCAAGCTCCACAATTTTCTCAACAATAGGAGTAGGATGAACCTCTTTAGCTTCCATTATACTGCTAGAATCCAACTCAGCCTCATCCTTAGCCATGACATCAGTAGGAACGCCACATACATCAATATCTATCATATTAAAGACTTTAAACGTATCTGATGTGGCAACCTTCGTCCCACTCATACTAGCCACATCAACGGCCTTCTTCTTAGTAGTGTCCACCTTCTTAGGTTCAAGAGGAGGCGCTTTAGGTTAATACCTAAACTTAGGACCCACAACAGGTTTAGAAAAACCTTTACCCGAACCACTTTAGCAACAATTATTACCCTTGTTTTTTGTGATTGACCGTCTGAAAACCATCACTACCCTTATGTGTAGGCCAAAATGGAGGAGGAACAAATTTATGACAGTTATCCAGAGTATGACCAAATAGCTTACAAGTGTCACATCAAGGTGGTTTCCACTCGTACTAAACACAAAACTTTTCGATAGTAGAACCCGACCCATCAAGTAGGGGTATTTCAACAGTGAGACTTTACTTAAGTACCCCATATGCCTTCACTTCAATCAAACACCTATCAAAACTACTACGGTCCCAAGATTTCATGCACATTTGACTGTAAGCATCAAACATTTTAGGAGTACCAATAAAAGTGGCAAGAAGACTGAGACCATCATTAGAGAACATAGCAAAAGGAATATCATGGAACTTAACCCACACCAGAATATTAGTCAAATCCTCTTTAAGAAGATTAGTATTCATAGTCCACGGTTTAAGAATTATAGGCACATTCTTAATCATCCACGACCCATTTTCAAGGACATCTTCTACACCTTTCTTAGTGGTATAATTGAAGAAAAAGTATTCCTTAGCATTCATCACAACCTTTTGAATACCATATTTAGCCCATATATTACGCACATAGTAATCAATAACCGAAAAAGAAATCTATTTACCAAGAAAGTAACCATATAGAGTATTATCAAAACGAGCATTTACCTCTTCAATCACTTTCATAGGAACGGTAAGATTCACTTCATTAGTTTTGTTACTACATTTAAACCTACGGAAATTAGATTTGGGATTCTTAGGATCATTAGACGTAACACCGACATATGAAACCGGCTTCACACTAGTGTCATTCGTAGCATTAGTAACCATGTTTACATTATAAGAAGAAACCTGAGGAACTGATTGAGAAGTAGCATTAGTAACCTTACCACCACGTTTCTCCATGTATTCATTATAGCCTGTACCAAAATCTTGTGACTGGAAGGAAACATTAAAGCTCGTTTTCTTAGTAGCATGCACATGATCAGGCGACACACCATCAGATTGGTCCAAGGTAACACCGCCATCACCACCAATAGCATCACTAGTAGTGATATTAGCATTACCAATAGCATCACTAATAGTGATATTTTCATTAGGGTCGATCACCATAGATGTTGTATTCACCACAACCTCATTCACACACGTATCGGCTAGATTACCAAATCCAGTAATGGTACTCATGTTAGGGTTTAGCAAAACCCTAGTCGCCATGGCTAGGCAACACGGGCATTCCCAACTTGTTGTTCCTTTAACCACTGCATTCGTGCATTGAGTGCATCCAAATCAATGTTACCAACATTATCATTAACAACTAAACTTATAGATTCAGCTTTCGACCCTCCCAAATTTGACATCACATCAAACAATAAACCCTCAATCAATCACATCGCATACATAAAACAAGAAGATATTCGTCAACCATTCAATCAAAATGGATAAAACCCTAGTTTAGAAATTATGGTTTATAAGCAGGAAAGCACAATAATCTTACATGATCAAAACTAGATCACAATCGGAACCAGCTTTGTATTTATTGTAGGAATTAATGACATACAAACCGACTTAAAAAACCCTAACTAGCGATATCAAGAAAACCCTAAAAAAAGAAAGTTTAATCGAACTTAATTCACCTACGAACAATTAAGGATTAAGATAGATCATACAGAGGATATAATCAATAACTAATACAAAATGTTAATGGATAATTGAAGGTCGATTTGATGGACAAAAACGATTAGGGTTTGTGACTTGTCCAAAATCGGCAGAGAGGTGGGAGGGTTTATTTTACATGACACTTATTTTAATTTATTAGTATGTGGAATCATGGCTAGCTAGTTAGTGTTATCATTTACGTCTTTTTGGTGGCATTGGTTTATGTGTTTGTCTTACATTTCTTGATGATGCGTGTTGGGCTTTTTAGGTGTTGGTTCTTCGAGTGTTGTTTTAAATTTAATGGTTACTTAGGTGTTCATTGTCGTTATTAAATCGGTGTTCTCCTCGTGGAAAGTTTATCAGGTGTTGTTATTTGCCGTTTTGGCGTATCTTTAGCGCCTTGCTATTTTTTTTTTTAAAGGTATATGTAGTTCAAAAATAAGTTTGCTAGGACCTAGCCAGAGCTAGTTTAACTTAGTTTTCACTAGTAGATATGATTTCCTCCAACATCAATTGGTAGATTTATTTTATTTTTTTTTTTTTTTTTTATTATTTTTTTTTCACAAGAAATAGGCCGATTCAACAACTTTTTGTTCCATTTCCCGTGGAGTAAAATTCTCATCAGCATGAGTCAATGGAATAACTCCATGGCCTTTGATATCCATATAAAGGACACGATGAGCATAAATACCCTATTTAACTTCTATTGTGACTCACTTAATATCTTTTATAAGATTACATAAACTCAAAGTGAACGCCATGTAATCAAGTGAATCCTTAACCATGTAGCTAAGTACATCCTTAAAAAGCTTATGATCTTGTAATTTACTAGTTGTTTTAAGGTATATCATGAATTTTGTGTATAAGGGTTTGTTTAATACGATAAAAGGTTTCATTGCTTCCACTTGTATGATTCTATTTATATAATAAAAAAACAAACAAAACCATTCACGAAGCATATAATTGGAGAAACATATATACCTGCAAGATTAGATTTAATTACCAAGCCAAGCATTGTTGTTCCAAATTCAACTGATTCACCTCTCACCAATATGTTGCATCGGTTGTCGGTGAACAAAGAGATATACTCATTCCGTCCTAAAAGTGTTACAAAAATGACATGAATTAAAAAAAAAAAATCATCATTACGCTGTGACACCAACATAATATTTATGGTTATTTTCTAAGGGTTTTTTTGTTGGTAAATTTGTCAACAATTAGTTTGAGACATGGAAAATATAAAGATGGACAATAATAGTGGGACGAGGGATTGAGTATTTAAATATCAATGCTTATATGGAACTAGAATATGACATTAATTTTAGGGTAAAAGCCAAAAATACTCTATGTACTTCTCGTGAAAACTCATTATGCTTTCTCAACTTTTTTTATTGTCATTATACTTAACGTTGTTTCCATTTTCGACTCATTATGCTTAATTACTTCTTTATGTATAATGACAATAAAAAGTTGAGAAAGCATAATGAGTTTTCACGAAATACATAAATATAATGGATGACACTTTATTGATTATAACTAAAGTTTGATCGGTTTATGTGTGATATTGCGAGTAATCCACATTTTGTCTTATACATGTTTTACAATGGCATCGTCATGTTCTGTTTTGGCTTCTAGGATTCCCACTCGATGGCGATCGACACCTTGTGCTTGTAGGTGAATTAATGCTTTTCAATGGATTCTCCTCGAGTATGTTTACTTCATCCTCGTTGCATACCTAGTAAGCAAAAGTACAAAGTTTGCCGGGTCGAGCACGTTTTGGTTACAAGTATGGGTTGAAACTGTGATTTTAGTATGGGTCGATATGAGTAAGTCGACCCGCTAGCAAAAGTTGCCTTTTATCTGCTTTTATTCTATCTCGAACAAGAGGATTGAGGTTGTATGCGTTCTGATGGGTCAAGTTTTAACCCGTTCAACAAGTGCCTATACAATGATAGACATAACCAATTAAAATGAAAATGGTTATGTATAATGACAATATTTGAAGTACATAGAGCATAATGAGTTTTTGAGGAAAGTATGTTAAGCATTTATAGCTTTTACCCTTAATTTTAAAACATTCATAAGTCAAGACACATATATGATATAGGGACTCGTGGATGATACGTTTATCCTATATCTACCATACGCTATCTAGCAACTGGGTCAACACACAAGTATGCAATCTTAGCTATGGTTAATTTCTGCACCTCGACAGGTTCAGGATATTCATTCAACTGGTGTTCTCATAGATCAGACTACTAGACAAAGGTAAAGCAAAAGTTGGGCTTATATGATGTATCAAAGAACAAATTAACATTCATAATATTTCAAGATACAAACACAACATAACATATCAGATAAAAGTTTTGGATTGTTAACAATTTCAATAAACTCCAGCTGTAAATTAACGAACCCATATCAAGATGCCAATACAAGAGAACATAATGCAACAGCAGCTACCCGGGAACATTATATACCCATCCATCAACATAGGATTCAGCCATTTTGTGGATAGATTACTGTCTCGTCAGTTAGACACCTGCAATATGTGCACATGAATTAGCCATCAACATATGAATGAAAAGTAACTCAGAGCATATATCAAGATACGGGGTCTGGAAAATTCTGAATTTTTAAAACCAGTATCTAATGACAAAATTTAGATCAGTTTGTTTCTTTAAATTCTTACATGTTCTGTAACCTTGCTAGTTTCTTTCTAGCCTTCAATAAAATCTTTTTGGCTAAAAAGAAAAGGCTGATAAATTGAAGGTACCTAGATTACTTTAAGAGAAACGGCAACTGCTCAGTTGTGTGATAACTGAATGTTCCTCGTATCTTAAGCTTAATGGAATCTTAAGCACTAACAAAAATGTAACTAGTGGATATTATATTGCTTCTCTATATAAAATTAAATAGATACCGGAAGTACCTGATGATCGGTTGGTATCTCGGCATAAGGCTTTCTAGTTTCCAATATAATCTTTCCATCTAGTTCCCTCCGATAAAACACGACTAGAAAAAATAGCATGTAAATATATATAGTAAAAGAATTTCTTACACATATTAGCAAAGATGCAAATTTGAGTTGCATGTTGATTAAAAGAATCACCTGTATCACCAGCTACCAAGTTTTTTGTGATAATAAAATCGGTTAAGCCTTTCATTACGAACTTTTTCTTGTTACCATTATCCCAACATCGAAAGAGAAACTCCCAATTGTTTCCATCAGTATCAAGAATATTTATCGGGGAATATGGGCTTTCATAAGCTTCCGAGAAATGAGCCTGATCAAAATATAGTTCTTACATTCATTAAATTGCATTGTCAAAGTTTTGCATTTAGAAGTAACTCAAAAACGAAAACAATTCGGTACTTGAGGTCGTGGCCTCACCTTAGCATGTTTATTCGGAATAATTATATAGCTATGCTTTCTCCTCGCATCATTGGCAGTCAACACTTTCTCAAACAATAGAACCAAAACAGGTTCCGGGCTAAATAAATTACAGTTAAGAAAAGCAAGTATGCTAAAAAAGATTCTAATAGAAGATTAAGCCAAAATAAAAGACTTAACAAGATAGAGGATACATTCGGTGCACCAAATCTTCAGGTCGGATATCACAATACTTGACAAGATCAGTTATATCTATTGGATCTGATTCGGTATTAAAGTGAGATGGTTCCTAAAAAGTTTCAAATATATAGAGTTAGTTTTATTCTTGTGGTAGTAGAATACCAAAGATAAATTATGATCCAAGATCTCAAAATATTAGACTACTTTCATACAAAAATCAATGCACATTTCCATCTTACCAGTTCAAAATCAGCCCATATACATTTCAAACATGTAATCCCACGAAAATCATCCAGTGAGTAATCTCTGAGCGACACAATGCATCCACAATGGATGGGCTGTAAAGATAAACACAACATTTGTTACAAGAAATAGAGAAATGGTGGTGGTGTAGATCTTGATACATGTTTTCTAAGACAAATTCTTCATCTAAGAATAAATGTTTAAACAAAGTGGTTAGAACAATAGAGCATATTCAGTTATTTACTCACCCTTGTACATTCTTCGCACTCCCGCCAACCATCCTCATTCAAATGAAACTTTTCGCAGAATTTTCCATCCTTATATAAAGAACTGCATGGATTCAGATGCAAACCAGTTATGGAGTAGTATTATAGACTTATCGTAAATTAATAAACTATTATAAGAATATATGTCAAGTATATTTCAAAAGATTATAACATCCATCATTTCTTTCATCCCCAAAAGATTTTTTTCTCGTTTCTTTTTTAATTTAAATTCTTATATGTGATCAGTAAAATATAAAGCATAGAGTAAATTAAATCATATAAAGATCCCCTTTAATTTTCACTGTATTTCAATTTGGGTGTTTCTAAAAATAAACTATCAGATCCAAAACAGCTTAAAATACAAGAAATTCAGGTAAATTACTATAAATCTACCATGTTGAATCAATACACATATCTTATAAACAACCGGCACAAAAAAATACAACTCGAATCATACAAAAAAATAACAAATGTATCAGAGTGTGAATCAGATTGACGAAACTTACTAGCAGGTACCACATAGCTTAGCAAACCTGCCCGTGGTTAATTTCCATCCGTTTGATAACTGATCAGAGGATGAGTTTTTGCAGTTGAAGCAAGATATGATTGATGATGAAGCGGCCATTGGAAATATAAAAAACCCTAAATGGTGAATTAGCTTGTATTGTTTTAGAAAACCTTTATAAAGATATTATAAACGACAGATTTAGTAATAAATTTATGACACCAAAAACCCACAATTGTCCGAAATGTGGAAGCTTTTGGTGCATTTGAATCTTGTTTGTGTAATAAAAAGTGATTATTTAAAAGTCCGGAAAGTGTGCATATATTTGATGAAAAATAAAGCTAGAACTCTACTCTTCGTCAGCTAGAGAAACATGAAACCACAGGTGTAGAAATTCATGATGAAGTCATAGAAAGAGTTATCTATATACTACATATAATCGAGAAATTTCTTTTTCTTCATTAATTTAAATGTATTTTTAAGTTTGATTTAAGATCATTTTAGGACAAAAGATTCTTTACAGATTAATATTTTTATTTGATCTAATGAATGATATTAACCACAACAATTTAAAAAACCTACTTTAATCATTTTTTTTCAAATATTAATATCTTTCAAACCGTTAATCGTTATGCCAAAACAAATATATCATTGCGACGAGCATTTAATTATCTTTTTATAGATAGGCACTTTGATATACTTTCGACAAAAAAAAATTTCGTATTTTTCACTCTTTTTTAAAGTTAATAATCGACAAAAAATTTTCATACTTTCGACAAAAAATTTTCACTTTAATCACTCTTTTTTAAAATTTTCGTACTTTCGACAAAAAATTTTCGACGGTGTAAATATTTTCGATTAACGATTAACGGTTTAAGAGATATTTAAATTTAATGATCGATAATTAATATGCAATATATACAAATGATTAATGCTATGTGTGATACATTAAACAATAATTCCTCTACACATAATTATTTAAAACATTTATTAATGTAAGTTTAATGACAAATTTTTGTTTGGTTGTGGACATTTAATAATTTTGAAAATTGCATATTCAAAAGAAATGTATCATCTACATATGTTATTTAGTACAAGTTTAGTGAAATCATAATCATTTTGCTAATAAATTCGATTGAAAAGAATCGTACATGCAAAAATACGAAAATTTTAATGTGATAGCATGAATATGTGTAATTTTTTAACATCGTAATTTATAATGTATTTATGATCTTTACAAGTAGAAGTCTTAAATTTTAAGCTTACACATCTTATTATATTTAGTAATTCATATAATTAAATTATCACTACATTAAATGCATTGTAATGTACATGACACATTAAATTTTAGTATTAAAACAGAATAAACATTCAATTTTTACTAAGTTCAAATGAATAAAATTATGAATATCTATATTCGTATTAATATAATTTATAGAAATCTAAAACACATTTACCCTTTTAAAACTATCAAACCGGTAAAGCATCAAATAGCGAGTATTACTGCATATCGCTTAAAGATCAAGATACAATAAAAACTGCATATTTATTATCAATGGTGCCATGCGCATGTACCATGCTAGTTATTCCTCATTTATAAATTACAAAACTTATCTCTTTTCTTACTGCGTTCACGTTTATCTTGCCTATCATTATAAAGTTTAAAGTGAGACTTGGAATGTAACATATTTATTCTACTCGAAATAAATTGTCGTTAATCGAAATAATCATGCTAAGAAAAAGATATTGATAAAGATAGTTATTATAGGCTCATAGCAAGAAGCAAGAAAAACTAGAAAAGGGATATCGATGAATCATAGTTTTATTATAACCTGTTTTCAAGTACATATTCTTAGGCGAGTACTCGCACATAATGTCAAAAATTCAAAGCGGCAAACAATTATGATTGCGAAATTTTCGTTAAATGTTTTGTGTATAAAATAGATAAATATTGTTTATTAGATTAACCTTTCAACTTATAAGCAAAAATGGAAGGAAAATATATGAGTGTAAAACATAATATTGAAAAAGAATAAGGAGTAAGTGTAGATAAGTAATTTAACATTTCTTATTTTAAAAGTTTTTAAGTAAATATGTTTTTTACTATATATATAGTAAATATAAAGATAGTAAAGATGTGTTTTAATATCTTATGGTGTTTCAGTTTTTTGTTTTAATATTGTATGGCATATGCCAATATAAAGGAAAGTTAATTAATTGTTTTTTTTCCTTCTTTTGAGGTTTTTCGGAAAACAAACGCACCTGATGCTTCAAACAAAATATATCATAAGAGAGACATGATAATCTTCTAAACCTACCAAAATAAACGCCAACAATAAAACTAGAACTACTTCCTAACTCTATCATGGATACGGATATCCATGCGTCACAGAAAGAAAGTTGTTCCTCAATTAAGCAATAACATCATACTCGTAACCATTATAATCTTCATATTCAACGGGACTTGCATCAGTAGCTCCTCCACCAGCACGATTCGGGTTAGCCATATATCAAGCCATGTTATCATCCATATCCTCGACTTCATCACTAGCCGAATCTTCCCATTTCTTATTCATAGTAGTACTAGGCTCACATACCGATGTCACAGTAGCCTCCTTTTGCATAGAAAGCTCTGATATACAAGATTTTAGTGGCTTCCCATCATCACCCAATAGCACAAGTGTAAAACCTGAATTTCTAAAATTCACAAAAAGACCAAAATACCCCTATGATTAAAAAGTATGAATAATTAATTTAAAGAGTACCAAATAAGCTATGTAAATTCAGAAAATTATTAAGAAATATCACATATGATCCAAATAAATTTTAAAGACTTTGTAAAGATTATTCTTATTGTTTATAATTTTATAAAATCAGTTTTGTGTTTTATATATAGCCGAATGTAATTATTAAGTTTTATAAAAGAATAAAATTAATAAAGGCCCAATACAAGTTTATAAAATTAAGATCCCATTTATTTTAAGTCCATTATAATAATAAGCCCACAAGAAAATTAGTAAATCATATATATACATACATACACGGTTTATATTTTATCCCTAACAACCCTAACTAGCGAAAAACCTAAAACTGACCTAAGAAAACCCTAAATAATTCGACATTCGTTTTTCAAGGCTTAGAGCTATTTTCTTGGGCGAGTTTGAAGGTAAAGAAGGTGTTAAAAATCTGTTTCGAGGCTCTAAGGTGCTGGTTTGATCGTGGTTAGTTCTGGGTCGATTAGGGTTTTGCCGAGTAGAGTTTTTGGTTTCTTTTGTTCTAGCGTTCGATTCTCATCAAGGGTATGTGTCCAATATTATTTTCATTCCTACAAATTATATAGAACCTGTAAAAATTATTCATGCATATTTAACAAGTCGTATGGAATTGTTTTGGATTAAAACCCTAAAAGCATATAAAATAGCGAGCGAGCATATAATAATTTTAGGACCATGATCGATTTTTGGAAGCTCTTATAGGTTATACGACCTGAATAAAATACATGTTCATGAATTCGAAGCTTGTGTGATTTGTTAAGGGTTTGTTTTGTTCGATCGCATATGAAAATGGAAAGAAAATAAAAAGGGACGATTAGGGTTTATAAGAATTAGGGTTTGCTTGTTATAACTAAGGGTAATTAATGCAGTAGTAATGATGAATTAATGATGGGTTAAACCTAGGTTTAGGGTTTGTACTTGAATTATGCATAATTCGGTTTTAAATAAACGTTTTGGGTTGGTTTTGTAACTTATGAAACTTAAAGGTTATTTCGGTAAACAGTAAAATAAAGGTACTAAACGTATAAAATAAGTATGAGGGTTAAGCGTGTAATTTTGGATATTTAGAGGCCATTCAATTGTTATTAAATTAAAAGGGTATGTTTTGTAAATTCTAAAACTTTTGGGCTAAAATGGTAAATCGATAATATAAGGTTAGATCGTGAAATTAAAGATGTTAAAGGTGTAATATGTAATTACGAGTAATTATGGGTTCGACAAGTGTGAGTTGATTGTGTAGAGGCATGCATGAGTTTTGAGATAACTTCGGTTTGTTTTTCATATACGTTCTAGGTCAAAGTGGAAATCATTAAAAGAAGTAACATGTGAATTAAATACGTATTAAGTAATATTAAAAAGTATGGGAAACCCTAGAACATAAATAGGAAGTCGATTAAGGTTAAAAGCTAAGTGTGCAAATTCGTTATTTCATGTGAGAATGGTAAGTCTCGGAGTCGTTAGTAACTATTGATTAAGAGTAAATGAGCTAGTACTAAGTGTGTCGTGAACATGCGTGAGTTATAATAAATTAAATTAGAATATGCATGGTCTCATTAAGTTGCATTCGAACAATGTTACGTGTGAGTCTTGGTCAATCATGTAAGGTATAAAGGTTTATGTAAACTGTTTTGAAAGAGAGTCCTAAAATCCGTTCTTGACATTTGTAAACCCTATACCTTGAAAAATGATCATATAAGTCCTCAAATAAGATAATTATCATATTAAACCCTTAAGTTACCGTTTGTCATTTGCAACCCCTAAGTTTGGCTAATTAATGATTAATACTCTAAAATGTTGGAATTCGTCATCACTAAAAATGAGAATATTCGACAACTCTAAAAGTATTAATGCGATGAATCCGTTATAACATTAATGATGCTAATAAGTATTAAATAAATCATAATCCGTGTAGATTCGTTGAAGGAGACGCGACGTTACATCTTCGTATTCCTACATTCGTTTGCTTTCCTCTCATTTGCTTTAAGGTACGGATATTCGACCTTTTCAAGAAGGTTCCTTATGATGTTCTTTTCATTAGCTTTCCTATATTTACTTATTAGGGTTTCCATGCCATTGCTATGAACCCTTTCACGATTGTTTGACTGTTGCTTATCTAAACTTATGTTTTATTGAACCATGCGATATCGATTTGAACTTTATGTTAGGAGGACTTTGATATGCATATTTGTTGAACCTTGTTATATTTGAATATGAACCTTATGATATGAGTTATCGATATGTTATTCTTTGAACCTTGTGTTTGATTTAGACTGTGTCATAATTGAAATTTTGTTTGACCTAAGTTAGTTTGACACCGAGCCAAAATAATAACTAGTCATGGGGTTCCATGTCCGTGTCGATGATGCACCTCGACATGACTCTAGGGCGATAGAGTGAAGTTACGCCACGTCCCTTATCTCATTATCTAGTATGAGCTCAAGTTATATCATATGACCAATATATGTTTTGGGCGCATGTATGCATCCTAGATCCGATCTGTTATCCGATATGATTTATCTAGGTGAATGATGTCGTGTAATCGTACGCTCTTCATAAAACTCTGGGAGCTAGCTACTCCGACTTATTTTGAGATTGTTTCTATATTGTTATGATGTTTTTGATATGATATGTTCTGGGCTCGTGGTAGTTAACTAAATTTTTATCTGCTATTTCTATGTTAAGTATTCTAATTTTGATTCGGTATGTTCAAGTGTTAATAATTATGTGCTCGGCTTATTATATGCTATTATATGTGGTTATGTTTTTGTATGTTTATGAGACTATCGTCTGCTATGCTAGGATATGATTATTATATTGAAACATGATTCGCATGCTGTCATCTGATATTATGTTAGTTTATCGTTATGTGAATTCGTTGATCTGTGAGATGAATGTGCTAGTGTGAAAGTGGGTATTCTGTAAGTTTAGTATGTATAATTTGTTCAGTTAATGTTGTGAACTTTACCTATACGTTAGGATATCTATCTGTTTATGATTTGGTCCGCCATGATTTGATTGCTATTACCGCTTTCAATATTGAATTAAGTGTGTTAAATGTAGATTAATTGATTTGTATGAATGCCATGTTTATTTCTTTGGTAACTGCTTTCCGTTAGTCATTAGACTCTTCGTTTGGCTTATAAGTAATCTGTTATTCTTGATATGTTAAGTGTTTGGTTGTTCGATGTGTTTGTGTTTGTGTCATTAATGTGCTATGAGATGTTTAAATTGTTATATGGTTGTTTGGATTTACGTATATTTGTGCTTCCGCAAATCCTAAAGATCCCTCATCATCATTTCATTTTGATTTCGTTATTTGTATATTTGTTTTGTTTAGCTTTTGTTTCGTTATATCCGCTTCACCGGTCTTTGTAAGCTCACCGCACTTTCTTTTCCGCGGCGGTATTAAGCATTCAAGATGAGCTTATGGGATAGCTGATCTGGGTTGAGAGTAGAGACAAGAGCAAGATTTGAGGATAGGGATCTTAGATTTATTTTGGATATTAAGTTATTTATATTATCTTTTGTAAGACTTTGTAAAGGCTGCCGTTTTCGTATAGTATTTAAAGTTCTGATATGAAACCGTATTGTGATATCTTTACCCTTGTCGGGTCGGGGTGTTACAACAAGCTTCCCATCAGCACTTGACTTTGTATTTCATTAATCCTTGCAGCCAGAGATGTAGTACTTGGACTACCAGATACCGAAGCTTTACGACTTTCCTATTCCTCCATATCCACTATAGTACGAGATGCATTACGACCCTCTCCCTCATCCACATCTATCATAGAGATTAATACATCAAACGAGTTCGATGTAGAGGGAACCGTAGTATCATTTTTCTCGTTAGTTTCCTTCGGTTTCTTGGTGCCTTAGGTTTATATGCGAACTTAGTCCTCGAACCAATAAGAACCCCATGAATAGCTTGCCTTGGCACTTTCATGTTCTTAGTAGGATCTGAGACAAGTTTCTTAGGAAATTCATTAAGAACATGACCAAAAACCTTACAACTTGAGCATCTTGAAGGTGTCCAGTCATACTAAATATAGATAGTGTGCATAGTATACCCCTCACCCTCGAATTAATCTTTATCAATAACATGTTTACATCTTGGAGGTCAATTAATCTTTATCAAAAGCTTTAAGGCTTTTCTTGATGTAATGTAACAAAAAGATGTACAACAAACACACGTCTAAATAGAAGTAAAAGGTAATCTTCAGTTATTTGTCTCACAAAAAGTGTTTACTTTGCTATTTATGTTTGTTAAAGAAAATATTCAGCTTTTTTACATGGATAGTAATAATTTCAACCTTCTAATTTAATATGAATTAATTAATGCTCATTTTTAATTTATATAATAAACATGAGTGTAAAAGTAACTTTTTAGTAATCAAAACTTGTATTAATTACACATATCATATATTTTTTCTATTTTTTGTTTTCGGACACTCATTTTAAGACGGAAGAAGTAAATAAAAGAGAATAAAAATAATAAGGGCAATTTAGGTAAATTAAGATATTTGAAAATAATTAATGACTAAACATACTTACTTAATGACTAGTTATAGTTCCAAAAGAATCTTACTAACATTTGATGTTTTTTAACATATACTTAAGGCATAATTTAGAAAAATTCTAATTGTTAATACTTTTTACTAAAAAGGAAATTTATTCTTCTCAATTAAATTAAATGTTTGACACGTCAAAAACTCCTATGTAAACCCACCTTGTAAAGAAGAATGTTTGTTGAGACTATATTATCTCTTCATATTAAATTATTAATTAAATATGTTTAAACATTTACTCTCAAAGAACAAGTCTTACTTTTTGATCCAGTAGCATTAAGTTGAATGTTCTCACTTAAACAATGTCTTTCGTTTTTTTGTTTAATTCCAAAAGAGAAACACTTTTGTCACTCGGTTTAGTACAGTTATAGTTTATTTATTTCAGCAACTATATTTGTAGTTTTTTTAATTAATTTCTAATAAGAAACTAAACATTAAAATTAGGATGAATTTCATATCTTCTTCTCTTTTCATGATTAATTTCATATATACTTATATTACAACAATTGAATGCATAATGTACAATACTTTTAAAGCATATTTTGAGTAAATATGAAATTTCTAATTTTGAGAAGAGATATGAAATTGCCCCAAAATTACATGTTGTGTTTTATTGCTTACATTTGTTTTAAAATAAATCAATGAATTAGTTCACATAGTTTATTTTTAATAACAAACAAGGGGACAACAACAATACCTTTGCGGGAACTAAAGAACTAGACCTTGTTTGACTTGGCATCTTATTAAGAACTAATTAAGAACCCAAAAAAAACTCTGAGAAATTGTAAACGATAACGAAGTTGCTAAGAAGGCAACTCTGATACCATATGATCTTTCCAGGAGTCAGCGAATGAATCGAAGAACGATCTATCCTATTAACAGGAAATCCAAAAGGAAGAATGAATTTCGAATTGATTGGACTAATGATTGTGGATAGTTTGTTATAAAGATTATAAGGGATTTTGTGGAGGAAAAGTGTTTACAAATCAATAGCTAATCATCTAACTAACCATCAGTTGGTTCTTATAGTCTAACCCAACTTGTTTTCCCGCCAATGACCACTGGTGCGAGGCACGTGTTTATTTACTGCTGGTTAGCAACCTCGCATGCATACCACGTGGATACTAAATGACTCCTAACACGTACAATCTAACCAAATCTATTTACGTGGGACCACATTATGTAACAGTTAGGGTATTTCAGTTTTCCTTATATGCATAAAGAACTGTTGCTCGAGTACTCAAGTTTAAGTTCTTGCGCCAAATTCCGTTAAAAACAAAAGTTCTCATGCCATATAGAAAAAACCACACAGACAACATCTTAATGTCTCTGTCAATCACCACCATACTAACCGCAAAACTCTCACAGCTTAAAAGTTATAACTATTACTTGGGCTGCTACACACGGCCATATATCAAAGTCAAAAACAAGTAAATATAACATCTACGAAACTCGGTAGCACCAACCAAACACTGATCATCCACCGGAAGAAAAATGTCAGCCATCTTTTGTGGATACATCACATCATGAGGTTGATGCCTGCAAGTAGTTTAGTACATTAATTAACCATCCACATAGAGAAAAAGTAAAGTTAGAGATTAATTATATCAAAATACTAATTTAATAAATTGTGTATTTTCAAAAACAGCGATCTTATGATAAGCTGAAAATCAAAAAATGCATAACCAAAATTTCAATGCATGTTTTGCTATGGGAATTACCTGATGAGTTGGTGTCTACACAGAGGGCTTTCTTATTTCCATGACGATCCTTCCATCTAATGCCCTCAGATAAAATGCCACTAAAAGTCCAATCGCTTGTAAATATCATCAAATGTAAATGATAGAAAGAGAAGTAAACTTGTTTAGCAAGTTTAGAGTAAGAATCACCTGTGTCGCCTTTTTGCATGTTTTTTGAAATTATAAATTCTCTAAGCCCTGTTAAAACATATGTTTTGCTGTAACGGCAAGGCCAGCAACGAAAGTAAATATCATCCCATTCTTTCCCATCAGCATCTACAATATTCACTGGGATCTTTTGATTATCAGAAACTGCTGGGAAATAAGCCTGCTCAAAATTTTGCATATATATTCATAAACATTATCAATTCATTGCATTACTAATTCCATCATATTTGGTACTTAGGGTCTTTTCAACTCACCTTAGCGTAATCCTTGGGGATTACCAGACGACTAATTCGTAAATTGGCATCCGAAGCAGATGCTAATTTTTCAAATAATGGGATACGAACAGCATTTGGGCTAATTTATGGTTAAGGAAATTATTAAAATTGACATAAAACACATTAACAATATAGCAAATTAGAAATAAAAGATAGGATACTGCGTAAATGTGCAATCGCTACATGTGATCCCAGAAAGATTATGCAACGAGTATTTGGTAAGTGAGACTATGCATCCGCAATGGATTAGCTGCAAAGGTGGAACACAACATGCATTAAGAAATACAAGTTTCCAAAGACCTAATTAAATAACATATCTTGGACAAACTGAGTTTTTTAGTCACCTTGTTGCACGATTCACATTCCTTCCAACCATCCTTGTTTGAGTGAAACGTTTCACAGAACTCTCCCGATTTATAAATAGAACTGCATGGATATATTAAATATATAAGCCACTTAAGTAAAGGTATCCAATAAACCACTCTAAAGATGGGTCATCTCAAAATATATACACTTTGATACCCACAAGATCTTATGCACAAATTGCTCCAAATAATCACATAAAATATAGAGTAAATCATGTCTAACTATTACCCTTTTAGATTAAGTTTTAGGTTGTCATCAATAACAACTTGAAATACGTATCAGACTTTCATTTACAGTACAATTGAAAGACAGCTATTCCAGATAATCAACATGAAATAAAGGGTAAACATATTTTTAATAACCTAATTAAAATCATATGTATAAACCCGATCTAGAAGCACTCAACATCATCGAATAAAACTTAAAGCATACAAATCAAGTACGTGCAAATTCAGTTGCATCTGAATGCAAATTAGATGTATAAAACTTACTGGCAGTAATAGCATAGCTGCGCATGTTCACCCGTGATAAATTTCCATCCGCTCATAAGCGGATCAGAAGTAAATTCATTGCAGTTGAAGCAAGAATTTTCGATGATGCCATTAAAGATCACCAAGACCTGATAAAGTGAACTTGAGAATATTGGTTTGATTGTGTATAAGGAGAAGCTTAGGAAATGTGTTTATGATAAACCAGATGAAGACAAACCCACAATTCCTGCATAAAGTCCAGCTCAGCATAATCGCTAGTTGCCGGAAATGTGGTTACTTTTGACTGGTTTGAATCTTGTTTGTGTAATAAAGCATGGTTCTTTGGACTTTTGTTGATAAGTATTTGAGTTTCTGAAAGTATGATACATGTGATCAATAAGCTAGAAACATGACTCCAGTCTCCAGCTAAGCTATACAAACATGAACCAAAACAGCAAAGAATATTTTCCTTACAGTAAACAAAGAAAAACATGACCAAAAAACACCCTTACTAAAAGACCGCGCACCCCTTAAATTTAAAGTACAAACAAGTGAACAACCTCCTCTCAAAATTTCGCAAAATAACTATCAAAACTAAACCAGAACGGCACTGCACCATGTGGAAGATACCTAAATTTATATTGGTTTTGTACATTTCATGTCTGTTAGAAACTAAGCAACTCTGATGCCATGTAATCATTTTTTTTTTTTCGTGCTAGTCTCGCTAGCATCTATACGACACCCTGTTATAAAATGCAACTCTGTTACCAGTCATGCAGCCCAAGGAAAACGCGAATAAACATATTGAACCATTTGATGAAACCTACTCATGAAACTCATAGATACAAACCTAGGCAACCCCTATTGTAAGAAAATTGTACATGAACCATGACTCCATGAGACGGAAGCATGGTAAAATCACCAAAAAATATTTTTTTTCACTAGCTTCTGACTCATCTAGATCTACAATCAAAAGGAATCGTTATTGAATTTGATAGATGACCTTCGTGTAATGGCTTCACTAAAGTGCTACAACCCAATTTTGGGACTTCTGTTGGTAGGAGTACCATTTTTTCAGTGTTGTGATTTTAGCTCAAGTTGGGTTCTTACATGTCTTAATTTACAAAGCCGAACTCAGTCATTCGAGTGATTTGCTATGCCATTTTCGTGTCCATCATCTAAAGCAGGCTTCACTGATGTGTCATCAAGTGCTCAGTGAAAAGTAAGAGCCATGTGTCAAAGTATTGCAGTAGTTTCAGAGTTTCGTTCATGTATGTCAAGTAAATTAAATGTGTGTTATTGTATTATACTACGCACTTTGATAATGTATCGTTCGGATCTCAATATGTACCTATTCAACTTTGTTGAAGTTTCAATCAATATATGCAATTTTTGTAACAGAAACAGAAAAACAAGTATCAAACCGATACTTTTATGTAAACTGCAGACGCATGTAAACCATCAGCTCATGCAAATCAAAATTGACATATAACGTTTTCGAGCCAATAGCCATATTTGCCTCTTATTTGCTTGAACCTGCCACAGTTTCTTGGTTGGTTGACCACATTTAATATTAAACCGCTAGCAAGGTTAGGGGTCTTTGCTCTTTAAGTGTTGCCATATTTATCCACTTGAACCACAAGACTAAAGAAATAATGCTTGAGTACTTAAGATTAAGCTCTTTTGCCAAATTTAAAATATAAATTATAACAACTATCTATATCTGTCAATTACTACAATGTCAAATGCAAAATACATTAAACATAAAATTATAAGTTCAACTGCAATACAAGACCATACGATACAACAGGATAATAAGCAGCTCTACTCTACAACACTAAACATCAGATTACCAGTCTTTTGTAGATATATGGATCGGATATTTCAAACACTAGGTTGGTGCCTGCAACATGTGCAAAACATGACTTAAATTAGATTAAAGGATGGTGACTGTTTGGCAATGTAATACCATCTTGAACACTTCAATATTTGTAACTAATCGGGGTTGCTTATATAGATGCAGGATGTACCTAATGATTTGGGGTCTTGACACAATTAAGTTCTTCTGAATTCCATGATGATCTTTCCATCAAACTCCCTCCGATAAAACGCCACTGAAAGAGCAACAGCTTGTAGTTAAAGTAAACAAAATTATCACTCATTAAAGCATGAAAGGATTAACGAACACGCAAACTTGAACTTTTATTTTTGCCAAAATGTTTCACATTATTGAACTTGAACTAATTATGACATACAAAGATACGAATTGAAACACTGAATCTGTGACAATTATATATTAAATAGAAGAATCACCTATGTCGCCGGCTAGCAGGTTCTTTGAAACATAAAAATCTTTAAGCCCTGTTATTACATATGTTATGTTGTTATCATGAGGCCAGCAACGGAGAGAAACATCCCATTCTTGCCCCTCTGTATCTATAATATTCAACGGGACCACCTCCGAACCAGAAACTTTAGGGAAATGAGCCTGTTAAATTTTTTGCAAATCTATTAATGTTATCAAAATTGAATTAATTGATAATTCCATAATATTCGTTACTTGGGAGTCCTTTCGCCTCACCAGAGCATATTTCTTTGGAATTATCATACGACTGGTCTTCATATTGGAATCAGTAGTAGACACCACTTTCTCAAACAAAGGGGTGAGAACAGGATTTGGGCTTATCCATGGTTAAGAAAAATGTGTAAATCGTACATAACGCATCAGATACGCAAAATGAATAAAAGGATACTCTGTATCATTGACATGATCCGTCACATCTGTTGAATTTGATTTGTCGTTTGAGCAATCCTGTCCCTAAAGAAAGGTTAATGGCTTTTAATTTATAGAGTTAATTATATTCTTGTGATGGTGTAGAATACTAAGATATGATGAAAGACAATCTTTATGAAAAGTAAAGCACATTCCCATCTTACCAAAAGAGACTTAGTATCTGAACAGTCGTTACATGTAATCCCACCGGAATCATTGATCATATAATCGCTAAGTGACACAATGCATCCACAATGTATGAGCTGCAAAGGTATAATACAATATCTGTCAAGGAATATATGTTATTTGAAGAACATAGCTTGGACAAACACAGCAATATTGTCACCTGTTTGCAGGATTCACAGTCCCTCCACCCATCCTCATCCGAATGAAACATTTCACAGAACTGTCCCGCCTTATAAATAGAGCTATACAGATTCACGTTAGTATATAATTCTACTAAATCAATTCAAGGATGGTAACAATTTTGTAACAATTTTATTCATAAAAGCATAAAGGAGATAGTTTGAATCATATTCAGCATCTTCATAAGATGTCTGCTTTAGAAAATTACACAAAATATAGTGTAAATCTAACCCTAATATTTTCTTCGAGTTTCAAAAACTGGGGTTCGTATAAATGAAACATTAATTTAAAAGATAAGCCAAATTACTACAATTGTGCCATAAATAACTTATACGGCTACCCTAGGTAATCGCATGATATAACCGTAAAAAAAACCCCTTATAGAGTTTCAGCATCAATGTGTTTCTATTTGAGCGTTTGCTTAAGTTAAGTAACAAAGCATAAACAACTTAAAACTCAAAGCCAAATGCTATAATCAATTATAAACTATCAATGCAATTACTCCATAAAAGAGAAAATTCATTGAACCTCAAATTGCCATAAAACAAACAACTCTGGGTGTTTGGATTAGCTTCTTTTATGGGCATACTCGATTATTAAAATTTGAAAAACAGATAAAGATCACTTTTTTCAGCCTTCATAAGCTTATTAACTTGAGCTTATGGGTGTGTTTGGCAAAATTAGGTGGAGGTGCGATAACTTTGGCAAAGTAGCTCAAGCTGAACTTATGATGTAAAACGGCAACAAAATAACTTATCATATAAATACACATGGTATTTATGTAACTAATCATATAAGAAGCTCAAGTTCACTTAATAAGCTACTATTGGGAAACGGTAGCTTTTTGCCTTTTTCTTGGAGAATTTTTAATAGCTTAAGCTTCTGACATAGGCTCTTATAAACTCATCAATCAAACAAAGCTTCTAGCTTATAGTAGCATATTTTATAAGCTTTGTGTTAAATATATCTTATCTAACATGCGCAAAAAACAGTGAGCTTGTCTATCTATTTTTTTTTTTTTTTTTTTTTTTTTTTTTTTTGTAAGTTCAATAAGCTGATAATCCAGCTAATCCAAACACCCCTTGAAACAAAAATACAGCAAAAGAATCACTACAAAAACAATGAGCTTGTTGGCTTTTTTTTTTTTTTTTTTTTTGTTTATTTCAATAAACCGATCCCAAACACTCCCTTGAAACACAAATCCAACAAAAAGAATCACTACAATTAGGGCATATTGGGGTAAGGCTTATAAAAGCTTGACCTTTAAAAATAAGCTTTGTTTGGGAACAAGCTTATGAAAGTTTTAGGGTGTGTTTGGGGTAAAGCTTATAGAAGCTTACAAGAGCTTGAGCTTTTAAACTAAGCTTTGTTTGACAACAAGCTTAGAAAGTTTTAAAAAGCTTCTATACGACATAAGCTCAAGCTGATTTAACGGAGTTTTTAAAAAGCTTGAGCTTTTGATGTGTCAAATTACATTCTTGAAAAACCATTTAAATCTTTATTTAAATATCATTTTACATTCATAAGCTCGAGATCCAACTATTTTGCCAAACATATCTAAGGGGGTGTTTGTTTAGGCTTATATGTGGCTTATGATCAGCTTATTTGTTTTTCGGCTTATATTTCATAAGCCTCAACTTTCCGGTGGTTTTGAAACTTATAATAAGCCCATATGTCGAGAAGTGTCGAAAAGTCAAAATAAGCCAAAAATTGGAGCTTATGATATATAAGCCAAATCAAATAAGCTCATAAGCTCACTATATAGCTTAAACAAACACCCCTAACATAGTTGCTCCACAAAATCACATCAAAACTCAAAGCTAACAAACCAATAATTACATAAATAGTATATAAAACATACCAGCAGTTAAAGCAAAGCTTAACATAACGACCAGCACTATCTTTCCATCCATTCATCAGCTTATTACGAGAAGAAGAACCCTTGCAATTGAAGCAGATACATTTCTTTGATGAATCACCCATTACCCAACTGCTTAATTTGAGCTTAATTGTTAAACCCGAAAAGGGAAAGTTTGGAAATGAAGTCCGGAACAAAACCCAGCTCGGAAATGTTCTCTCCGGTGCAGAAATAAGTGAGTGGGTGGCTGATGGTTTTATGTAAGTGAGCGAGTAAGATGAGCGAGTTTTTAGATTACTAGATTTTTATTTTAAGAAGAAAGGACAAGTAGGAAAAATAATTTTACTTCTCATTTGATCCTTACTTAGTACAGTAAAAAGAAGTTAATTTGGAGCCTTTGCTACATCCACAAAACAACTTTGATTGGTCGCTTTTTAAATAAATTATTTCTCTTTATTAACCCAAATTGTAATAGAGTTTTGTAAAGTGTGTAGGGTAGCTCGTTAACTTTTGTGAAAATTTTGTGATTCTTTTGTAAAAGTAGCATGGCTCGTTAATTTGTAACACAAATTGTAATAGAGTTTTGTAAAGTGCGTAGGGTGGTGATTTTTTTCTCGCCACGTCAGCTCTATAATACTATTATTTTACACTTTTTATTTTTTTATTACAACAACAATACTCAATCATATCCAAGCGGGTTATGGGGATATGAGATGTATACAGTCACACCCCTACCCAAGACTAAAAAGAATGCTTTCAGAAAGACCTCCTGTAAATATGTGTGTGCAAGCAAAGTGTGTGAGGAAATATATGCATGGTTCCTTTTTTGTCCTCTTTGTCTACATTTTTTTTTTTTTGAACATTTTATTAATAAGGAAGACTAGCAAGGAGCTAGCATTACAAAAGGGGGGACTTTAACCAATCAGTCCAATTATCGAAGATGTCACATTTCCTCATACATCGAGAGTTAAACACGACAAAATTACGATAACGCCAAATCAACCAAAAAGAAGCCGCAAAAATGATGTATAGATGATGAAACTTCTTGGTAGATGCGGACCACGAACTCAACCAATCTCTCTAAACAATGGAAGAGAACAAAGGGATAGAACTATTGCACCAAACTCGAACTAGCCTCCAAACATCTTTAGCGATGTTGCACTCGAAGAATATATGTTTCTTAGAATCCACAAAACCGGCACAGGAAGAGCAAGAAATATCGGAAATATCAATACCACGAGTCGAAAGATTTAAACGGTGAGGAAGCCTGTCTAAATTGAAGCGCTTCTGTAGATGAAGTAGCAAAAATACCTTGCTTTGTTCTTTTACAATCAACAACACCTCCATTTAGAACAAATACATATCCAGTCTGAGATTTTAAGTCATCAAGATCATCGGATATCCAACATCGATTAGCAAGAAACCACGAGCTCTTGTTCCGTCTCCTCCATAAACCGTAAACATATCCTTAGTATTGCGTAAATACTTAAGAATATTCTTAACAAAAGTCCAGTGATGTTCACCTGGATTCTGTTGAAATCGGCTTGTCATATTCTGAGCGAACGCGACATCAGGACGAGTACATCTCACAACATACATAATAGATCCTATAGCCGAAGCATAAGGAACTCTTTGCATGCGCTCTTTCGCAGCAGGTGTCTCAACACCTTGTGACTTACTCAACTTAAGCTCCTCTTGCATTGGGATAGCTCCACGTTTGGAATTCTCCATACAAAATTTCTTCAAGATTTTCTCAATGTAAGCACTTTGACATAAACCAATCAATATTTTAGATCTGTCTATGTAGATCTTGATTCCAAAAATGTATGCAGCTTCTCCTAAATCTTTCATGGCAAAACATCTTCCAAGATAGGATTTTACATCTTGTAACATTGGAATGTTGTTTCCCATGAGCAATCATCAACGTATAGAATTAGAAAAGTGACATAACTCCCACTAGCTTTCTGATATACACATGGCTCATCTTGATTTTGAGAAAATCCGAATTTCTTTATCTCATCATCAAAACGCTTATTCCATTTCCTAGATGCTTGCTTAAGTCCATAAATGGAACGCTTGAGCTTGCATTAACGGTTAGGATATTTAGAATCAACAAAACCCTCAGGTTGCTCCATATAGACCTTTTCGTAAAGATGTCCATTGAGAAAGGTGGTTTTGACATCCATTTGCCATATCTCATAATCATAGAATGCCGCTATGGCTATGAGAATCCTTATAGCTCTAATGTCTGCTAGAGGAGAAAAGGTTTCTTCATAATCAATCCCGTAGGTTTGAGTGAAGCCCTTTGCTACGAGATGAGCTTTAAAGGTGTATACCATACCATCCATGTCGGTTTTCTTTTGAAAAGCCACTTGCTACCAACTGTCTTGCAGTTAGGAGGAAGCTCAACTAAAACCCAGACATCATTGTCTTTCATAGATTGCGTTTCCACATTCATCGCATCAAGCCATTTCTTGGATTCGGGATCCGAAATGCAGTTTATAGTTATTGGGTTCACCAAGATCCCCTAACTCATGTTCCTCAAGATCAATGTATAAACACATACGGTCGAGAAGCGGCGTGTCCTTGTGGACTTCGAATTGGAACAATATCACTTTGAGGTTCATCAATTTCTTGATCATCCTCATCATGATGAATGCTAGTGTCTAAAGAAGGATTTGTATCTTCATCTTGAATTATTTCAAGATCTTCTAAACTCCCACTTGCTTCTTGATCCATGAGATTTCTATCAAAGAACTCAGCATTTCGAGCAACAATAACTTTGTTCTCCGATGGAAGGTAGAAACAACATTCCATTGTTTCCTTTAGGTATCCTACAAAGATACACTTAACAGATCTGGGTTCAAGTTTGTCAGGTTTGGTAAGTGTATCATGCTTAACAAGTGCCTCACAACCCCAGACTTTTAAGTAAGACAGCTTAGGGGCTTGCCCAGGCCATACTTCATATGGTGTCTTATCAACCTTCTTAGTTGTAACTATATAGAGAATGTGTGCATCAATCTCAAGGGCATAATCCCAAAAGGATTTTGGAAGAGTAGCTTGACTCATCATGGAGCGCACCATGTCAAGCAGGGTTCTATTTCTCCTCTCAGACACACCATTATGTTGTGGAGTGTAAGGAGGAGTTTGATGGGTAATAATCCCATGCTCCTTTAGATGATCCAAAAACTCTTGACTCATATATTCACCTCCACGATCAGAACGTAGTAACTTTATAGTCTTCCCGAGTTGGTTTTCTACTTCCTTTTGAAACACCTAAAATGTTTCAAACACTTCATGTTTATGTTTCAGCAAGTAAACATATCCATACGGACTATAGTCATCAGTAAAAGTCACGAAGTAACTTGCTCCTTTTCTTGACATAATTCTAAATGGGCCACATACATCTGAATGTATTAGTCCAAGTAGATTATTAGCCCTTTTCACTTGATGTTTATAGGGTTTTCTTGCCATCTTACCAGACATGCATGAAACACACTTTTCAAGTGACTTAATGTCCGCTGAGTTGAGAAGTCCATCATGTTGCAACTTGTGACACACGGTAATTTTTCACTTATTATTAAGTAATAAATGGTAATTTATTATCACTAAGCATATTCATTAAGCATACATTAGCTTGCATGAGCATTTTGAGTGGATAACTCATACACCGTAGCTTAATGTATTACCTTTGCATTTGTAATTTAATTAGAGAATTGTGATATTTTAGTCCTGAAATTCTCTTATGATTAAAATTGTAAGACGAGAGGTTATCTCGTTTTCCACTGAGACCGACACCGCAAGCGTACCGACACCACGATAAGGGCAAAGTAAAAACATAGTGAATCCCCATAATAGAAATCATTATAGATGAAATACTATTCCAGAAAAGTATTCTGAAAGCGTTAAATGATAAAATTAAGCGAACCATAATGCTACCGTCACAGTATAAATTCCGCGGGACACAAAATACATAATTTAATCTACTTACAATATCTAACAACTTACAATATCCCATAAATTAAAAATGAATACATTTTATGTAAAGTTAATTAAAAAATTTTCTTCTTTTGTCTTACTCACCCACGCTTCACACTCTCACACAATGTTAATCCAAAATTTGTTCCTCCAAAAATCCCATATCCTTTCCTGATATCCTTCCTTCGCTAGGTCATCATTCTCAAAAAGGAAAAAATGATATAAGTGGTATATGAGAAACCACTTTCTTCCCCTCCTTTCCTATCCAAGAGTCATATGGGTGAATGTTTTTGTCTCGTCTCTTTTTCTGCCATCGTGAACGCCGCCCCCAGCTAAAAAGTCAAGCCACCCTCAAGAATCTATGAAGCTATACTATCTTTCCTCTATTCACAGGGCTTTGTCGTTTCACCCTACATCATTCCTAGAGGTCAACGAGGAGGAAAAGGTTTGAGAGTGAGTTTTGCTGAAAGTGGATACTTCCCATCTTCCAAGTTGGAAAGTCGAGTCAAGGCACCCCATTCTATGTCTCCATTTACAGATTTGAAGGGGAGAAGCCATCAATTCAGTTTATCATCATCTTTACAAAAACTAGGGTTGGGTAAGATTTAGGGTTTTCAAAAATTGACTTGGGGGTTTTGCAACTAAGAGTGCATTCAAGTTAATTCAAGCTTCAATTGGTTTGGGATCTTCGAATTAGCTTCACCATCTACATCTTCATCTCTCGTGATAAGGTTATTAATTTTCTCTTATGGTGAATGTTTTTGTGTTATGAACATTGATAAAGGGATATTAAATTGATACCTTGTATTGAATATTTTTATACATTCGGTTATAAAATTCATCATCATTCCTTGATTATTGTGTTGGTTGTTGTCTCGACTGTGAACCCACTCGGGTGCTCGTGGTCCTCTTCAGTCGACATCTATGTTGTAAAAACTGTGTCGATAAGAAACATATGCTAAAGAAACCATCACTTTGTTACAATAGGTTGTTTTGAAACCATGTGTCATGATCGATTGCGAGCAAGTAACTAGAATCATTGTCATAAACCTTGTGTTATGTTAGTCATTGTAGTCGTGTTCATTGAATCTAGAAATTTGATGTGGTTGTGGCACTTTGCCTAGCGTTCGAAAAACTATTGTTGAAATGTTAATCGAAACCGGAGTTAGTCAACTCGAGTACTTAGAAGTATATGAACCTTGATCTCTACTTGGCAAACCTCCTCTCCCTTTAGAGTATGGCGACTAATAGTAGTCTTGTTTCATTCATAAGGCAAGCCGAAACCTCACTATGGTCGTACCTTAGTGGCGGGGTCTTGGTTAGATCAAAGTGAAAGGGAAGTATGCGTAAAAAGTTTGTGTTAACAAGAGACTAATTTTCCCTTAGCAAAGTGATAAATGATACGGGTCTCGTATGTATACTCCCCGGTCGAGAAGTCTCGACTTCACAATCCAGGACATGCTATGGTCAAGTATGTCTCAAGTCAAAACTGTTCATGATGAATCAATGCATCAAGAAAAATGCAATGGTACTAAGATTTAGAATGTAAAATATCACCTGACAACTTTGTAACAATGGGTGTATAAACCTACCTTGGGCCTCAATCCAGAAAAGTTCCTAAACCACCTATGGGCCGAAGCCCTTTTGCTTATGCATATCCCACTTCGGGCCTAAGCCCAAACCTGGTACCCTTGAAGCCGGGCCACAGCCCACTGTGGCTTTGGGGTGTTCGTTTAAGTGATTCAAATAGATCATCAAGATTAAACTCAAAACGTAAATCGGTAGTCCAATATTAAACCAACTCGTTTCCCCGCATATTCATAACCTTTCACTTTGTTTTATACCGTCAAGTAAAAAAGTGAAAAAAATTCTTAATCTATGGAAACAAGTTTTAAAGGCATAAGTTACTTAATAAGTTTCCTAGCAAAGTTTTAACGTCAATATGTTCGGTTAGTCACATTTATGTTAAGTACTATTTTTAGACATTAAATTCTAATGCTAAAAACCAATTTTTGACAAATAACTATTGTCTGACTATATTATTGTAACATATGATAAATTTGAGAGTCTTCAAATTTAAAATGGGTATAATTTAAAACAAGAGACATTAGAAAATAAATCAACCTTGTTTGATTTCGACAATACCATTATGTGTCAACATGAATAAGTATATATACATCCATATACTTACTAGTAAAACATTTTGATTATTTTACTAGCCAAATTTCGGTTTTGATACCGTAATAAAAACAACATTAATTGAACCATTTTAAGGAAGCCTAAATTAAAATAATGAACTAAAACTTTGCCCTACTTATCTAGGTCGCGTGTCGGTCAAGTTCCACATTACTCATTGAAATCCTCCTTTGGACTACTTATTGCTAAGGTGAGTTTCATAGCCCCTACTTTTACTTGTTTTCATAACTGTTTTGGGGGAGAATACATGCTCGTTTTCACTTAAACTGAATGCTTATTTTACCTGAACAAGTGAATTGTTTACTAAAACTATGCTGGTTGACTGAATTTATTATGTGTTTACTTGCCAATTACTTGATTTCTTAAATGCATTCTAGTGTAAAATTAATGCTTGCTTTCACATATGGACACAAGTACTTGAAATTGTTATGCCTGCATGACTGAGTGAACTGGTGTAATACCTGAATTTCTAAAATTCACAAAAAGACCAAAATACCCTCATAATCAAAAGTATGAATAATTAAAATTAAAGAATACCAAATAAGCTATGTAAATTCAGAAAATTATCAAGAAATACCACATATGATCCAAATAAATTTTAAATACTTTGAAAAGCTAATTTTATAGTTTATAATTATATTAAATCATTTTTTGTATTTTAGATATATGGCTGAAAATATTAAATTAGTTTTATAAGATAATTTAATTAATTAAAAGCCCAATATAAAGTTATAAAATTTAGAGTCCATTTATTTTAAGTCCAATACATTATTAAGCCCACAAAGAAATTGGGAAATCATATATATATATACCATATTCGGTTCACATAAATCCCTAATTGCCGATTATACATAAACCGACTTCAAAACCCTCCAAAATTCGACTTTCAGTTTCCAGAGCTTGAGACCAATTTTCTTGGACAACTTTGAAGGTAAATAAGGTGGGAAAAATAGTGTTCGAGTTCCTAAGTTGCTGTTCTATTCGTGGTGAGTTTTTGAGTGAATTAGGGTTTCGACAAGTGAGGTTTTTGTGCTTCTTTTGTTCTAACGATCCAAGCTCATCAAGGGTATGTTCCTAATGTTACTTTCAGCCCTATAAGTCATATATAACACGTAAAAATTAGCCATGCATGTTTAATAAGTCGTATGGAATTATTTGGAATCTAAAACCCTAAAAGCGTATACAAATAACGAATGGGTGTATAATAATTTTTAATACCATGAATTGATTTTTCCAGAAGCTATTACATGTTATAAGACCTGAATAAAATACATATTTATGAATTCGAAGCTTGTGTGAATTGTATTGAGTTTTATGGTTCGATTAAGCATGGAAAAAGGAAAGATTTAAAAAGAAACGATTAGGGTTTGCATGAATTAGGGTTTTCTTGTAATCATTAAAGGTAATTAATGAAGTAATAATGATAAGCTAATGATGGGTTAAACCTAGGTTTAGGGTTTGTACTTGAATTATGTCTATTGGTCCTAAATAAAAGTTTTGGGTTGGTTTTGTAAATTATGAAACTTAAGGGTTATTTTGTGAACAGTAAAATAATGGTACTAAACGATAAAAATAAGTGTGGGGTTAAACATGTAATTTTGGATATTTAAAGGGCCATTCAATTGTATTTAATTTATTAGGTACGTTTTGTAAATTCTCAAACCTTTGGGTTAAAAGTGTAAAATCTAATAAAGTAAGGTTAGATTGTGAAATTTAAGATGTCAAGGGTGTAATTTGAAATTACGGCGGTTATAGGTTCAACAAGTGTAAGTTGATTTTTGTAGGACACGCGTGAGTTTGAGATAATTTCGGTTTGTTATCATTTACGTTCTAGGTTAATTTGGGAAATCATTAAAAGAAGTAATATGTGAATTTAATGCGTATTTAGTAATATTTTAAGAGTATGAGAAACCCTAGAACCTAAATAGGAAGTTGGTGAATTAATGAGGAATACCCTAAGATGTTGTGATTTCGTCTGTCACTAAAATGAGAATATCCTGACAACTCTAAAAGTATTAATGCGATAAATCCGTTATAATATTAATGATGCTAATAAATATTAAATAAATCATAATCCGTGTAGATTCGTTGGAGGAGACACGACGTTACATCTTCGTATTCGTTCATTCGTTACTTTTCTCTCAATTGCTTTAAGGTACGGATATTCTGTCTTACCTTAAGACAATTATGTTATCGTACAGATATTCTGACCTTTTTAGTAAAGGTTCCTTATGATGTTCTTTTCGTTCGCTTTCCTATTTTACTTATTAGGATTCCCTATGCCATTGCTATGAACCCTTTCCTGATTGTGTGATTTGTTGTTATCTGAACTTATGTTTTATTGAACCATGTGTTATCTGATTTGAAAATTACGTTAGGAAGACTTTGATATGTGTAATTGATGAACCTCATTATGTCTGAATATGAATCTTATGATATGAGTTATCTGATATGTTATCTGTTGAACTTTGTGTTTGATTATGATCTGTGTCATTTATGACAATTTGTTTGACCTAAGTTAGTTTGACACCCGAGCCAAATGATAACTAGTCATGGGGGTTCCATGTCCGTATCGTTGATGCACTCGATATGACTCTAGGGATGAGGAGTGATGTTCGCCACGTCCTTATCTCATTATTTGTTATGAGCTCGGTTGGTATTATATTACCTATATATGTTTGTGGGCGTATGGATGCATCCTAGATCTGATCTGTTATCCGATATGATTTGTCTGGTGAATGATGTCGTGTGCAATACGCGTCTTCACAAATTCTGGGAGCTAGCTACTCCATTGGTTACTTGTGATATGTTATGATCTGATATGTTTCTGGGCTCGTGGTAGTTGACTAAATCTTTATCTGTTACTTCTGTGTTAAGTATTCTGTATGATTCGGTATTTCGAGTGTTTATATTATGTATTCTGATATGATATGTTAGTGAATGTGCTTATGACGTATTTGTTCAAGTGATTATTAGTTGCCATGCTAGGATAGGATTAATATGTTTAAGACATGATTCGTATATTCTGATATTATGATTTGTTATTGTTACGTGAATTCGTTGATCTGTAAGATGACTATGTTAGTGTGTATTTGATTGTTATGTAAGTTCATCCTGTATAATCGGTTCAGTTAATATTGTGAAACTTAATTACCCATTAATATACCTATCTGTATATGTCTGACCTGCCATTTTAAAACTCTGCTAAGATTAGGAATTGATCGAGAACTGGTTTAGCTATTATGTCTGCCATGACTTGTCTGATAATTCCGCTGCTACAATATTGCATTAAGTGTATTAAATGTTGATTTCTTGATTTGTATGAATGCCATGTTTATTTGTTTAGAAGTGTTTTCCGTTAGTCTCTAGACATTCCGTTTGGCTTATACGTAATCTGTTATTTTGGTATGCAATGTGTTTGGTTGTTTTGATATGTTTGTGTTTGTGTCATTGATGTGCTATGTGATGTCTAAACGTATGTGGTTGTTTGATTTACGTATATTTGTGCTTCCGCAGAATCCTAAAAGATCCTTCGTCATTATTTCATTTTGATTTCGTATTTGTATATTTATTCTGCTTTTAGTTTTGTTTCGTTATATCATTCTCACTGGGCTTTGTAAGCTCAGCCACACTTTTCTTTTCTGCGCGGTATTAAGCGTTCAAGATAAGCTTATGGGATAGCTGATCCGGGTTGAGAGTAGGGCGAGGCGAGTTTCGATTATAGAGATCTTAGATTTATTTTGGAAGATTAGTTATTTATGTTTTCTTTTTGGATATTTTGTAAAGGCTTCCGCTATTGTATAGTATTTAAAGTTCTGATATGAAACCGTATTGTGTTATCTTTACCCTTGTCGGGTCGGGGTGTTACAACTGGTCACATCACCGATTGAACTGGTCGCATTTGCAATGTACATACATGACGGAATGAATGGGTCACATTGCCGAGTGAACTGGTAACATGACCGAGTGAACTGGTCACATAATGAAATGAATTAAATACTAAATCTTGTGGTCCATAGAAACTTTAACAAATTAAAATCTATGAACTCACCAACCTAGTGTTGACACTTTTAAGCATGTATTTTCAGGTTTTAAGGTGATAGTTTATCTTTGGAGGCGCAAGTCAAAGGCATGGCATAGTCATAGACGACTCTAATTTATGTATTGGGACCAAATTTTTATAATGGGTAATTTTCCGCACAAATCAATAATGTAAACATTGTTTAAAGAATGAATAAAAGTTTCTTTATAAAAAATCAATTGTTCTATGCTTATGTTGGGGTATCAATTTAGTAGTACCCCAATACTTGTGTGCTTTCGCTGAGCCATTTTGAGGGTGTTACAGATTGGCATCAAAGCCTAGGTTATAGAGAACTGGGTATTTTTTTAAAACCTAGACTATAACCACTTTTACAAAAACTTAGCCCTATGACAGACACGTGCCTGCCTACCAAGCCTATCGCCTTAATTACTGTTTCGTTTTACATAACTAGATACTGCTCTCTACCATTTGATAATTTATATTCTACTTACACTATAAGTATTTCTACCGTACTTGTCACAACTTACCTTTTTCCCTACGTAATTCCACTACCCAACCCCGAGTCTGAACGCTCGCCAGTTCTTTTAAAACACCTATTTTACCGTTATTTAGAAATCCACCAATTAATTTGATTACAACCTCAACCTACCACCTTAAAATATACCTGCTCGAAACACCTACTCCTAGAGCACATCACTACTAAATCTCACTATTCCTTCATTATCTATAAGGGACATGTCATTAGGAGGCAAGACCTAGTCCCTGCAGTCATGTAATGACTATTAATCTATGACAAGTGTAATTATTTATTCAGTCATTTCTCTCCTTTCACGGCAAATTCTACTCGCGTATTCTATCTGATTGTACCTTCGTCTAATACCGTCCTTCTATTTAAAAATCTCGATTGTCATCATGACACAGATAAATGGCACCCAAGAGAAAGTCAGCTGCAGTTAAGCGTGGACTAACTACTGACGCTCCTGCACCAGCTAGAGTCACACGCGGCCCAATCGGTAACACCACTACTCCACTTAGGGCTGAAGCGAGCCCACCAGTTATGAATCAAGACATGCTGGACTAGTTAGTTGACGAACGAGTGAAAGCAGCACCAGCCACAACAAATCATTCATCTAGTTATGCTGGAACCTCAAGACCAGCAACTGACAACCGAGGTTGCACATATCGGGAGTTTCGCAAAACCATGACGGGAGGTTTTGGAGGAACCGAGGGAGTTGTTGGTCTGACCAGGTGGATTGAGAAACTGGAAATTGTGTTTCACATCTGTAATTATGAGGACGAGGCTAGAGTTAAGTCTGCATCGTTCACCTTCATGGATGTTGCCTTAACAAGGTGGAACAACTATCTGAAGTCTGCAAGCATGTATGTCGCCTACGCAATGCCATGGGAAAACTTCAAGGAAATGGTGCTACAAAATTACTGCCCCCGCAACGAAGTTAAAAAGCTGGAGGTCGAGTTTTGGAACCTAAAGGTGCAAGGCACCAACATGGCTGCATACAACCAACGCTTTCAAGAGTTGGCCTTACTGTGCCCTGAGATGGTCCAAACTGAAACTCGCTTACTGGAAAGATACATTGGGGGATTACCCTCATCCATCAATGGTAATGTCACCACCTCCACGGCTACTGACCTCCATGAGGCAATGGAAGTGGCCAATAGGCTAATGGACCAAATACTTGAGGATACCGCCGAGGAGGTGGTGAATAACAAAATGAAATGGGATGATTACTCTGGAAAAGACAACAACAACCAGGACAAACGAGAAAAGGTTGCCAAAGTCTATATTGCTAGTTTTGGAGAGAAGAAAGGTTATGCTGGAACTTTACCCAAGTGCAACAAGTTTCGATTTCACCACAACGGACCTTGCCCCAATCAGTGTGGGAACTGCCGAAAGATAGAACACCAAGCCAAAGAGTGCAAGGCCCCCACCCTCGTGATGGATCAGAATGCTACAATAGCATGCTATGAGTGTGGAGTGATAGGGCACTTCAGGAGTGAATGCCTAGAGCTGAAGAATCGGAATGAAGGAAGAACTCGTGGGAACGCATATGCGTTGGGAGTGGGAGAAATTCGTCAGGACCTCATCGACGTCACGGGTGATGACACTGTTTAAGTGGAGAGTTCCTTACTTTGCATAATAAGACCTAAGTCTAGACCCCCTTGGATTGTACTTCTTTGAGTATTTGTACTCCCTTACGATTTTTTTTCCTTTATTTCGATGCATTGTGAGAATCTTCATATAATGAATTCCCTATCATTTTCTGTCAAGGCATTATGGTGATTTCTTTGCGTTTTGTTCTATTGTACAAACAATCTTTGAAATTTTCCTGCAACCTACTCTGCCATCATCTTATATACGATTGTACCCTTCATAAACTATTTTGACTATACCTAGCATGGCATCATCACTCCTCAATTATACATAGCCTGATCACCTAGGTATAATTCAGGAAGGATCACACTATGATAGGAATAGTCACCCCAAAAATTTTGTACTTCAAAATAAACACTTCGTCCAAGTTCAATTGTTTCCTTGAAGAGGTCATAAATACCCACATCTTTTCCCAACCTCAGCAAGTAGCTCTAACTTAAAACCGAGGATAGTTTTTCTTTTAAGACGGGGAGGCTGTGACACACGGTAATTTTTCACTTATTATTAAGTAATAAATGGTAATTTATTATCTCTAAGCATATTCATTAAGCATACATTAGCTTGCCTGAGCATTTTGAGTGGATAACTCATACATCGTAGCTTACTGTATAACCTTTGCATTTGTAATTTAATTAAAGAATAGTGATATTTTAGTCCTAAAATTCTCTTATGGTGATTTCTTTGCATTGTGCTCTATTGTACAAACAATCTTTGAAATTTTCCTACAACCTACTCTGCCATCGTCTTATATACGATTGTACCCCTTCATAAACTATTTTGACAATACCCAGTATGGCATCATCACTCCTCAATTATACATAGCCTGATCACCTAGGTATAATTCAGGAAGGATCATGCTATGATAGGAATAGTCACCCCAGAAATTTTGTACTTCAAAATAAACACTTCATCCAAGTTCAATTGTTTCCTTGAAGAGGTCATAAATACCCACATCTTTTCCCAACCTCAGCAAGTAGCTCTAACTAAAAACCGAGGACAGTTTTTCTTTTAAGACGGGGAGGCTGTGACACACGGTAAGTTTTCACTTACTATTAAGTAATAAATGGTAATTTATTATCACTAAGCATATTCATTAAGCATACATTAGCTTGCCTGAGCATTTTGAGTGGATAACTCATACACCGTAGCTTACTGTATAACCTTTGCATTTGTAATTTAATTAGAGAATTGTGATATTTTAGTCCTAAAATTCTCTTACGATTAAAATTGAAAGACGAGAGGTTATCTCGTTTTCCACTGAGACCGACACGCACGTGTACCGACACCACGATAAGGGCAAAGTAAAAACATAGTGAATCCCCATAATAGAAATCATTATAGATGAAATACTATTCCAGAAAAGTATTCTGAAAGCGTTACATGATAAAATTAAGCGAACCATAATGCTACCGTCACAGTATAAATTCCGCGGGACACAAAATACATAATTTAATCTACTTACAATATCTAACAACTTACAATATCCCATAAATTAAAAATGAATACATTTTATGTAAAGTTAATTAAAAAAATTTCTTCTTTTGTCTTACTTACCCACGCCTCACACTCTCACACAATGTTAATCCAAAATCTGTTCCTCCAAAAGTCCCATCTCCTTTCCTGATATCCTTCCTTCGCTGGGTCATCATTCTCAAAAAGGAAAAAATGATATAAGTGGTATCTAAGAAACCACTTTCTTCCCCACCTTTCCTATCCAAGAGTCATATGGGAATGTTTTTGTCTCTTTTCTTTTTCTGCCATCGTGAACGCCGCCCCAAGCCAAAAAGTCAAGCCACCCTCAAGAATATATGAAGCTATACTATTTTTCCTCTATTCCAAGGGCTTTGTTGTTTCACCCTACATCATTCCCAGAGGTCAACGAGAAAGGAGAAGGTTTGAGAGTGAGTTTTGCTGAAAGTGGATACTTCCCATCTTCCAAGTTGGAAAGTCGAGTCAAGGCACCCCATTCTATGTCTCTATTTACATATTCGAAGGGGAGAAGCCATCAATTCAGTTTATCATCATCTTTACAAAAACTATGGTTGGGTAAGATTTAGGGTTTTCAAAAATTGACTTGGGGGTTTTGCAATTAAGAGTGCATTCGAGTTAATTCAAGCTTCAATTGGTTTGGGATCTTTGAATTAGCTTCATCCTCTACATCTTCATCTCTCGTGATAAGGTTATTAATTTTCTCTTATGGTGAATGTTTTTGTGTTATGAAAATTGATAAAGGGATATTAAATTGATACCTTGTATTGAATATTTTTATACATTCGGTTATAAAATTCATCATCATTCCTTGATTATTGTGTTGGTTGTTGTCTCGACTGTGAACCCACTCGGGTGCTCGTGGTCCTCTTCAGTCGACATCTATGTTGTAAAAACTGTGTCGATAAGAAACATATGCTAAAGAAACCATCACTTTGTTACAATAGGTTGTTTTGAAACCATGTGTCATGATCGATTGCGAGCAAGTAACTAGAATCATTGTCATAAACCTTGTGTTACGTTAGTCATTGTAGTCGTGTTCAGTGAATCTGGAAATTTGATGTGGTTGTGGCACTTTGCCTAGCGTTCGAAAAACTGTTGTTGAAATGTTAATCGAAACCGGAGTTAGTCAACTCGAGTACTTAGAAGTATATGAACCTTGATCTCTACTTGGCAAACCTCCTCTCCCTTTAGAGTATGGCAACTAATAGTTGTCTCGTTTCATTCGTAAGGCAAGTCGAAACCTCACTATGGTCGTACCTTAGTGGCGGGGTCTTGGTTAGATCAAAGTGATAGGGAAGTATGCGTAAAAAGTTTGTGTTAACAAGAGACTAATTTTCCCTTAGCAAAGTGATAAATGATACGGGTCTTGTATGTATACTCCCCGGTCGAGAAGTCTCGACTTCAAAATCCAGGACATGTTATGGTCAAGTATGTCTCGAGTCAAAACTGTTCATGATGAATCCATGCGTCAAGAGAAAATGCAATGGTACTAAGATTTAGAATGTAAAATATCACCTGAAAACTTTGTAACAATGGGTGTCTAAACCTACCTTGGGCCTCAATCCAGAAAAGTTCCTAAACCACCTATGGGCCAAAGCCCTTTTCCTTATGCATATCCCATTTTGGGCCTAAGCCCAAACCTGGTACCCTCGAAGCCGGGCCACAACCCACTGTAGCTTTAGGGTGTTCGTTTAAGTGATTCAAATAGATCATCGAGATTAAACTCGAAACGTAAATCGGTAGTCCAATAATAAACCAACTCGTTTCCCTGCATATTCATAACCTTTCACTTTGTTTTATACCGTCAAGTAAAAAAGTGAAAAAAATTCTTAATCTATGGAAACAAGTGTTAAAGGCATAAGTTACTTAATAAGTTTCCTAGCAAAGTTTTAACGTCAATATGTTCGGTTAGTCACATTTATGTTAAGTAAGATTTTTAGACATTAAATTCTAATGCTAAAAACCAATTTTTGACAAATAACTATTGTCTAACTATATTATTGTAACATATGATAAATTTGAGAGTCTTCAAATTTAAAATGGGTATACTTTAAAACAAGAGACATTAGAAAATAAATCAACCTTGTTTGATTTCGAAAATACCATTATGTGTCAACATGAATAAGTATATATACATTCATATACTTACTAGTAAAACATTTTGATTATTTTACTAGCCAAATTTCGGTTTTGATACCGTTATAAAAACAACATTAATTGAACCATTTTAAGAAAGCCTAAATTAAAATAATGAACTAAAACTTTGCCCTACTTATCTAGGTCGCGTGTCGGTGCAGTTCCACATTACTCATTGAAATCCTCCTTTGGACTACTTATTGCTAAGGTGAGTTTCATAGCCCCTGCTTTTACTTGTTTTCATAACTGTTTTGGGGGAGAATACATGCTCATTTTCACTTAAACTGAATGCTTATTTTACTTGAACAAGTGAATTGTTTACTAAAACTATGTTGATTGACTGAATTTATTATGTGTTTACTTGCCAATTACTTGATTTCTTAAATGCATTCTAGTGTAAAATTAATGCTTGCTTTTACATATGGACACAAGTACTTGAAACTGTTATGCCTGCATGACTGAGTGAACTGGTCACATCACCGATTGAACTTGTCGCATTTGCTATGTACATACATGACCGAATGAATGGGTCACATTGCCGAGTGAACTAGTAACATGACCGAGTGAACTGGTCACATAATGAAATGAATTAAATACTAAATCTTGTGGTCCATAGAAACTTTAACAAATTAAAATCTATGAACTCACCAACCTAGTGTTGACACTTTTTAGCATGTATTTTCAGGTTTTAAGGCGATAGTTTATCTTTGGAGGCGCAAGGCAAAGGCATGGCATGGTCATAGACGACTCTAATTTATGTATTGGGACAAAATTTTTATAATGGGCCATTTTCCGCACAAATCAATAATGTAAACATTGTTTTAAGAAGGAATAAAAGTTTCTTTGTAAAAATTAGTTGTTCTATGCTTATGTTGTGGTATCAATTTAGTAGCACCCCAATACTTGTGTGCTTTCGATGAGCCATTTTGGGGGTGTTACAAATTGGCATCAGAGCCTAGGTTATCGAGAACTGTGTATTTTTTTAAAACCTAGACTATAACCACTTTTACAAAAACTTAACCCTATGACCGACACGTGCCTGCCTGCCAAGCCTATCGCCTTATTTACTGTTTCGTTTTACATAACTAGATACTGCTCTCTACCATTTGATAATTTATATTCTACTTACACTATAAGTATTTCTAACGAGAAACCGAAATAATCCCTCTAGTAATAGAGGGAGCATAATGACAATCATTTAACACAATTACTAATGCACTAGGGAGACATAAATGAAAAACACCAATAGCTTCAACTATTGCCCGTTGACCATTGCCTACGTACAGACTTAAAGCTCCTGGCTTCAACTTCCTACTTCCCCTAAGACCCTGAGTAATATTACAGATGTAAGTACCACAACCCTTGTCATGTACTTAGGATGTATTAGGAAAAGAGTAGAGTTCTATAGTGAAAATACCTGAAGAACTAACTGCAAGAGTGTGTTTCTTCTTTTTCATTAACTCGACGAGATACTGGGGACAATTCCTTCTCCAATGACCCATCTCACCACATTGGTGACAGGTAGCGTCCTTCGCTGGATTATCCTTCTTGGTGGTGGAGGAATCTTAGGTTTGGAAGCATTGTATGGTTTATACTCGGTAGCATAACCAAACTTGCTCTTTCCATTTCCATGATTCCCCTTAGCAGCCTTAAATGATTTATTCTTCTTTTGATTTGTCTGGACCTTCCCCGCACGTATGTTATGTAGTGCAGGTGCAACATCTTTCTTTGGCAACGTCTGCTCATGTTGCTTAAGCATAGCATGTAATTCATTTACAGTCTTCCTCATGCTCTGCATATTAAAGTTCTACACAAACGAAATGTACTCTTTAGAGAGACCGATTAGGATCAAACTAACTCCATAGTTCAGAGTAACTGGGTGACCAAGACGTTCCAAATTGTCAATGTAGATCTTCATCTTTAGACTATATGAGCTAACCGATTGACTCTCTTCTTGCTTGCAAGCGTGAAATTCACGTGCAGTTTGTAGAAGCTCTTGTTCTGCATGTTGGGAGAACATAGACTTCAACTCCTGAAGTATGTCATAAGCACCAAGATGAGTTAGATTTCGTTAGATCTCTAAATCCATGGTCAATTATTTAACTTGGAAAATTATCGGTAACTACCGGTTACAGTAATTGTTTTTACGTTACGGCAAAAGTCAAATAGTCAAGAAGTCAAAGTCAAAGTAAACTTTAAAAGTCAAAAAGTAAAATAATCATTTTGCCTTATGAAAATTTACAGGTTGTTACAACAAATCACCAATTAAACACTAATTGAGATACTTACTTGGATAGAAATCATTGCTCGGGATAGAACCTTGAATAGAAACATCAATCTTCATCACTAGATCATCAAGTTCATGTTTCCCTCCTCTTTTTCTTGTTTATGTCGACAAACACACATAAGACCTAGAAACTTATGAAATTTCCTGGAATTCTCTAGTATTTCTTAGTTGGAGGTTTTCTTAATTGGCAACTATTGTCCCTCAAGTCCCTTTCTCTTATATTTTAGCCACATATAACTTTATTACTTATAACTATGACATATTAAACTTTCTAAAACAATTTACATAACCTTGAATACTTATAATTTGACTATCGAGTTTGGCTAGTGAATCTCGTAAGTCCTTTGAACTTATAAAAGTCATAATCAACTATTCAAATAGCATTCTTGTAATAAAATTTTAAGGCCGGATTTAGGGTGTTATATATAGCATGAGAGTAAAGCTCACATATCAGCCCATTACAGGTAAAACAAACGCACCTATTGTGCTTCAAACAAAATTTATCATAATAGAGAGATGCCAATCTTATGAACCTACCAAAATAAACGCCAACAATAAAACTAGAACTACTTCCTAACTTTACCACGAATACGGATGGCCACGCATCACAGAAAGCAAGTTGTTCCATAATTAAGTCATTAATATCATACTCGTAATTTTAATCTTCATACTCAATTAGACTTATATCATTAGAGTTTCCACCAGCATGATTCGGGTTAGCCATATATCAAACCATGTCATCATCACTATCCGAATCTTCCCCTTGCATTTTCATATTAGTACTAGGTTCACATACCGATGTCACAGTAGCCTCCTTTTGCATAGGAAGCTCTGCTTAACAAGGTTTTATCGGCTTCCCATCATCACCCAATAGCAAAAGCTTCCTATCAAGAACTTGACTTTCTAGTTCATTAATCCTTGCAGCCAGAGATGTAGTACTTGGACTACCAGATGCCGAAGCTTTACGACCTTCCCTTCCCTCCATATCCACCATAGCACGAGATGCATTACAACCCTCTCCCTCATGCACATCCATCATAGAGATTAATACATCAACGATTTCGATGTAGAAGGAACCGTAGTATCATTTTTATCGTTAGTTTCCTTTGGTTTCCTTGGTGCCTTAGGTTGATACGCCAACTTAGTCTTCTGATAACACCAAATTAGCCTGATATTTTATATGTTAAATTCCCGTGTTTATGGCCTCATTTGTATTAATATGGTACTTAATTCGTTCATATTCGTTTATATTTGCATTTCAGGATAAATGAGGCATTGAAGCAGAAAAGATGTGATATAAGGCCAAACATATGTTCTGAAGATTGATTTACGAGGGCCTATGAATTCAGTGTGAAGATTACACCGTAACTCATTAATAATGTTACGCCATAAATAAAATGCTTTGAAGGATGCGGCGTAGCCATTTCTTATGGTTAAGTCGTAATTATTTTTGTGAATGTTACGCGTAATGTAGCAATTTAGTTACGCCGTAATTATTAACTTGGGCGCTTAGGAGTTGAAGTCCAGTGGCTAAATAAAGATGATATTTACTCCGAGGATTAAGAGTAAAAGTAACAAGTACGATCAAGGACTAAAAGTGACAATTCATATGAAGTTTATTTACTTCAAGGACTTGTTATATAAATGTGAAGTACGATGATGGGCCAAAGTCGTACACAAGGCTTATTAAGTTTCAAGATAATAATAGAATATGAAAAAGTGCGAACTTCTTAAGTTACGCCGTAACTTATAATTACAATGTAACCGAATCGAAATGTTAATACAAATAAGCCGTAAAAACGTTTATTTATATTTTACGATCTTCTAATGTTTTGTCGATAACAAACATAAAATCATTTTAACGAAACAAATAAAATACGTAATTAGTTTGAGCCAATAGTTTTTCTAACACACTTACGTTTTCACATAAAACACTAAAACAAGTATAAGTGATTTTATGATTTAGTAATATATATGTACAACAACTAGTGTTTACATATTGGGCAAAATATATACACAACTAGTATATATTATATAAATGGGTAAAAACTACAACCCATGGAAAATATCCACAACCCATGGTATTATCCCATACCCATTTGACTAGGTACATTGCACTCATAAGATACATTGTATCTAACAAGAAACCCATGGAACAACCCATAACCCATTACCCATGACCAATGACCTATAACCAAAATACCCATGGGGAAAGAGGAGCGTCCCACGGATCCCTAGCTTTACGCTAGACGGATCCCTTGTGGGAAGGATCCGTGGGATCCGGGGAATAGTAAGCATTTCTCCTCTATAAATAGTGAGCCATTTCTTCCTTTTGGCTTGCCACTCTTACATATACTTTCCCCAAGTATTGTAACTCTCTAACCACTGATCCTAAAGGATCTTTCTATGTAGTTTGTCTTTTGTTTTCGTGTGATTCTCCAGGTTCCTCTTAAAGGCGAGATCACCACTTCTTGAAGTCGAGCAAGCTCAAGTCCATGAGTTGCCATGCTTCGTCATCATCAAGACAACTGAGGTTCTCTTGTTGATAGTTCTTTCTTCCACCGTAGATGTGGTGTGTTGAAGGCATTAGTGAAGGATGCCGAAAGAGTCGAGATGAAAGCATTAGTGAAAGGTGCTTAACGTTCGTGTCAAAAGCATTCGTGAAGAATGCTAAAGGTGTCAAGACGAAGGAATTAGTGAAAGGTGCCAGCGTTGTATCAAAGGCATTAGTGAAGGATGCCTAGGAATCAAATCAAGTGGCATTAGTGAAGAATGCCTAGGTCGTATAATCGATGAGGTGCATCGTTATACATATAGTGATTGTCTATATTCAAGGATGTTGATATCCTTGATGGTGTTGTAATAAGGAGTGGGTGTCCTTGGGATTAGGTGTTGTGTTGTGTTGGGTAGTAGTTCCTCCATTGTAATGGAACTAGGTACTTAGCCTAGTACCTGATAAAGGGTAGGCGGCGTTGTGGTAGGTGTGGTTTACCTTGGTGTGAAAGAACCCGGTGGTTAGCCTAGTACCTTAAAAAGAGTAGGCGACGTTGTGAAGGCTTCTCCGCCGTAAGGAGTTGGTGTCGTGTAGTGATTACGAACTCTTGAGTAGGTGACTCAGGGAGTGGAGTAGGGCAAGGAAGGTGTCCTTGTAGCCGAACCACTATAAATACTTGTGTCGTGGTTATGTGCTTCTTACTCTTTATCTTTCATTACACGTTTATATATCTATCTATCAACGTCCAACATAAACATCTAAAAAGATTGACATAAGTCGATCTAAATATTTAAAAGGACGTTTTAAATTGGTAAAACTATTCAACCCTCCCCCCCTTTCTAGTTTTCCACAATTGGCATCAGAGCTTCGTTACCAAGTTTCTTAGAGTATGTTGTACTTTAAAAACTTGATACGATCCGTGTATGTTTGAAAACTACAAAGAAGGAAATATTTCAAAACATTTTCTTTTTCTCTTTCATGTTGGACATTGATAGATCATTCTAACATATTTGTTTCAAGAAATCTTCATGCTATGATCTTTTCAAAACCTTCATTTCTATTCAAAGAATAATGAAGTCAACCTTCGAGAAAGGATCTAAAAGTAATCACAACCTACTAGGGGTGTCCAAAAAAATCGAGGAACCAAAAGAACCGAAGAACCGTATCGGTACCGATCGGGAGCGGGACCTTATATTAGAACCATGGTACGGTTCTTGGTTCCTAAAATTCCAAAATTTCGGTTCTCGGGACGGTTCGGGTCGGAACCGTCCGGTTCCGGTACTTTCCCGAAAGAACCGACTTTTATGAAAATATGTAATTTTATAGGGTTTGTTTGGAACATTGTGTACATGCAAGTATGCGGCCTTTTAAGAAAATAGAAAAAATCCTACCTAAACCTAAAAATCCTTAAACCTTAACTTTTAATCCATTGATTCCATTCAAAGAATCAAATATCATTCATCATCATAAAGTAGTAAGTTTTTTCTAAATTGAAATATCAAGAATGTGCATAGCCGTATATTGAACAATTTTGTGTTGCTCAGTAACAACTAACAAGAAGTTGTAATTAACTATTCGTATTTGTTGTTCATTAAATTTAATGATTAAAGTTAAGAAACAATTAAAGGTGATGGTTTTATTACATGATATATTGTCACCATGTAAGCTATTATAAGCTAGACACCATGATTGATATGTAATATTCTTAATGAGTTTGCAATTATTTTCGTGGATAATGAGTTTGCTATTACCAGATATCTGTTTTTTTGTTTGTTTGTAAGTAAAGATGTGGAATACTATTAAGGCTTTCAACTTTTTTCGAAGTTCTCCGAACCGAGTACCCGAATTTCACATCCATCCAAACATATTTTTTTAACACTTTGGTACTCATGGGAATTACCGAAAATTCCCGCATCGAAACCGAAGTAATCTGCGGAACCGAACCGAAAAACTTGGGACGGTTCTTGGTTCCACTTTTTTCTTATTTTCGGTTCTCGGTTCTTTCGGTTCCGGTTCTGGTTCGGGACGGTTCCAGTACCATGGACACCCCTACAACCTACTTACTCTAAGTACAAAGGATTACTTTAAGAGCTCATGAAGTATTTTTGGTATTATGTCTTCATAAGCCAAACCAAGAAGCATAAAGGTATGTTTACTTTTTCATTAGCTAGCTTACATGATTTTGTTGATATCATAATTCTTGTTTGTTTAATAAATTGCTAGTCTCTCTTTCGTCACTTTCCCGACTTACTCATCATCGGGAATGGTATTCCTCTTGATTTCATCAAACTAACGCCGTCGTCACAAATGGATCCTTGATAATCAACTTATCAAATCCCGTGGACCAAAAAATCTTTTTATTTGAAACCTTCAAACTATTTTTGTTCCGTAAGCTAGTTTATAGCCTACTACAAAAATAAATCCAAACAACCTTTTTTCTGTCCACAGGAGCCGAATCCCTCTAGTTGTACTAGCCGGATCCCAAATATAAGGGATCCGGGGAACCAGAGAAGTAACACACTATACGCATTTGAAAAACATCATCGATCATTTTCCTCTCTCCACATAACACAAAACGACTCAAGAACTGATTTCATCCTCATAGGACTCCATACCCTCAAGTATTCCTCTCTAGAACACCATTGTAAGTAATTAAACTAACTTGCTCTAATTTTCATCATTCTCATCCTAGGGTTTATGGTTGCACAATTTCTAATCAATTAATTCAATTAGGGTTTTCAAAATTAATCATTAAAAGGGGCTTTTAACACAATTAGGATTACATTGTGTTCACAACATTGTTAATACAAATCAAAACCATAAACCCATCTCAATTAGTTTTACCTAATTGGAATACTTGTTTTTCTAGGACCAACCATGCCTAAAGCCACTCAACAAGACCACCATGATACCGTCCATTACCTCACCCATTACTATCGGAAAGAAGGGTTATCAAAAACCGATCGCAAAGTCTTCAAAAGACTTGAAAAATGACTTATTCACGAAGGTCGTGTAGTCAAGGAATGTTTCCTTGAAGATACCGACACTCGTCAAGTTTTCTCGGCAATCAACTTTGATTGTCTTCTTGACATTGATGAACAAATTTGCCCGTTTTTCATCTTTGAATTCTATAAAAGCATTAGGATCATTTGAAACACCGATGATATCATTTCAATCACCTTCATCATCAATAAACAAAACTTCACTCTACCTCTCAACACATTTTCTCAAATTCTTCGCATTCCTTATGAAGGAATTTGTATGTATTCTCAAGATTGGGTAATTGCCGCTCAAAACCTTGTACTTGATTCTAAACCTATCTACAATGCTCCTCTTGATGATCCCGCAACCATTCGAGATACTATCTTCAAGGTTAGGACCGACCAATCCCGTTTCAACCAAAACAAAAATCTCATCCACCGTGATCCTTTTCAAATGGAACTTTTCGAAATGCATCCCATGTTTAGAAAATGGGAAGAAATCCTTAGGGAAAACGTCATTAGCCTAATTGGTAACAAGGATCATCCAAATGCATGTTTTGTGCAAATGATTTATTGTCTTATCCACCAAAAGCCATTTAATCTCGCCTATTACATGGTGAAGAGAATGGTCGGGGTATTCAAAGTTTCCAACATGGTACTTCCATATGGTATGCTTCTAACACGACTTTGTAAGTATGTTAGTGCATTGCAACCATCTCCTATCAACGATGATCATTTCTTTGCCAATCACGTAATGGTGCCTCTTACCAAACAACCTTCTAAACGGTTCATGGTCAATGGAAGAAAACCTAAAGCTCTCTCGGACTCCTCGGACGGAGAAGTAGAAGAAGATGAAGAAGAGGAAGACGTCGACCCCATAGCTAACATCGAATTGGAACCCTTTGATTACTATGAACAACTTCCGGATATTCCAAATGAGACCGCGGAATTCAAACAATTAAGGGGTATGATTCAAAACCTAGCCTACCACGTCACAAATTCGGGAAAGAGAAAAAGAAAGAATTGAACAAAGAGACTATAGGATTATGATTGTCGTAAGACACTTGATTTGTGTATGAATGATTGTGTTTTAGCACGTTTGTTTATGTTTTCTTGGATATTATTGTAACTACAATTATCTATGATATTTCGTATGTGATAATATGTTTACCTTGCTGTTTAAAATAAATGCTATATGTGTATATTGCTTAGTGCAAAATCTGCATTAGCTGCTGTAAAGGTTCTGATATGCATATGCCGGATCCCTTGTTTTAGTCTAGACGGATCCCTTCTCTAAGGGAACCGTGGGATCCGTGACTGCAGATGAGTTATACATATCTCCTTACATCAAAACAACTCACTAGATCACCTCACATAAGCCTAACATAAGACCTTAGAGCCAACTAAGTCTTCTTCTAACATTTGATAGCAGGACACTCACCCATGGCTCACCTAGGACTTAGTTCAAGATTCTTTTTGATTTATCAACACATCAAAACTCACCATATTTCCTCTTCAATACTCACAAATTACCTTTCATTCTTCAAAACACTTAGATGGACATATTGAACAAATTTAGAAAATTGTTTCTAGTCATCATTATCTCAAAACGGGTCAAAAATGAGTTTTTAAATTATTTTGATTTTTCAGGATTTTTCAAACTCCATCTCAAGCTAACATCTGATCTCTAGGATCATTTATTATGACTTGACACCATCAAAACTCTTAGTGTCATCCTTGAACATCCATTGGTAGTCATTTAGTCTCATTTTCCTTCCATAAAAAGCAATCATTCGCTATATCACTCATTGCTCTTGATCATTCAAGTACACCCTCATTTAAGATACTTAGGAGGACTGAAACACTCAAGATGGTATAGATCTTAGACCTTAGAAACATCATTTTTATCCTTTCATAGTTGTTGAGAGCCGGATCCCTAGCATTAGCCTAGACGGATCCCTCAAAGGAGGGAACCGTGGGATCCGGGTGACAGATTATGTCAACTCTAGCCAAAACAATCATTTCAAGCTCATCTTGCTAACTTGAACACTCCACCTCATCTTTATTAAGTTCCTAGATCAGTGAAACTCTAAACTTGAATCTTGTGCATGTTAATCATCACATTTCCATGAATCTTAATGGCTTAAGTCTTAAATGCACTTGCCAAATTCCTCCCTTTATAAGTCATCTTGCTAGAAATCATTAGTCATCAAACACAACATAATTCTCAGCAATTAGAAACATCCTCCTTATTCATTTCATCATGAGAAAAGCTCCTAGTGCTAACTCATCCACCCAAGAACCACCCAAGAAACTTGCTAGGGTTATACACGAAGTTTCCTCAACCGAATCATCTCCGGTTAAGTCCACCAATGCTAGGATTTCCCCTACACCATAGAAACCAATCAAACTAATTCTTAAGAGGATTTTTCCCACAAGGATATCATCACCAAACTCTACTAAACCAAACACACCCTTTTCAACCCAACCAACACCATTGGTCCCTAGAGCCACATCATTTAACACCTCACAATCATCTCCACATTCTCACAACTTAGAGGACTTACCCCCTTGGCCATCTCATCTTCCACCATTACCAACAAATTTACTAGAAAAAAGTGTACAACAAAACCAAAGTGTTGAATCAACACTTGCACCAATGTCAACTTCTCCATTTCCCTCCAATAGTCCGTTTTGGATTATGAGGAGACATCAAAGTCAACCACCCGACCACATGGAAGTTGACACTTCTCTACCTCCAACCTCAAACCTTTTTGAGCCTCCACTTAATGAGCCTCCACCAATTCCTCCTTCATTTGAAGATCCTCAACCCACTTTACTTGAACCTCCGCTTCAAAAGCTCAACTTTTACCACCATCTCCTCAAAACCATGACAAGGATTGCTATCATTGTCAACATGTTGAAAGGTTGATACATGAACTACGTGAAGAGCAACGTTTCATGTTTTATCACCTCATTGAACGTTTCGAAGAGGTCAACAAACCTAAACAACCATGAGCCTAAGAAATGGTGTCTTAGTCTTAAGCTCAACTTAGAACATTTAGGAATCCTACTTTATGTTTGATCATCCTTAAGAACGCGGTTGCTTCTTAAGTTTAGATTCCTCATTAGCATTAAGTAAAAAATGTATTACATGGCTTGATCATTCTCTTAGTTTTTAGAGATTTGTTTGATTATCTCTTTGTTTTATTGAATGATATCTTATGTGCCATATTGCTTTGAGTGTATGTTTATTATTTGTATACATATCTCACTCTCATATTAGCATTGTTTGGAATATCACAATTGCTGAAAATCTGTCACCAGATAGACGGATCCCTAGAAAAAGCCTAGACGGATCCCTCCATGGAGGGAACCGTGGGATCCGCCCAACAGAAAGTAAATTCTCTACTAACATTCTTATTTGCAGGAAATTATGCACTATACTCTTGTTTTCTAACATTTGTTTTGTAGAGTTTCAAAATACACATGAAGATTTTGACACCATAAAGCTAGGGGGAGCTTTGTGTCAAACCATATTGCAAAACCATTTGCAACATAATCCTCATTTGGATTACACTTCATGACACCCCATTGCAAAGTTGCAATCTTTAAGGGGGAGCTTTTTCGTCACAAGGACGAAACCATTTGCAAACAAAATTGCAATTCCTTAGCATGTTAGTTTATATTTACTTGACGCCCTCACAAAGGGATGGACTCGTCAAGGGGGAGTTAAGACGAGAACAATTTCCGTCACTTGCTCTCTTTACATCTTTTCTTTTTACATGTTTTCTTAAAACAATGTGTTAGTTTCTTTCGACGCTCTTTTGTTTCGACAAAAGGGGAGAAGAGAGTAAAAACTCAATTGAAACTTTTACAATTTTAGTTTTTCCTTAAAATAATTTTATGTTTTGTCATCAACAAAAGGGGGAGATTGTTAATACAAATAAGCCATAAAAACGTTTATTTATATTTTACAATCTTCTAATGTTTTGTCGATAACAAACGTAAAATCATTTTAACGAAACAAATAAAATACGTAATTAGTTTGAGCCAATAGTTTTTCTAACACACTTACGTTTTCACATAAAACACTAAAACAAGTATAAGTGATTTTATGATTTAGTAATATATATGTATAATAACTAGTGTTTACATATTGGGCAAAATATATACACAACTAGTATATATTATATAAATGGGTAAAAACTAAAACCCATGGAAAATATCCATATCCTATGGTATTGATCCATACCCATTTGACTAGGTACATTGCACTCATAAGATACATTGTATCTAACAAGAAACCCATGGATCAACCCATAACCTATGACCCATGACCCATAACCAAAATACCCATGGGCAAAGAGGAGCGTCCCACGGATTCCTAGTTTTACGCTAGACGGATCTCTTGTGGGAAGGATCCGTGGGATCCGGGAAACAGTAAGCATTTCTCCTCTATAAATAGTGAGTCATTTCTTCCTTTTGGCTTACCACTCTTACATATACTTTCCCCAAGTATTGTAACTCTCTAACCACTGATCCTAAAGGATCTTTCTATGTAGTTTGTCTTTTGTTTTCGTGTGATTCTCTAGGTTCCTCTTAAAGGCGTGTAGGATCGTGATATTTATTGTGTTGATGATTCGGGTGGTCTTGGATGATCAAAATACATGTTTGCCATAGTTAGAGAGTTAGTAGAGAGAGAGGGTGTTCTTGCTAGAGGTTTACACAAAGGGAATATTAGATTGAATGAAGCACCACCCTTCCATGGATGGAAGGGGTATTTATAGTTACAAATACACTACCTCATATCGGCACATGTGGATCGGGCATACGAGGTAAAGACCCGTCCTTCCTCCACGGTGTTGCACTAAACTAAATTACGCTACAAACTAACTAATTAACTACTAAGTAACGTAAATAACGACACGTCTACAAGCTAACATATGCAAAATCATAATTGGGGTGACCGACACTTTAACAAGGAATTTTCTAATTCCTAACAATCTCCCCCTAAGAGAGGTCACCCCATGAAAAACATTTTACATCCTAGCATTCTATTCTTGACTTTTGTTCTGAGCTTGTAGACTTCAATTCTTCAATTCCGCAATCTTTGTGCATAAGCAGTGCAACTTCAAAGTCCGCATAGATTTGTACTTTTAGTGGAGGCTTTTAACTGATCCACATCTTTGATGATCTTCGAGCTTTCTTTGAGATCATTAGCCACATTAAATCTCTGGATCACCCTTTATTGTGTTGCCATCATGTGAAATTGTGACTTTCGGACCGACATGCTCACACTTTTGAATCATGACATCATTCCTTCGAGTAGCGGAAGCCTTCATCGGTTCATGATATTTGCGGAATGAAGCAAAAGCATAGTATGAAATATCGAGCCAGTTATGTAGATATGCACCACCATGATTTCTTCAATTAAGTGTGGATCTTGTGAGCATGCGGCTTTAGATTGACTCCTCAATTACGATCACCGCAACCGTCAAATGTACCGCAAACAACAGCTTAGCAATAAAACACACGAAAGTGTCTTTGATCACTTTCGTTGAATTGAGGTACACGCCCACGGTTCCCGTTGATCGATACAAGTCTTGCTCGTGATCGGTATAATTCCAAAGAATCTCCTTCACGGGGTTTCGCACTGTTCTAGTCGTTCTCAAACCGAACGTCTCAAAGAAGACAACACGGAGTGAGTGAACCAATAATTGAAATTCAGCGATTGATGAAAATGATTTGAAAAACAATCGCGTATTGCTTGAAGAAAGAGTTTTGCAATACAACGAAGGTTTTATGAGAAAGATCAATTTTCAATCAAAATACTTTTGTATTAGAGAATGAGTACACATTCGACGTGCTAGCGAAAAGAAGAGATTCGCACATCGAACGGTTTTTCTAAAAGTATTTTTCAATCGATATACTTTTGAATTTGAAAATGAATACACATTCGACGTGCTAGAGAAAAGAAGGTTTGCACATCGAATGGTTTTCCAAAAGTATTCATCAATTCCATTCTGGACCAAGGTTGATTCAAGATTGAATCTCCCATCGTTTCTATCCGGTTGTCACAAGCTTGATCTAACGAGAAGATCTCACATGTCACCCACCAAGAGCTTGTTTGATGTTGGCTCTAGAAGGATTTCCATCTTCATCGTGAATACTTTTACATACCACTCGGATGTTCCGCAATACCACAAGGATAATGCGTGGGACTCTCAATATCTACTTACTTTCCACATTGTGTGAAAAAGCAAGTCTTCATTAATTTTGTGTCCTAATGAGATATTGTGGATGATCTCTTGGCTCTAGACTCAATTGTGCATATTTGGTTCTGTCTTGGGAGACTAGGAGAGGGTCTCCTTCTTCAATATCAACAATCTCTAAGAGAAAGTCGATAGATTATGTCGGTTCCCGTGAGAATGAAACAAGCCCTTTTAAGAGGAACTTGAGTAGGTTGGGAAGTTAGGTGCGGTGCGTCATCGGTCCATGACGTCTTGTCTTCAATACCGGCGTTACCTTAGTAACCACCAAGAGCATATGTATTGAACCCGTTCTGCCCTAAGGTTGAATTATTGGAGGCTATTTCTTTTCACCCTTTTCACATTCCAATTCTTTTCATTCTTCAACCCTTCAAGCTTACCGAGACTTCATAACTAGAACCTTGTTGGGTTTATTCCAGTTCTAGCTCAATCTCGATCCGCACTCTTCACATTTTCTCATTTTTTCATTTTTAATATACCTAAGGACTCTACACTATCTAGTGGATTGTCCTCGGTAGATCCCTCCGGTTACGGCGGATTGTGGGAACGAATACCTAACCTAACCATCCTTATAACACCATGCATAAAGTAAATTGGTCGGTCTTTTGGTATTGTTCATTCTTCCTTAAAACCAATTGAAAATCATTTGGAAAAACAATTAAGGTACTTGTGATACGAGATCAAAGCATTTTGTACCTTAATAGTTTTGATCATTTAGAAAACCTCTCCTCAACATGTGCGTATGATTTAGAAATTGTTCAGCACAAGGAGGCAAGAGGACTTTGAAATATTTTCTTTGATCACAATTTTCATACGAAAAAGCCATTTGATTTTCATGGTAAAATTCTCCCCCTCAATATGTGCATAGGATATTTAAAATCATTTTATCACATAGAGGCAAGATTTCTTTTGAAGCACATCCACGATTACAAAAGCCATTTAAGAAACCATTTGAAAACTCGATCAAGGTACATTATGTTAAAACGTAAAAGATTTTGTACCTCTATAGTTTATTTTCTTTTAAAATGCTCCCCCTCAATATATGCTTCGAGATTCGAAAGCGTTTAGCACATATGAGAGAGCAGCCTGCACAATTAAATCAAAACGATCACCTTTTATCAAATTTCATTATTAAATCACAAATTCTCCCCTGATCAAAAATATCAAACCCTTTGAGATTTTGGATCCCTAGTGATTTAATTAGGTTTAGAAAACATGGGAGAAAATGTGGCCTTGTTTAAATACTCATCTGGTTTTTGGATAAATCCTCCTCCTCAACTTGTGCATTGTGTATTTGAAATCGTTTGGCACAAGGAGGCAGGAGTGCCTTTGAAGGACTAAAACCAATTCCATTTAAACAGATAAGAGATTTAACTCACGATCTCTACCCCGATCAAAATTGCAAACCTTTTGAGATTTGTGATCCCAATTGATTTAAATCATTTAAAACATTTTGGGAAAGACGTGGCTTGATTTAACTTTGAAAATGACGATAAGGACCATTTTAAGACATTAAAGATTGTTAGTGCGGTATGATAGTTTTAAGAGATCTTTAAGTAAAATAAAACAATTTCACAATCAAACAAGAATGTAAAAATTTCATTTTGAAAGACCTTGATTCAAAAGAAAAATCATGCCATGACATAACATTAAATCTTTAGATCACCACAAATTTTGTACAAACGGACTTTTGTGAAGAAATATCGTTTGAAAATAATTTATTTTAAATCACTCTCCCCCTCAATCGATGACCGTAGTCGATAATTGAGTGACTTAAGTTTTGATAAAATGAAGTCCGGTGATTTTCAAAATTTAGTCCAATATATTTTCAAAACAACATTTTTCCATTTTCAAAACAATTTAATTCAATTTACTCAAAAATTGTTTAATAATGCTATCCTGCACAAAGATATATTAAGTGGTTGAGAAGCTTCTGTTGTTGCTGTAGGGCTTGGAAGAAAAATCGTCTGCATATGCAGTGAGACTTCTTCTTATGTTGCATTTTGAATGCCAACTGAGGTCCAATTAAGCTCCGTTTCTTCAATCACTTAGAAGAAAACCATCTGCTGATGCAGTGAGTCCTCTTACGTTGCATTTATGCCAACTCTCCATAGAAGTCCAATTAAGCTCCGTTTCTTCATTTGTCAACCCAAGATATAGTTACCCTTTCCTTTCGGCATCCAATCATATTCAATTGTGGGATCCGGATCGGGAACATTCTTTTAAACCAATATACCTACATCGTTAGTGAACACACATCTGAATATATGGTGGTCGACATCACCCACACAGCAATCGACTAATAAAAGTCAATTCAACATATCAATCAGATCATTCAAATATATGGGAATAATGTGTTTATCAAACTCTAATCATCTAAACCTAACAATCATATCCTAGGCACCTAGTCCTTCAACGTAGGTTAACATCATTTTTCAGTTAAGCATTTAGGATAGTTAGATAATCTCGTTAGATGATATAGATTTGAAAACATTCTCCCCCTCAATCAATGACTTATTTTACGAAAAGTTTAAAAGCTACAAGTCATTGATTAAGTTTTCAATTTTACAAAACTCGAATCTGATTGATTTAAAGCAACTCATTTACCACCATTTTGAAAACACAAAATATTTTTCAAGAATTTTAGACGGAAAAACATTTTTGTAGGAACAGCAGTCCTTCGACATACTTTCCTCAATTAGTTTTAGGAAAAGTGCACGACATTTTTGAAAATTTGTTTAGTGCAGCACTTTCCTCTTTTGAAGAGCGGGTTGCTATCTAAAATAATAGCAAACCATGGTTTAAGCCCAGGTTACAGTCTAAAATAACTGCAAGCCATATTTTGAGACATGTTTAGAAAGAAATATTTACACCTCCTGCTCGAACTTCATCTATGGTCCCGTGTCATTATTAAATGACATTTCTAAGACCGTAGATGTTATCGATACCAGAAGACATGTCTAGAGAAAACATTTTTTTTGGTAATTTTGAAATTTTCTGATTTTTATGGGTTTTTGAAGGTTTTATATTTTTCTATTTTCTTTTTGTTGGTTTTATATTTTTGTATTTTGTTTTTCGATAAATATTTACAAAGATAGAGTAGATGATATAGTATAAGAAGATGATGATACGAGTACCGAGATAAGGATATCGAAAGACGTCAGAGAAGATAGAACTCGTCATCTCTTAAACTTCCACCAACAAAGCTTCCGAGGCTCCAGAATAGATTATAGAACATGAGCCTTTGAGAAAGAGAGACTTCGACAGCTTCCCCCCAAACCGAAAATCCATTAGATGAGCAGATTTAAAGCTCTATTTCAAGCTTGCCTTAGCCAAGTGCACAGAAAAGCACACCATTACCATAAATCCCGCTGCTCCATTTAAGAACGATAATCAAGGATCTCCATTCGGGGTTATATCATCCAATAGAAGAACAGCAACGTTTCATCCCACACTTAAATAATCTTCTCAAATTCCTTTTCCACTGAAGTCTGAAGCGATCCATTCCAACAGGTGTCAAGAGAACACTTCCCCCATGTAGTTGAAATGATGCAGTCCGTCTCTTAGTATAATGCTCAAGAACTCTCCCGAATACACTTCATGAGGGGAATGAAGAACACCTTCCCATGTTCACATTTTTCTTCCACGATGAGCGTGTATGAAGCTCAAGAACCAAGTACACCAATATCCAAGAACTCTCCCTAATACACATCATGAGGGAATGAAAACACCTCCCATGTTCACATTTTCTTCCACGATGATCGTGTATGAAGCTCAAGTATCCAAGTATACCAATACACAAGGAAGGAATAACGATAACATTGAAGAAGCGTGCCAAGTCATCGATTATCTCGAGGATGACAATCTCTGCGGATGTCAACTCCGGAATAAGTGATTATATCTACGAATCACCGATTAAGCACTCAAGTGAAACAATTGAGCATCCCCAATGTACACAATCTCTCTCTCCGATCATTGTGATACCATCAAAATTACCACACACTAGTGTACCTCTTTTATCTTGAAACATTCTCTAACATCACTTCCCCATGTAGTTGAAATACTAACACTAAACGCCTTGATGAGTAAAGACTTGAGTTTCTCTGCGGTCATGACATTTGTTTTCCCGGGATATCTTCAATCACTTAGAAGAATTAAGTTCATCAAGTTTACTCGTCATGAGTCAAACCTTGAGTTTCTCTGCGATAATAACATTTGTCTTCCCGGGGTATCTTCAATTTACTTAGAAGTATTAAGTCCATCAAGTTTACTCGCGTTTAGGTGCTTGTCTCCTTACGCCTTGCTGGTTTTTGACACTTTAGAATCAGTAACTCTTTGTAAGTCCGTATACTAGAAATATTTTGAGAAGAACCTCATTAGCTCGGATGTATGTGTGAGAATCAACTTGTCAAGAATAACGTGAGCAAGTCTAATTAGGGATTAAATTTGGCATTTCAATCTCCCCAATTAGTGCTCTCCCTAAACCGACAATCTATTTGATAAATGCCGAATAAGAAGAAGTCTTTTGATAATCACATGCAACTCATCTTTTAGTCTTCTAACATATAATGAAAATGTAGAACCGATCAGACTCGACCTTCTTCAAGATTGTGCAATTGGGGAATAGATAGTTAACATCTTCAACTCACACCAAAAAGCATCCCACCAAAAAGCATCCCACCAAAAAGCATCCCAATTAACTTACATCTTGCAAATCCCTTAACTAAATCTCTCCCAATCAAACAAGAACGAAAGATGTTCATCAAGGAAATCAACAATAAGGCCGCAACGAACACACAAGATGGTAACACCAAACTACCAATCACATCAAACAAGAACGAGAGATTGTTCGGAATCATCATGTTGATGTATACGTGAAGCATTAACCGAAGCACTTTGTCGATAAACTCATCGGTCCGAGTGAAGATGTCAACAAACGGCTCTTAGAAGAACAACTCCATGTGAAGATGACCCGATAAGAATAAGCTCGGTTCTTACATGAGTTTAGAGCCGCATGACCATTTATATTCTCAAATATAAATCAACAATGAAAAAATTCACACTTCTTTTCCCCTCAAGAATTGCATACGGAGATGCCATTCTTGACTAAATAAGTGAAAATCATCCGAATGTTCTATTCACACTTCTCTCCATAAAATCAAGCACATGATGTCGCCATCTTCATTATAATCGAGCAAGTGGAATGAGAAAACAATCAGTAGTAGCCCGGTTCACTTGATGACTGAAGCGCATGGAAAAAGTATGAAGCATGTTGATGAGAATGGTCATAATAAGAAGATTTCTCTTCTTCAGAAGATAATGCACACTGAAACGTACACATTACTTTTCTTTGGAGAACGAGGCATGAACTGTAGTGTTCATACGTCATAAGAAGATTTCTCTTCTTTGGAAGATAAAGCGCACTGAAACGTACACTTTTCTTTTCTTTAGAGTACGAGGCATGAACTGATGTGTTCATACGTCATAAGAAGATTTCTCTTCTTTCCAAGATAATGCGCACTGAAATGTACACATTTCTTTTCTTTAGAGAACGAGGCATGAACTGATGTGTTCATACGTCATTATCTCTCTCTTTTCAACTCTCTTAGCAAAACATGTAATCATCACCATTATCATTCAGTAGGCTCTTTGCAGTGACAGCTGATGGAGATGACCCAATATGATGAATTTGACCCTGAAGTAAACTAACCCGAACTCGTGACTTATACTTGCACATATGTAACAAAGAGCGGTGCCGAGACTTCATGCCCATTAGAATCTATAAGTACTCTATACTCTTCAACCAACCAACCATCAAGTAATAGACGTACATTACCTCTTGAAAATCCACAATTGAATGTGACACTGAGCACTGCAACGTAACTCCTTTAAGTGATAGCTATTTTGATGATAAGAGCCCAATTCCCCCAAGTGGTAAAAGAAAAGGTAAAAGTCACCCAACAATAACTAGATTTCCAAGTCTTCGTTTTTGGAAAAAAGCTCGAACAAGGATCTCGAAGAATCTTCATCCAACCATCCCCGATATCTTCAGATACTAAGTACACTCGCCCGTGATATTTTACTTCAACCTCAAATAAATAATAGTGAATTAACTCCGTTGTCACATCTTCTGAACTGCTCAAATCTAGCCTTCTTTGACATTTAAATGAACTTTGATAATGGTTTCATCCCGACCATGGTTAAAAGCACATAACCCCGTAAAACCTTGTAATAGCCAAACTGCCATGACGAAAATTCAAACACACATCCAATTCATAAAGTACCCCTTTTATCCCTTCTTTGAAGAAGCAACCGTAGCACCGACATCGGATAAGATCCCGAAATACACTTTCCTTTCTCGGGATGAATCCATCAATACGGGATTTTACAATTCTATAATTTAAACCGAGAAATCGTTTCTTTCGCGGGATTTTACTAAACCAAGAATAAACCGTAAGATAGATCCGGAAATGCACTTTACAATTACCAGGATGTTTCCATTGTCACGGGATTTTACAAGTCTATAATTTAAACCGAGAAATAGGTTCTTTCGCGGGATTTTACAAAATCAAGACAAAACCGTAAACAATGTCAGCTTGAAGGTGTTATGACAACTTTGGTTTCAGTGAATATCTGTTTTAGGGGAACATGCAACGGTTCATCAACAGTTCATTAACCAACATCAATAGTATCATCAACCATCCAGTAAACACATTGGTAAACACATCATTCACACAATCTGTCGGCAATTGCAGTGACCACATGGAGAAGTAAACCCGATATATCAAACTCGAACATGACGTAAAATTCCCCAGATTTGTTACTTAAACTTGTACTAATCCTTGTGATGAAGAAATAGTGTACCCAATGTACAAAACCTCTTGACATTCTCAACTGAGTGAGACACCGAAGTGATAGCAACATTGTGGGTCAAGCGAGAAAGAATCACAAACGTAACTAAATAGCCAAGTCTTTATCACCCTCTATAAAAACGCCCAAACAAGTCATCTTCGCGGAAGGGTAGAAAGAAAGAAGACGAAAATAAGTAAACGCGCCTGGAAACCCTCACTTCATATCCCAATGAGAAATATCGTACAAAAAACCCCGTAGTCAACTTTGTTCAATCATCAATTTAAGCCGCAACACAGTATCCTTCATGAAAATGTAGAAACCAAAGTATCAAGCCTCATAACATGTCAAATCACATCATCCAATCTCATAAAATCTAAATCATTGAGAATCTCATCTGACTGAATCATGTGAACCAGATTTCATCTAATCATCCAAATAAAACCACTTGAACCGTCAATTTTGTACCAGAATCCTAACATCGGTCAAAAATCTCGAACTCATTCAATAACTCAAACCTTGAGCAAATATTCCCGTGAGAGTCAAATACCACTAACATACCGAGTGATATTAAAAATAATTTCATAACCCCGGATCCACTAAAAATTATTTCATTTTAGAGACTAACACATAAGTTGTCACTCGTTTTAAGAGGTAAAACGTTTTCCATCCCATATTCAAGAGGTAAAATAAATACTAAAATCCTTCATCCAAGTAATTACAGACCCAGCAAAAGGATTGTAGCCCATATTCAAGTGCACGGTCCAAATAATTCACCATTTTCCATCATAACTTCTTGGCCCAACTTAGTTCCAAACGCATGCCCTAATACTACGGGAATATAAAGCAAATAATTCTCACTCATACCCTAATATCTCTCACATTTGCACGCCCCCATCAAGAACTCAGTACATACTTATCCTTCAAACCCTAATCCCAAATTAGTCACACAAGATATTCGCCTCCCTCTGCTTCTGTATTAAGATCAGGAACCAAAAATCACAAAACACTCCTAATATCTTTCTTACCCAACCTTAATAACTAAACAATCTGCCTCCCATTAAAACCTTTGATAACAATCGTATCATCAAAATACCCTTCTCACAATACCTTCGCCACATGGATGGCATGGTGTACGTGATTTGAGATAGCCACAGGGATGGCCTAAAGTTAGAAACAAGGTTCTAAGAGCCTCCTTAAGTTCTCAGGTAGGTAAACGATTGCATTTAGTATCTTGTGTTTATATTTGAACGACACCTCAATGGATTGTAACACTTTTGTTATAAATCCGATTGACAAGTTTCGAAAATTAAAGAAGCATATGCTTTCACAAAAATAACGGATCGATGAGGTAATTATTCTAATTCGTGTCTAAGACTTGTAATAGTCTTGATGTAAACTTGTGAGTGCCACGAATTAGAACAAACTGAGATCATTCATTTTATCAGATTCATGTCTCATTGGCATTCAAGGGTTTGAGTCTAATATTGATCTATGATGAGGAACTCTAGAGAGATATGACCTTTAAGTCTTGATGTGTCATCAATAAGCACTAGAACTCTGAGATTGTTTGATGTAGATATCATATGTTTCTTTTTGGTTCAAATGTAGTATCAGGTAGTTGCAAGTGTGGTTTACTCTTAATTTCACTTTCTTTTCTTATTTATGGATCGAATGCACTTTTGGACTAGTGATGATAAGAGTCTGAAGTCCACATAGAGTAGTATTATAACGAACGGTATAGTGGCACTTGACTGATGAGGTAATAACTGAGGTCAATGGTTGATGTTGGAAAATGGTATTGGTCTTGTGGTTTTTTTTTTTTTTTTTTTTTTTTTTTGTCATTTGATGTCATTCTTCATCTTTATTTACGTCCGAGAGCTTATGGGTCATAAGGCCAAATCGCTATGCCAAGTAGCACGATTAAGTCGCTAGGCCAAGTTGCACGACTAAGTCGCTAGACTAAGTCGCTAGGACAAGTCGCTAGACTAAGTCGCTAGGACAAGTCGCTACGACTTGTTCAGTAACAAGTCGCTATTTTTTTTTATTTTTTATTTTTTCAAATCAAGTCGCTAGGTCAAAGGTTTAACTAAGTCTCTTGCCAAATACAATGCATCTAGACAACTTGTAAAGACAAGTCGCCACAGAACAAAGTTAGATAGATCGACCCAACTCGCTACCAAGACTTTTGACATTTTACAATGAGTTTTCCGACCATATTCATGATAAACCCAGAAAAACAATTTTGACCCAGAAAAATGCATAAAAAGATTGCTTTGTTTGACCCAATAGACCACTGCTTGGGCATTTAAAAACTGGCCATATGACAAAAAAAATATTGTTGGACAAAGTATTTGTTTGGACACTAATGCTTATCTTTGACCATAAGATATGACACAGAAACTGATATTGACAATGAAACCATGACTTTAAGTTTTTGACCAAATAGAGGATACCAAACATGTAAAGATACTGTTAACAAAAAAATAAGACAACAGTTTCTGCTCCGAAAAATATGTTAAAACAGTTTCAAGAACATGAAACTAAACCACATAAATCAACAACACACAACAACCTTGGCTCTGGTACCAATTGTAGGATCGTGATATTTATTGTGTTGATGATTTGGGTGGTCTTGGATGATCAAAATACATGTTTGCCATAGTTAGAGAGTTAGTAGAGAGAGAGGGTGTTCTTGCTAGAGGTTTACACAAATGGAATATTAGATTGAATGAGAAGCACCACCCCTTCCATGGATGGAAGGGGTATTTATAGTTACAAATACACGACCTCCTATCGGCCTGTGGATCAGGCATACAGTGGGTAAAGACCCGTCCTTCCTCCACGGTGTTGCACTAAACTAAATTACGCTACAAACTAACTAATTAACTACTAAGTAACATAAATAACGACACGTCTATGAGCTAACATATGCAAAATCATAATTGGGGTGACCGACACTTTAACAAGGAATTTTCTAATTCCTAGCAAGGCGAGATCACCACTTCTTGAAGTCGAGCAAGCTCAAGTCCATGAGTTGCCATGCTTCGTCATCATCAAGACAACTGAGGTTCTCTTGTTGATAGTTCTTTCTTCCTTCGTAGATGTGGTGTGTTGAAGGCATTAGTGAAGGATGCTGAAAAAGTCGAGACGAAAGCATTAGTGAAAGGTGCTTAACGTCCGTGTCAAAAGCATTAGTGAAGAATGCTAAAGGTGTCAAGACGAAGGCATTAGTGAAAGGTGCCAAGCGTTGTGTCAAAGGCATTAGTGAAGGATGCATATGAATCAAATCAAGTAGCATTAGTGAAGAATGCTTAGGTTGTATAATCGATGAGGTGCATCATTATACATATAGTGATTGTCTATATTCAAGGATGTTGATATCCTTGATGGTGTTGTAATAAGGAGTGGGTCTCCTTGGGATTAGGTGTTGTGTTGTGTTAGGTAGTAGTTCCTCCATTGTAATGGAACTAGGTACTTAGCCTAGTACCTGATAAAGGGTAGGTGACGTTGTGGTAGGTGTGGTTCACCTTGGTGTGACAGAACACGGTGGTTAGCCTAGTACCGGAAAAAGAGTAGGCGACATTGTGAAGGCTTCTCCGCCATAAGGAGTTGGTGTCGTGTAGTGATTACGAACTCTCGAGTAGTTGACTCGGTGAGTGGAGTAGGGCAAGCAAGGTGTCCTTGTAGCCGAACCACTATAAATACTTGTGTCGTGGTTATGTGCTTCTTACTCTTTCTCTTTCATTACACGTTTATATATCTATCTATCAACGTCCAACATAAACATCTAAAAATATTGACATATGATAAATATTGGATTTCACATACACATCAAACCATAATACAAAGTAGGCGTATAAGTGGAATTCTAGAGAGAGAAAGTTAGAGGTTTAGGGAACTTCAGTGAGAGAAAGAAAATTCTTATTATGAGCTCCAACTCTCTACCTTGGAAGGTAGAGAGTATTTATAGTCTTACAATAAAACGCCACACAACGGGCTGTGGATCGTGCATACAGATGGGTAAAGACCGTCAGTCCTCCACGGTGTTACTTAACTAAATACTACTTAGCTTGAAATAACTACAACTACGAGCTTTCTAACGATTACATATACTTGAGGTGACCGACTCTTTAATACACGAATTTCTAATTCCTAACAATCTCCCTAAAGGAGGTCACCTCAATCATGTACTAAAATTACATTGAATACAAATAGATATTACATTAACAATTGATCTTGCATTCTTGATGTAGTAGTTTGCAATGAAGCTCGTAGTCATTGATTCTTCTCATTGCATGTTTGGTTAATCCAAGTGGAGGTCTTTCTTGATCCACGTGATAATAATATTGAGCCATCTTTTGAGATCATCGGCAATCAAAAATCTCGAGACATCCATTGTGGTGTTGGTATTATGTGATGTTGTGACTTACGGACCGACATGCTCACATTACGGATCATGATATCTTCTCATCGAGTAACGGAAGCTTCGTTGATTCATGATATTAGCGGCGTAGCGAAGCATGGAGTGAAAATATCAAAGTCATTGATGCACTTATCATGATTACTTTTGAGATGAATGTGTAGTGTGAGCATGCGGCTATGGATTGATCGCTTTATTACGATCACCGCAAGCGTGGGATGTACCGCATAAAATAGTTAGCAATAAAGCACACGAAAGTGTCTTTGATCACTTCGTTGAATTGAGGTACACGACCCACGGTTCCCGTTGATCAAGACAAGCTTCGCTCGTGATCGGTAGGATTCCTAAGAATCTCCTTGATGTGGTTTCGCGGTGTTCTAGCTTGTTCTCAAACCGAACATCTCAAAGAAGACAACACGAGTGAGTGAACCAAATAATTTAAGTCCACCGATTGATGAAAGAGATTTGAAAAACAATCGTGTATTGCTCAATAGAAGTTGTTTTTGAAATACAACAAGGTTTTATTGAAAATCAATTATCAATCATAAAAACACCTTTTGGTTTGAAAAATGAGTACACGGTCTATGTGCTAAAGAAAAGAGTTGTTAAGCACAAAGACCGGTTTTTAAAGGTATCCGTCAATCCATAACTTTGAACCGTGATTGATTCAAGAGATTGAATCGCCCCATTGTTTCTTCGGTTGTCACATGGTTGATCTATATAATAGATCTCACATGCCACCTACCAGAGCTTGTTTGATGTTGGCTCCAGATGGTTTTCCATCTTCACCGTGAATATGTTCACATATCACTCGGATGTTCGTGAAAACCACAAGGATAATGCGTGGGACTCAAGATATAATCTCTCTTCCACATTGTGTGAAGCAGAGTCTTTATTGAAAGTGTCCTAATGAGATTTATTGATGATCTCGTGGCTTTAGACTCAATTTGTGCATATTTGGATCTGTGGCGGAGACTAGGGAGAGGTCTCCTTCTTCAATATCAACAATCTCTAAGAGAAAGTCAATAGTTAATGTCGGTTCCCGTGAGAATGAAACAAATCCTTTTAAGAGGAACTTGAGTGGTTTGCAAAGTTGAAGTGCAGTGCGTCCACCGGGTCCATGACGTCTTGTCTTCAATACCGATGTTACCATCGAAGAGCATATGAATTGAACCGGTTTACGCCCTAAGGTTGAATAAATGGAGGGCTATTTGTTTTCACCCTTTTCTCATTCAATTCCTTTTAATTCTTCAACCCCTTCGATGCTTACCGAGACTTCATAGCAAGAACCTTGTTGGGTTTGTTCCAAGATTGCTCTATCTCGGTCCGCACACTTCCCATATCTCACTTTTCTCCTTTTATCATCATATCTAAGGACTTCTACACTAACTAGTGGATTGTCCTGGGTAGATCCCTCCGTTACGGCGGATCATGGGAACCAATACCTAACCTTATCATCCTTATATCACCGTACATAAAGTAAAGTTGGTCGGTCTATTTGGTATTGTTCATCTGCCATTGGAATCAATTGAAAACCATTTGAAAATCAATCCAGATACTTGTGATATATTATCAAAACATTTTGTACCTGAATTGTTTTTGATATTTTTAGAATAAGAACTCCCCCTCAACATGTGCATCAAATATTTGAAAATGTTTTGCACACGGAGGCAAGAGAAAGAATTAAATTCTTTGATTACCATTTTCTAAAAGATATCAACATCACTTCCCACATCAAATCAAGTAGATAGAGCATTTTGGGAAAGGATGAGGTTTTCAGGATTTTTCTCCCCCTCAATATGTGCATCTAAGTTTGAAAAGAGTTTTGCACATAATAGAGGAAACCTGCACATTGAGAAAAATGATCACGTTTCAACACAAATTGGTTTACGATATATGCTCCCCCTCAACATGTGAAAGAAAATTTAAAATCGTTTGGCACATGTGGGAAGGATAGCATGAACATCCTTATAAAACCATTTACCAATTTATCAAGATAAATCCAATTTAAATCACAAATTCTCCCCGATCACAAATATCAAATCATTTGAGATTTGTGATCTCTAGAGATTTAAATTGATTTTGAAAGCTTTAAGGAGAATTGTGACTTGATTAAGAAACTGTTTTAACTGATATGGATCGGATATTAATTCTATAAACTCCATTGATTGAACATGCATGTACATCTTTTGAAAACAATTTAATGCCAAATAACATTTTAATTTAATTGAAATCATTCTCCCCCTCAATCAATGACATAGGTTGTTTATTGAGAGATAGAGATTTTGACAAATAAGTCCTGATGATTATCAAAAATAGAGACCGAGTTATTTTTTAAAGCAGTTAGTTTTCAGTAGATAAATGTTTATAGAATCAGAGCATTGAATTTTGAAAACATGATAAAGTATGGCTCTGTTCTTTCTTTGAAAAGTGGGTTACTGCCTGAAATGACAGTAAGCCATTGTTTCACTTTCTCTCAAAAATAATTTTTTTGATTTTTTGATTTTTTTTTTTTTTTTTTATAAGAATTCGAACAACATCTAAAGTCCCGTGTCATTCTTTGAATGACAGCACAAAGACCGTAGATATTGTCGAACCGAGAAAAAACATAACAAATTGACAATATTTTTTTGAAAATTTTTCGAATTTTTCAGATTTTTGTGGATTCTGAAGGTTTTATATTTTTCTACTTGATTTTTGAGGGTTTTATGATTTTGTAATTTGTTTTTCGAATAGATATATACAAGAGATAGATGAAGATAGACCTTTACTCCTCGTCTTCCTCCCGAAGACGTTTGAGTGTATTCGGTTGAAGGCTTTTCAAGCCAAGACGTGGAAGAATAAACTCAAAACGTTCTCTTGGAAGAGCTTTGGTGAAGATGTCGCTAGCGATATTCAATCCTCACAAAATAGAGTTCCACCACACCTTTTTCCACTTGTTCCCGATGAAATAATGTCGAATGTCGATGTGCTTTGCTCTAGAGTGTTGTACGTTGTTGCATGAGAGCAATAGCACTTTTATTATCACAATGATGAGGATTTTGTTAAATTCAAAGCCATAGTCGATAATGGGATCTCATCCATAGGATTTGAGCACAACAAGATGACATGGCTATGTATTCAACCTCTGAGGAAATAGAATTACTCATTTGCTTCTTTGAAGACCACTCACAAGCTTATCGCCCAAAACCGAGCACCTCAGGGCGTGCTTCGATGAGTATCTTGACACCGCATGATCTCATCTGCATATCTTTGTTAGTGACATCGGTGTCTTTCGGTACCAAAGTCCCATATTGATGGTTCCTTGGAGATACCGAAGACCCGTTTAACCGCTTCAAGGTGCTTTTAGTAGGCTTAGCACGGTATCTAGACACATGCAAACAATGAACAAGATGTCCGGTCTACTAGGCGTGAGGTACATCGGGATCCAATCATACTACGATATTTTGTTAGGTATACCATGATCCCGAGAGGTCCTCATCTAGTTTGGTTCGATCAATCATGGGTGTGTCAACAGGTCACTTGAATCAAATCCAAATTTCTTTAAGATCTCAGTTGCATGTTTAGATTGATTTATGAAAATGCCTCCGGGACTTTGTGAAATTTGTAATCCCAAGAAAATGACATTTGTCCCATCATTGACATTTGAAATTTTGAACTCATTTCATTTGAAAACAGTCGACTCATTGGGGTCGATCGAGGCAAAATGATATCATCAACATAAATTTGAACATGAATTAAATGTTTGCACGACTTCACGGTGAACAATGTTGGATCAACTACTCCTTTCTTGAATCCGGTAGATAGAAGAAAATTTGATAGCGTATCATACCATGCCCTTGGAGCTTGCTTTAAACCATATAGAGCCTTCTTCAAACGATAAACGTGGGTAGGATGCTCGATTCACAAAGCCTTCAGGTTGGCTGACATAGACGACTTCTTTAAGATCTCCGTTTAGGAATGCCGTCTTTACGTCCATCTGATAGACTACCATGTTCTTACTAGCAGCATTAGCCAAGAAGATTCTGATTGCCTCGATACGAGCAATAGGAGCAAATGATTCCTCAAAGTCAATACCCTCCTCTTGACGATATCCTTTAGCAACCAATCGAGCCTTGTTCTTTAACACATCACCATGCTCATCAAGTTTTACTTTGAAGATCCATTTTAGAGCAATTATCATAGCACAATCTAGAGCAGGTACTAATTCCCATATATCAAGTCGATCAAACTCATGAATTTCTTCTTGCATGGCATTGAACCAGCTGTCTTCATCCATGGCAGATTTAACATCTTTTGGTTCGATCTTAGATAGTACAGAGTTAAAGAAGCACCATAAGGCATCGAGAGTAAGTTGTTTACAGTAGATACCGGACGAGAAGGATTTCCAATGATGTTGTCTAATGGATGATCGTGAGTCCATTTTCCGAGGTGTTCATGTGGTAGTTGTTGAGGATCAAGTAGCGAGTCGATGTCTCTCAAGAAGATGGTTCGATGAAGATTCGAGAGCAAATATGTTTTCAAATGGAGCATCTTCATGAGTAGCAAAGGATTTTCTTCATTGTTAATACCGGATACCATTCCCGATGTACACTCGATGATTGATGATTTGTTGATGAGACAGAGTGATCAGCAGCAGGCGCTTCTTGGCTTAATGATATTGAGACTGAAGGATCAACATCATTTACTTGGATAGAAGCAGCCTCTGTTGTAGGAATTGACAGATCATTAGCACTTGGCTCATACTGTTCATCAAACATAGTATCAAACAATTTTCTTAAATCATCTTCTGATGGAGGTACATATGGAGCTGCTCAGGAGGGAAATGGTACAAGGGATGAACCAATAGGACTGTTTTGAAGTGCGGGTCCAGAATTGGATTGTCCAGGAGCCGTAGGACCACTGCGATAGAAACTCTCTCTGACTATCTTTATCAACCCATATGTAGACAATTTGAAGTGACCAGCGATGAAGAAAACCGATATACCAAACTTGAAACCGAAAAGAATTCCTGCATTTGCATCTTAAGCTTGTACTAATGTTGGAAGAAACGATTAATAGAATTTATGCTTCAAGCAAATCTCTAAGTACTCAATACTCAACCAAAGTATGAGACTTTAACACCTCTTGCGATTATCCACAACGTCATATTCGTGTGTCATCGAGTAAAACTACGTAACTCCTTAATGTGATAGTTAACGGATCTTCAACCATCCATCCCGACGGTGGTAACTAGATAAACCAAGTCTTCAACTTAAAGTTCTTAGAACCGAGCAAGTTATCAAATAAGAACACGCCTTTGAAATTTAACTTCAATCCCAAATAAGTGATAATTGATTAACTCCGAAGTAATCAGCTTGTTTCAAATGCCCAACACGTGAATAAACATACAACCGGATGTACGTCGATCCACTGAATGGACCGGAACAAATGATTTCTCGACATTAATGCATTCTTCCTAAAGTATTCATGTAGAGACTGATCTGGAAGACTCACCAATAATATCCTTGAGCGGATGAGAAAGTCATTTTCCTTAATGTTCATGTGGTTGATTTACAAAGTGCACATTTAGGAAAGAACAATGAAACAATGATCCGTGAAGATTTGGCAAAGGAATACCAAAGAGCGGATCACTATTCATGAGTGCAACTACATTGATAGTCATTAACAACGCCTTGAGGAGTAACTGGAGATAAGGTTTCTTGAGAATTCCAAGAAGTACTTCTTAGATGGTGAACCAGTTGAGTCAGTAGGAACCAGAGCATGAGCTTCAGAAACTAGATGATCAACATTCGTTGGAGGTTGGAAGTACTCATCAAACATATCTTGAACCAATGAATCCCAAGCAATGAATCCCAGTTATCCATAGTAAGTGAAGCATTAGGCGTTGAAGGAGATTCATATGACCATAAATCAAGCATCCATCAACATGTAGTATATACACTCTTCTCCCCCTCAAAAATTGCATCCTAAGTTGCCATTTTTGATTGAGCAAGTGAATAAGAATATGAACCAATGAACGTAGACCCACTTGATGAATGAATGAGCATTTGAAAAACATGAAGCTTGTTGATGGAGAATGCAGATGAGAGTGGTCATAAACATGAAGATTTCTCTTCTTTTGAAGATAAAGCGCACTGAAGCGTACACCTTTCTTTTCTTTAAGGAACATGGCCTGAAGTGTTATCTGCAGACGCAATAATGATGAAGCACGAGGCTGAATCGATTTGAATGTACGTCATTGTCAAGAGCCCAATCATATGTTTAGAGCCGCGAATCCAAATACCAAGGGACGATTTGTACGACTGCTTTGGACAATGACGAAGACAGAGAATTAGAAACATTGGATCTCCACGTCTCGATGGGTTCCTTTTGGTTAGCACAAACAATCTTTGAATCATCGAAACCCTAGATGCAATGGCATTATCACTAGAGCTGAACTAGTAAAAGCATCGACTTAGTCAAATGACCTTTTGTGCTTAGTGGTATTATTCTACCGTTGGCTTCCAAACCTTAACAGCACAATTCTAGGCATAGTGGATCTAGCTAAGGGTAAGGTTTGCCATGCGTTAATATTCGACACAGGCTTCCACCGAAATCCTACATTTGTAAACACATTCCTGTAGGTTTCGTGATTGCTTAACTGCTTTCGCTCTCCAAACTTTCTTAATCGGGTTATGAATCATAGACCTCGAAATAACACATCACATTTATCATGATTACCGGAAGATAAACATTTTTACATGTTTTGCGAGACAAAGATAAGGGCTCGAATTAATTTCGATAGCTTGGAGCTAATACTAGAACTAACACGATTCTTTTTGTTCAAATCAAACTTCTTGTCCCTATGGTGTTCTTTCACTTCCTTATCATGATCACTTTTAGTTTGCGTAATCCTATCCTTCTTTGCATTGCTTCTAGGTTTTGACACGCAAACTTTAGTGTCAATCTTAACATCTGTAGAAGTAACGATGGGAACATTACATGGCTTCACTACTTTCTGCATTCCTAGTCTAGAAGTGCTGGGAGCTGAAATTCAAGGAGGCACATCACAGGTTGTTTGCTTGAATTTAGACACGGAACAAGGCATATCAAGGGTCACATGCTTGGCTTTAGGCATAGAACAAGGCACAACTATTCTATCTCACCTATTGCTAGATTTTGGACTTGTGACAATTACATACTCTAAGAGTTCCTGAGATCGTTTGGCATCCATGCAAGCATAGGCTATAGTACTATCAAAAGGTTTTTCTAATCTTTCATCTTCAACAATCTCACGGAGACCCTTCAAACTTTCCTTAAGGTATGAGATATGCTTTATGTGCAAGTTCATTATTCCTAATGGTAGGGAATATATAACATATCGATAGCATATTTATCATAGCGAAACCTTAGGAACAGTATTTGCAATTGGGGATTAGCAACTTTCCTTTCACCTCATGCTTGATTCTCAATATCGTTAAGTAAAGAAGTTATCTTTTCAATTTTTTATCATGATTAACTTTAAATGAATCACATAACTCTTTGTTTTGATCATTAACCTTTGAAATTTCACCTTTAAAACAATCATTTTCCTTTGCAAGTTATCAATTATGTTTTGAAGTTGGAAATTCGAGAATCTAAAGGTGGAGGCATATGGGAACCCGTCATCCTTCTTTTCACCTTTCAGTTGTGAAATTTGGGCTTTCAATCTTTTGATCGTGTTATAATGAGCTCGAATTTGTTCATCACGTTTGTTAATTTGAAAAACTGCATCAAACTCTGGAGCATCCGAGGATGTCTTGATATTTGAAGTTTTGACATTTTCTTTAAGATGTTGATATTTTAGTTGTAAATTAAAATGCTCAACTTCTAGTTTAGAAAAATGTTTAACCAAATTGTCGTGATCATCCAGTTCAATCTTCTCATTTAGTTCAGAATTAGATTTTTCAAGCTCAATGACACGATCATGGGATACTTTCAAAGCATTGTGACAACCCGTACTTTCGGTCATTTCTCGAAACAATTCATGCTTCACTATTTCAACATTTATCGTAAACTAGGTTTACGTGTTCCAAATTGCGTAACCTTTATGGTTTAGCGGCTAATTCATGATCATATCATCACGAACATTTCATATGGACTAAGTTTAGTCTACATTTCATTAGCATCATTTGCATCATGTTAGTTCATTCATGACATTGCATTTCACATTAAACGCGTAAATTTTATATTAAATAAACGTTATCGCGTGAGTTATTATTTTGAACATTTAATCCGCTACTTCCTAAAATGATCCCGACATATTTTTATACTTACATTTAGTTTATAAAAACTATATTTTGAGTTTACCTAGTGTTTTAAATTTATTTTGTATATAAATCGTTAAAGTTATATTATTACGACGTTTTTCTTCAAAACTGCACGATAATTATTATATCACTCAAATTTTACAAGAAATGTATTTTTACAATTTTTGTGATCCCAATATACTTTACTTTGATTCCTTAAAATTTATTTTAGTCCATACCACTTTAACTTCACAACTATGTACAAGTTACAACACTTTTTACTTAACTATACATTCTACTTATATTTTTAACAACTTTACACATTATACATATATATATATATAAATATATATATATATATATTGATAGAAACATATATATATCCCCAAAAAAAATCCGGCCCTATGGGAGGGTGGCATTTATATGTTTGGTGAAACTTTTCCTTTGATAGTATAAATATATACTCAACTTCATTTACTTCATTTCATTCATTCAATAATTCAACAAGTAGAAGTAAAAGTTTCTTTCTCTTTGTTCTTCTCTAAACCGGTTCCAAAAGGAGATAGCAAGGGATCACAAAAATTTTGCAAGCTCAAGTTATAAACAATCTAGATTACACTCTTATTTAAGGTTTTGAAATAAAAACCTAGGGTGTTTAGGTTAATCCTTGTTCTACTCACCTCATCATAGTAGCTTGTAAGCATATTACTATCATTTTACATCTTTCATCTTCATTTCATATTTATTTCTTCATATTATGAGCAAACATGCAAGACTTGTGTATATTTATACCATTTTTACATTGATTTCTAGAGTTTTATACATATAAAGTCATCCTATAATTATTCCTTGTTATACATTGGTCTTGATGATGTCTAGGAACCCATGACACCCTAAGAAGGTGTATGGTAGGATTAGAATAGCTTTGGAGTTGATTTGAAGGGATTGTAATAGGTTTAGTACGAGAAAAACTATTTTCGACAAGTATATATAGTGGTCTGTCCTTATTTTGTTTTTCTGGAAAATCCGACAGTAGGCACGAATTTTTGGCCTTGATATTTAGAAAATATACTTTAAAACGAATCCGTGGCCGCTTGAACGGATTAAAACGGAGTTATAACGAAGAAGTTATGAATTTTTCAAGTTTGACGACGAAATATACATTTTCGAAAATTTCAAGAACCTATTTTTATTTTATACGAGTCAAAACGAGCCTTAAGCTTTACAAATTATTTCGACTTGTCAAAAATATATTAGTATACTTTGATACGAAGCTAAGGACGATAATACGTGAAAACGGATTTGAAACGACTAAGATATACACGTTTTCATAAAATTGCCGTAACTATTATTTTTAGAAAACTATATTATTTTTACGAGATAAGTGTTACGGTAACTAAAATGACCATATTGAAGGCTGTTTTAACGTGGATGTGGAACTTTTGTAACGAAATGTCTTCTAATAAAATCAAGATCACCAAGCATATTTTCCAAAATGACTAACCGTTTGTATAGCGGAGTTGTAATAAATTAATTACGGTTGCTTAAACTTTGCCGAAACTCACTTTTAAACCACATTTTAGACAAAATCACCATCTTTAACCTTTATTATCTTTATGTTCGAGACCTCTATGACGAAAACTCATGTACTAAAACTTCTAGATTTTGATACAAACTTTCCAAAACCGTCGAGTTCGTTTCCTAACGTTCGACGTACACCATTTTACGACTAGTTTTTCGAAGCCATTTTTGTCACTTTCATGAAATTTTCGACGACATTATTTTACGACGAAAAGTTAAAATTTCACTATAAATCATTACGAAACCATTGTAGGATGACATTTTGACGTAAATACTTGTAAAGTAATTTTTGAATGGTCAAGACGTCAAAAGAGTATTTTTCGACGATAAGTATTATTTTCAAAACTCGCAAATGGTATAAATAACATACGAAATGCATGCATAACATTACATCATAACTCATTACATATCATATCATTCGTAATAGGTCCAGATTAAAGCATCACGATACACCTCAGTGTACTCACTCTTGTCATCATACCAGTTTATCAAGTGAGTTTTCATAGCCCCGATTTATTCAAGTTTTTACTTCATTTCAAACCTACGGGGGAGAATACATTGCACAACATTTTATTACGATACCAAGTATGTTAAATTCATTTACATTGCTTAAGTTACCGCATTGCCAATTGAAAGTCCCCATTTCTTGAACATGAACCGTTAATCTTAGAAGCGAGGGTGAGTGGATAGATCTATCGAGGGTGACGCCTCCATCCGGGTTGGTGAATCCCAACTAGTCATACGGATGCATTTCATTTAATAACATTATTGAGTTGTCTGGCAAACACTCTATTGGGGCCTACATTATGAACAGTCTCGTTTCGGTGTCATGGGCTTATAGCAATTGTAACATTTTTATGTGACATGATTGTCATACCTGTAACATCTTTATGTGACGTGATTGTCATACCTGTAACATTTTTATGTGACATGTTTGTCATACCTGATCCATACTTGTGTAGTCGTATAAAACATTTACATAAACCTATGATTTCTCACCAACATTATTGTTGACCGTTTTAGCAATGTATTTTCAGGTAACTAAGGCATATCATCATGGCATGGTTAAGGAACCACCTTTTGAGTCGCGGCGTCGACTTATATCATTGTACATTATGGCACTTTCTTTCAAAACATCGTTTGGACTTGTAATATATTTATATTTCCGCAAACTTTATAAACTTTTGGGACCTATACTTTGTAAACTCTGATTGTTTTATTAAATCAAACGATGTTCTTTTCAAACGACACTTTAGGTCGCTCAATATAACTCGTGATTGTGATGCTATGACACTAATCCCGAAATTCCATTCCACGCAAAAGCAGTAAATTGGGGTGTGACAGATTGGCATCGAGCTTGATTATAGAGAACTAGGTTGCATCATTGACCCTAGACTATAACTACATCATCATAGCATCTCATCATTTCATCATAAATACATAGTCACTATACATGCGGTTTTATACGCACATTTTACGAGTTATTTACTTTCATTTCGAACTCGATTGTCACATAGATGCCTTCAAATACCCATCCCATTATACTCACATCACTTTGACATGGAGAATGCCTTGTCAGTCCCTATCATAATTTTAACATCAGTTGACTCAACACCGATAACATCAGATGATGACACTGAGACCTTTTAGGAGGACGAAGTTGCACCTACACCATCACGATCACTATACCATTGGGTAGAATTTATAGGCTTAGTCCTAATGAACCTATTTTCTTAACTCACCACAAGGATTTCCATTATCATCATTGTCATTATTTTCATCATCATTATCATTTCGAGCACCATCCGTACCATCACATCTCATACACGATACTCATATACCTGACTTGCAGCTTGGGAAGCGTGCATGATTTGACACACCATTACCATCTACCACTAAGACTATAGACACTACACCATCTCATAGGTTTGAGGACTGTGAGAGTTCTAGGGCTATTGTTGCTAGACCGCCTACTACTCCTACACTTGAAACACGATTAGACCACCAACAGAATAGATAATAAGTACCTTTCTAGCTAATGTAATCTTTATCATTTATTATCTCTACGATAATCACCACCTTGTTTATTTCATTCCTTACTCCAATTGCCCAATTTTCCATCATTTCACGACGATACATCACTATCTTACTAGGGGTTAGGCCAACTTTATTCTCGACCAATTAGTAGACTATTATTACTCGATAAGGTTCTCCTATGTATCCTACAAACCATCCAACAAATTTTATTCCAAATTATCCTGCTACTATTTCATGAAATTATTTCACTTGATTTTATTTCAACTATTTTATCACCATCTTAGAAACGTTGTTTCATAAAGTTTTAACGCAAGTTGTTTTATTACCAACTTATCAATTGGTTTCAGTCATTTTATCAACTATTTAATATCCTCATGCGAAACGATTTTCATGTTACTCTGAAAAATCATTGAGCCATTATCTTACAAAACAAAACGTTGAATACCATCTAAAACTTCGGAGGAACATAATACCATTTCAAAAAAAAAAAAAAAAAAAAAAAAAAAAACATCACATCATTTGTCCTTGATTATACATGGCCTGATCACCTATGTATAATTCAGGAAGAATTATGTCATGAAAGTAACAAGCATCATTTCAAATCTCCTAAAACAATTCTCATTTAAAAGCAAAGTTTTATAATCAGATAAATCGTGCATAAACATTTCTTTTTGTTAACACTCTATAGATGCTTACGCCATTTATCTCTCACTCAACCGATAAGTTAGGATTTGACGAGTGACCTTTTAGGAAAGACTTCCTATACCATCTGTGAGGAGGATTCCTCGATACAAGAAAACAATGAAAGGATTTTGGAATTACCAACAAGGACTAGAACTAGGTGGTAGGATGATTCAAAACTCAACAAAAATCTTAAGACATCACGAGACATTCCGAACCACTATTTTGGATTAGAATCCAAACTCTATCATTCCAAAAGTACTAGCTAGACCGAGTTACGAGATTTAATACGAAGCGAATACCCACGAAGCATCACTATAGGGATATACCAAGTCTTCTAACTGAGACTGTAGAACATTCTGTTAAACATAGCTTCAACAATATGTGAATTTCTCTACAATGAGTTTTCCTTAAAGGAAAATTTGGTTAAATTAAGGTTATCGATATAAACTTCCCCTAAGGCATTGTGTTCTCTAGAAATTCCAAGTAACCTCACTTCCATATCAAGAGCTGCCACAGGTTTGAACATGTCGGACAATCAATGACTCCCCATCTACAAGTGAAACTAGAACAAACATTCTTCGACATAGTATGAGCTGATATCTATTTTCTTGCTAGCATGATAGCAATATGAGAGCTGAATTATTTTAGAAGTACTCAATATTGAAACAAGTCTTGAAAATCAACCACTACACCACCTCACTTAAATATTTAAGGTTTGTGACTTTACTACATGGAGCATGGAAACACTTGATAATCAAACAATAAACATTTTAGTCATAGAGACTAAGCACCTTAGGCAAGTAAGACTCGGTCATGACATTCGATAGGACTAGAAACGCGAGGAATCACAATCTGTACCTATAATCTATTCTTTTCAATAAGGTCCTTTCCGATGATTTAACATTTTGAAATCTAACACGAGACACGTGGTATCAATTCGATTGTACCTATTATAAGCTATTCGATTCACCTTAGATCACGACAAATCATTTCGAGATTTCCATGAAACCTACTAGGACATGATTACCGCCTACTATCCTCATCTAAATGGTTAGAGCTAGAGAGCAATTTCCACATTAGATAATATGCTCAAGCCAGTATGACTTTCTAGAAATGGTTAGGCAAATCATTCTCCATCGACAAGTTTCTTTGCAACAATAGTTAGCTCATGAACATATTGACTACACCATTTGAGGCATTGTAAGGTTGAGGTATCAATCACTTATTCAAGGATTAAAATCAGGAAAGTCCAATTCATTAGTCCATAACTCATTCATGAAACAAACAAAGAAGTCATACAAATCAAGAATCAGTTACAAGTAACAACATATAGCTAGATAAGCTACATCGTTATACGATGCAAAATTTGGAGATATGTCCCATAAGCCGCAAACCATTAGAATTTCAAGTTGGTAACAAATTATGTTCAAAATCTTGCCTTGGAAAGCGAAGTGCGATTCAGAAAAACATTGGACGAACCGATACGACTCATATATCCTCACCTTTCACCGATGACACTGTAGGACCTAACAACGATTGAATTCAGGGACTGAATTCCTTTTTGGATGGGCGAATGTGACAACCCGTACTTTCAGGTCATTTCTCGAAACAATTCATGCTTCACTATTTCAACATTTATCGTAAACTAGGTTTACGTGTTCCAAATTCGCGTAACCTTTATGGTTTAGCGGCGAATTCATGATCATATCATCACGAACATTTCATATGGACTAAGTTTAGTCTACATTTCATTAGCATCATTTGCATCATGTTAGTTCATTCATGACATTGCATTTCACATTAAACGCGTAAATTTTATATTAAATAAACGTTATCGCGTGAGTTATTATTTTGAACATTTAATCCGCTACTTCCTAAAATGATCCCGACATATTTTTATACTTACATTTAGTTTATAAAACTATATTTTGAGTTTACCTAGTGTTTTAAATTTATTTTGTATATAAATCGTTAAAGTTATATTATTACGACGTTTTCTTAAAACTACACGATAATTATTATATCACTCAAATTTTACAAGGAATGTATTTTTACAATTTTATGATCTCAATATACTTTACTTTGATCCCTTAAAATTTATTTTAGTCCATACCACTTAAACTTCACAACTATGTACAAGTTACAACACTTTTACTTAACTATACATTCTACTTATATTTTTAACAAATTATATATATAATATATATATATATATATATATATATATATATTGATGAGACATAATCCCCCAAAAATCCGGCCCTATGGGGAGGGTGGCATTTATATGTTTGGTGAAACTTTTCCTTTGATAGTATAAACTTATACTCAACTTCATTTACTTCATTTCATTCAATCAATAATTCAACAAGTAGAAAAAAAAAACTTTCTTTCTCTTTGTTCTTCTCTCTAAACCGGTTCCAAAAGGAGATAGCAAGGGATCACAAAAATTTTGCAAGCTCAAGTTATAAACAATCTAGATTACACTCTTATTTAAGGTTTTGAAATAAAAACCTAGGGTGTTTAGGTTAATCCTTGTTCTACTCACCTCATCATAGTAGCTTGTAAGCATATTACTATCATTTTACATCTTTCATCTTCATTTCATATTTATTTCTTCATATTATGAGCAAACATGCAAGACTTGTGTATATTTATACCATTTTACATTGATTTTAGAGTTTTATACATATAAAGTCATCCTATAATTATTCCCATGTTATATATTGGTCTTGATGATGTTTAGGAACCCATGACACCCTAAGAAGGTGTATGGTAGGATTAGATTAGCTTTGGAGTTGATTTGAAGGGATTGGAATAGGTTTAGTACGAGAAAAACTATTTTCGACAAGTATATAAAAGTGGTCTGTCCTTATTTTGTTTTTCTGGAAAATCCGACAGTAGGCACGAATTTTTGGCCTTGATATTTAGAAAATATACTTTAAAACGAATCCGTGGCGCTTGAACGGATTAAAGCGGAGTTATAACGAAGAAGTTATGAATTTTTCAAGTTTGACGACGAAATATACATTTTCGAAAATTTCAGAACCTATTTTTATTTTGTTCGAGTCAAAACGAGCCTTAAGCTTTACAAATTATTTCGACTTGTCAAAATATATTAGTATACTTTGATACGAAGCTAAGGACGTATAATACGTGAGAAAACGGATTTGAAACGACTAAGATATACACGTTTTCATAAAATTTCCGTAACTATTATATTATTTTTACGAGATAAGTGTTACGGTAACTAAAATGACCATATTGAAGGCTGTTTTTAACGTGGATGTGGAACTTTTTGGAACGAAATGTCTTCTAATAAAATCAAGATCACCAAGCATATTTTCCAAAATGATCAACCGTTTGTATAGCGGAGTTGTAATAAATTAATTACGGTTGCTTAAACTTTGCCGAAACTCACTTTTAAACCACATTTTAGACAAAATCACCATGTTTAACCTTTATTATCTTTATGTTCAAGACCTCTATGACGAAAAATCATGAACTAAAACTTCTAGATTTTGATACAAACTTTCCAAAACCGTTGAGTTCGTTTCCTAACGTTCGACGTACACCATTTTACGACTAGTTTTTCGAAGCCATTTTTGTCACTTTCATGAAATTTTCGACGACTTTATTTTGCGACGAAAAGTTAAAATTTCACAATAAATCATTACAAAACCATTGTAGGATGACATTTTGACGTAAATACTTGTAAAGTAATTTTTGAAGGGTCAAGACGTCAAAAGAGTATTTTTCGACGAAGAGTATTATTTTCAAAACTCGCAAATGGTATAAATAACATACGAAATGCATGCATAACATTACATCATAACTCATTACATATCATATCATTCGTAATAGGTCCAGATTAAAGCATCACGATACACCTCAGTGTACTCACTCTTGTCATCATACCAGTTTATCAAGTGAGTTTTCATAGCCCCGATTTATTCAAGTTTTTACTTCATTTCAAACCTACGGGGGAGAATACATTGCACAACATTTTATTACGATACCAAGTATGTTAAATTCATTTACATTGCTTAAGTTACCGCATTGCCAATTGAAAGTCCCCATTTCCTGAACATGAACCGTTAATCTTAGAAGCGAGGGTGAGTGGATAGATCTATCGAGGGTGACGCCTCCATCCGGGTTGGTGAATCCCAACTAGTCATACGGATGCATTTCATTTAATAACATTATTGAGTTGTCTGGCAAACACTCTATTGGGGCCTACATTATGAACAGTCTAGTTTCGGTGTCATGGGCTTATAGCAATTGTAACATTTTTATGTGACATGATTGTCATACCAGTAACAATTTTTATGTGACATGATTGTCATACCTGTAACATTTTATGTGACATGATTGTCATACCGATCTATACTTGTGTAGTCGTATAAAACATTTACATAAACCTATGATTTCTCACCAACATTATTGTTGACCGTTTTAGCAATGTATTTTCGGGTAACTAAGGCATATCATCATGGCATGGTTAAGGAACCACCTTTTGAGTCACAAGGCGTCGACTTATATCATTGTACATTATGGCACTTTCTTTCAAAACATCGTTTGGACTTGTAATATATTTATATTTCCGCAAACTTTATAAACTTTTGGGACCTATACTTTGTAAACTCGATTTTTTTATTAAATCAAACGATGTTCTTTTCAAACGACACTTTAGGTCGTTCAATATAACTGTGATTGTGATGCTATGACAATCAATCCCGTGAATTCCATTCACGCAAAAAAGTAAATTGGGGTGTGACAAAATTAAATTAATAATTAATAGGCCCAAATACAAAATAGCCCAAACACAAAATAGCCCAAAAGTGAAAAACCCTCAAAAGCTTCAAAAATGGCGCCACGCTTTGCGCTTTTGCCCTCTATTTCATGCTATTTTCGCCACGCCTAAAGCCAACGCTAAGGTCTGTTTAAATAACGTAGAGGCCACGCCTCACGCCTAAGCGACGCTTTTCGGCGTATGCGCGCACCCTTTAGAACCTTGGTTATACCAATGGGTGTGATCCTTTTCTTACAAGTTTTCTCAAAATCAACAAATAGTTGAAGGATAACATATTGACCGATTAAGGTCTTGCTTTTAGTGGCAATAGATCTAGGAACTAATTGCGTTGGTGTATTAGGAGGATACACAGTTGCTTTTAGGCGCTTTCCTGCAAGGGGATTCTTTTCAACGAGATTTTCACTTTTGCATTTCCATATCCTTTTCCGAACACTTGTTCGGGGGTTAATAGAGTCGAGGCTTAAACTTGTTCAAGGAGATCCAATTTTATTTAGTGTAATTATGGGGTTTGATCGTTATGTTATTCTTTTTACACTCGGGATCTTCTAACTTCTTATTCATTTTCTCCCAGTGACTTCATCATTTCTTATCTTCCTTGAGTGCACTCAGTAGAACTAGGTTTCTGCCTAGGCTTAAGGATTTCATTACCATCATAAAGCACCTTATGAGCATTTCTAGCCTTTTAATTACCTCTGGATTTGGTTCCTCAACAAGGGAATGCTATGCTTATCGCTAAGACTCTATGCTTAGTGATCATGTGAGCAAATCAAATGGTATTCCCTTGTACGCATAACTTATTTTCAAGCTTGTTTTTCAAAGTTTTTAGATTGGAAAAATCATTCAAAGTTTTGATTCCTTAGCCTTGAATTCTTGCTTAAGCATTTTAACATTTTCTTGAAGTTCGTGTTTTGCTTAGCGCTTTAGAAAGCTTTTCATGTAAGGAGTTTAACTCTTGTTTTAATACTTCTTCTCTAAAATTACTTTTTCTAATGATTGTACGTATTTGGACATCCATTTCCCGCTCACGGGTGGTCAACTCAAACTTAGCACTGTTCATAAATAGCAACTTGATCCTTATATATGTTAAGCTTAGTGGTACCGTAATCATCGGAACAAATGCAAACAGACTCATACGCTTCATAATCATCATTTTGAGTAGAAGATGCACAACTAGGTGCAGTGAGAAACTTTCATGCAACTTACCTCAAGATTGACATGCACAGTCATGACGGGTGCATCTCTATCTTGGGTACATCCGAAGCTTCCATGGAGCGTTCCTTTGCATTAACACTGCAGGTTGTGTCCGGTGTACCTCTCTCTTGTGAATTTGAGCACGAATATTCCATTTTTGCATTATCCGACTCATAATTTTTGTTGTCACCGACATTCGCATTCAAGAACACCCGATTCTTCAATGGATACATTACCCAACTTATCACAACAATCTTTCAACTCGCACGACACTTATTCACGTCTTCATTCTTTTTGTGCGTAATCTTCAATGTACTTTTCACATTTTCCATGACTTGCATAAATGTCTCAATGAATTCTCAATTTCCATTCCAAGATAATTTTGAAGGAAATTCCAGTCAAGTGTTGATCGTGTCATCGAATATTCCCCACCGATGAATGGTCGAAATTGTTTGTAGATTACTTGAAGAGCTACACCGAACCATCCTTTTGAACCTCTTCATTGGTAAGTTGCGACTTTAAATGTTCTAAGTTCAACAACAAGCTTCTTGTCAATGTAGGTAAGTCCCGGCGAAAAGAGCACTACATGTTCGATCCTGACTATGGATAACAATTTGAAGAGGTACGGATGAAGTAGGCGATAGGGCTCAATGTCGCATTCCATTTGCATGGCATTCATGTAGGTGTGCAATTCATTCTCATTGTACTCGAACATGAAGATCTCACATCCTCATTGTTTAATTCAAACATCTTTAATCGCTCGATGTAGCATTCATTAACATTATTGTCCACAACATCATACAATTTAAGCATACGAAATCACCGGGTCAAGAGAGTAAGACATGATGTGGTAGAATGCACGGATTTTACAAGTCTATGATTTAAACCGAGAAATAGAATCTTTTGGATTTTACTAAAATCAAGACCAAACCGTTAAGCAATGACCAATGGAATGTGTTAAGATGACCATGGATCGACACAATGATAGACAATTGTGTGTTAGGTCTTATGATTGTTTGTGGGATAAGCGAGATGTTGTTTGGTTGTGATTTGGGTTGGTTGTTGCACGATTTTATGGAGAAATTTAGGTCTAAAAACTTAAAAGCTCAATAACTTCCTTTCGGAGAGGATTTGGGCCTTAAAAATTCGTTTCGGGACATCGTTGTGAAACTTTATAATATTCAGTTGTTCGGTCGTTTTGACAGTATTTCACGGCAAACGGAGTTACGGATCAAAAGTTATGGCGGTTTGAAGATTTGACGTAAAAGTCAACTTTGGTCAAACCTCTTCTTCGTAAAAATCAACCAAGTCGCTATAACCCTTGAACCAAGTCGCTAAGCACCAAGTCGCTAAGCACCAAGTCGCTAAAGAGCCAAGTCGCTAAAGAGCAACTCGCTAAGTATCCAAGTCGCTAAAGAGCAACTCGCTATATCCAAGTCGCTAAGACAAGTCGCTAACAATTTACACTACAACTCGCTAACACTTTCTCAAGTAAGTCGCTACCCTCACTAAGTCGCTAGTCAGTGGTGGAGAATCCACTAACTTGTACTATTTGTCGGCTTGTCTCAATAGACAAGTCGCTAAGCACCAAGTCGCTACCACTTCAATTACAACTCGCTCTGCACTTACAAAGCAAGTCGGTACCAAGAATAATATTCCGTGGCTCAAGTCGCTAGCAAGAAAAAACTCAAAAACACCACTTTTCAATCCAAAAACAACCCAACCACGATGATTCAAGCCTTCCAAATCAAAACCTAAACACTTAAGATGATCTTAAACACAAAAGTACAATCAAATTCCAAACTTTAACGCAAGAAATCAACCAAATGATGCAAAAACCACTAAACTTTCTCAAACTCAAAAACCACCTAAAAACCACTAGAAATCCAAAGATATGTAAGAGATGATCTAACCATGGCTCTGATACCAATTGATAAATATTGGATTTCACATACATATCAAACCATAACACAAAGTAGGCGTATAAGTGGAATTCTAGAGAGAGAAAGTTAGAGGTTTAGGGAACTTTAGTGAGAGAAAGAAAATTTTATTATGAGCTCCAACTCTCTACCTTGGAAGGTAGAGTATTTATAGTCTTACAATAAACACGCCACACAACGGGTGTGGATCGTGCATACAGGTGGGTAAAGACCGTCCGTCCTCCACGGTGTTACTTAACTAAATACTACTTAGCTTGAAATAACTACAACTACGAGCTTTCTAACGATTACATATACTTGAGGTGACCGACTCTTTAATACCTAGAATTTCTAATTCCTAACAACATAAGTCGATCTAAATATTTAAAATGAAGTTTTAAATTGGTAAAACTATTCAACCCCCCCCCCCCTTCTAGTTTTCCACACGAAAGTTACGGCGTAACTTTTCTTTATTTAAAAATATTTATTACTAAAATAAGTTACGGCGTAATTCGCCCTTATGGTTACGCCGTAACTATGTAGCGGCATATAAACACATCCCTAAATCTGCATTTTGATCATCTCTCTTCACCCTCTCCTAGGGGTCGATTAGGCACCACCTGGGGCATTTTCAAAGATCAAGCCGCTTTGAAGGAAGAATTCACTCGCAATCATCATCATTATTAGCTCTACATCAAGTAATTTGTATCAAACATTATGTTCAATTCAATTCATGATTTTTTTTATTTTTTTGGTATGATTTACTATATGTTTGGCTAAGCACCACAGTCTTGGCCTAGTTATGATTCCTTAATTATTTTGTTTGCATTTACTTTGCTTCCGTATAATTATTTCTAAGTGTATGCATGCATAGTTTATTGGTAGCTATCCTTGTTTGATAGTTTTGAATGGAGATATGACCAAGTGACCTAAGTGAGTAGGCGGGGCGGGAAGGGTAAGATATGACCAATGACGACCCTTTCTACTTGTGCGATTTGACCAACCGATCACCTACCGTTTGGATGAACTTAAGAATTAGGTGGTGAGTGTTTAAGTTACTAACGCCGGGCACTCACTATTATAAGTCTAGCATGTAGCGGAACTTAATGACTCGGCTTAGAGGACCGTGAACAAGCTGGACTTATGAGGGACACTTGACTTCTCCAGTGGTGGCATCTTTGTTGATAGGTTAGGGCGAATTGACCAAATGTTGTCCTCTCGACTTTGACCCCACCTGAAGTAATTGGAAGTAATTAGACGTAAGCATTACTAGCTAGGATGAGTACTTAGGTTAGCACCACTTTCCTTCATTGATCACAACTCTCGCCTTTATCTGATTTCTTTTATTTCCTCGTTTTATTAGTTAATTTATTATTTCAATCTTAAAAGAAATTTAAATCATGACATAGACTTAAGTTAATTTCAGATCCACGTAGCTCTTGGGACGACCTCGGTTTTACCGAATACTACACTACACACGACCAGGTACACTGCCCGTTAGTGCATTAGGGTAGACCATAGGTGTAACGAGACATTATAAATATTGAAACCTGGTCAGTAAAACCTACATCATCTTCGAACCAATCTAAACCCCACGAATAGCTTGCCTTGGCACTTTCGTGTTCTTAGTAGGATCCGAGACAAGTTTCTTAGGACATTCATTAAAAACATGACCAAAAACCTTACAACTTGAGCATCTTGAATGTGTCCACTCATACTCAGTATGGATAGTATGCATAGTATACCCCTCACCCTCGAATTAATCTTTATCAAAATCATGTTTACATCATGGAGGTCAATTAGTCTTTATCAAAAGCTTTAAGGGGTTGTTTGGTTCAAGCATATTGGAGGAATTCTAGGGAATTTGCATTTTAAATCACTTAAAGTATTGTGTTTGGTTGGGATAGTGGGGGCATTAAAATTTCTTTAAATTGCTAAAAGTGGGTATATTATAATTCTATTAATATGGAAGGCATTTAAATTTCTAACTGCACAAGTTGTAATCGTGGGTCCTACCAAGCAATAAATAAATGGATACTTCCAAAAAAAATTTGGTTAAATCTGCCAAATACTTGAAAAGGTGCATCATTGGTCCCACCATACAATAAACAAAACCAAAAATATGCATATACTTCTAAATATGTCGGGGCCCACAATATATTTTTAATAACTTAAAATTGTGCCAACCAAACAGGCATAATATTTTAAGGGGTAATTATGAGAATGCATCTTTTGCTCAAGGTGTCAACACTTTTTAGGAAAAAAGTTAGGGTATTTCCAAAATAGACTTTGAGACTTGCGACTTTTCTCTTCCAATCTAAGAGTGCCAAGTGTCCTAACACTTTTCTAAACCCAATCATTTTCGTACCTACTATTTATAGTCGACTTATATCCAGCGACTTTTTAAGATTCGAGCGATTTTTTTTTAAAATTTTTGAGAAAAAGTCAAACTTTAGAAAGTATTATTTTATTCCTTTGCTCATTCCCAATGTCGGCGACTTAAGCGAATTAATTTGAACGGTTTTTAACAAAATTGTACTTTTGTCTGTTATCTAATTTTTACACCATTGTAAAAATACTTTTTACTTAAGCGTTTTATTTTCAGCGCTTTTTCATATCGCATATCTTTCCTAAGCAATGAATTAGAATAACACATACATTAAAAAATACTCCTACAAGTCAATAACTATCCGTCTTCTCGAAATCCTGCAACAAAATGTTTCATATTCGGGTATGTATTTTTATGTTGATATATATAAATTGTTCGTATCTTTGTTTTTCCCCTAATTTATTTGAAATTAATCATGTTTAATAGTAGTTTTGCAACAACAATTGTGGTTATTTAAGTTAGCAAAGGTTTTAGATTGTGTTGGGGTTTGTAATTTATCCGTGTCGAGATGTGATTCTTTGTTGTTCTACCATTTTGCAATAAATGCATTAACCAATGAAAATATATTTGGTATTTGTTACAAAATTGTCTTGTGAGGCTTGGATGATTGAATGCGACTTTGTTACTCCCTTATATGTAATTAAGTAGAATATGTTTTTATTTTATTTTCTTTTATTTATTTATTTATTTAATTGTTTCATTTGTAGGAATATGAGGCGAAAATCATCATCAAGTAAACCAAACTACTTTTCTTTAATAAAATCCAAGTTGGATAAAAACAAAGGAAGTTGTTTCGTGGAACTTGTTTCGTAAATGGTTGGACCTTTCTTATTTTGACCACGAAGCACATATGATAGATTATATTTTACAAAACAATGTTATCCGAATGAAAATCATTATGATATGCCGATTGTATATTATATTGACGATTGTCCCTACATTTCGGTCGTCGAGTTTTCGCTTATCACCGGTTTTCATTTTGGAAAAGTAAGTTTTAAAAATATGGATCTGGACACCTCAATTTTATGTCAAGGGTTTTCCCAAACTTTCGGTTCAAAATTACAAACTTATATATTCTTGGCCTAATTGAGGATGAAGAGGCATTTGGTATCATATCGACGAAGATCACGATGCGTCTTTGTCTATTGTTAGCTTTGGAGGTTATCTTCATGGGCGATTATTGGTTCGAAGTTGATGTTTCTCTCATGCGATTAGTTGAAAACCTAGATGATTGGGATGCCTTCCATGGGAGAGCATATTTGGAGGCATTTGTATGATGAAATTTTGGATGTTTCGGATAAACACAAGTGGGATTTCCTTCAAGGTATTAACAAAGACCACAAGTTTGTTCCAACCTATAAACCGTCGGGATTCGTTTGGGCTTTCAAGGTTAATATTATATATATCAATATACACTGGATTCATTTTATGTATCAATATTTTATGTTATTATTTTTTATTGAAATTCCAAAATCCGTATAGATATGGATCTGGAGTCTTTTGAAAGAAGCATTCTATGGTGGAATAAAGTTCACGATATGATGCCAAGAGGAGTAAGCGTGGTCAAAGAATACACGCTTCAAAAGATCGATTATAAGTTTCTTTTGGAAAGGTAAAAGTAATATTTAAAATTTTCTTATTAATGCAATCTTTTTTCTACATTAATGCAATATTTTATTGAACATTATTATTTGATTTTTAAGGATTCCAATCTGTTAAAGAACTTACACCGACAATAGGCGAGAGGAGATCGATTGGTATATAAAGTTTACGGCATTTTCCATGATTACATACGTAGAACTCCACCAAAGAAAACAACACATCTTTACGACGAGTGGTTGAAGAAGATGGGCGCAGACGCAAACGTGGCAAGGCGAAAAAACATTTACCTATTATACACGGGGTGAGGCGTTATAATAGAGATCGGCATAACAGGATCGTGTTATTCTGAGTTAAATAAGCGTTTGTTCAAACTTGAGACAATTATTCGAGTTATTTAAGCGTTTGTTCAAACTTATAGACCCATCAATAATCACACGACTACGATAATAATATCGTCCCTTTTTCGGGTTCTTGCTCGAGAAAGAAATGGGGTAATATTTCCTTTTTTTCTTTTTCGTATATATACTTTGACATCATCGAAAGCGCTAGCGGTGGATTTCAAACCGCTAGCGGTGGTTTCATATACTCTAGCGATGGATACACAAAATTTACAAAACATGCCCTTCAAGTATCCATTATCGGGAACACGCTAGCGATGGATTTCAAACCACTAGCGGTGGTTTCATATACTCTAGCGGTGGATACACAAAATTTACAAAACAACCTTCAATTATCCATTATCGAGAACACGCTAGCGGTGGATTCAAAACCACTAGCGGTGGTTTCATATACTCTAGCGATGGATTGAAAACTTAATTTATCTTTCGATATATGCTTTTTATAAATACTTATTTTCATTCTTAGGAGAAATTGTAGTTAACTAATGATCTTGGCATCTTAGTGCAGTTTTGTGATGAGCTTAATCATGATTTTCTTGACTTGTTTGAGTCAAGTCGATCAACATTGATACTAGTTCATCAGCGGCTAGATGAAATTTCGATGGCGATCTTGCAAAGGTAATTTACAAAATCGGAAACAAGTGTAAAACCCTTTCCGTACCATAACATATCATAACGATAGGTTCTTTATAAGCGACAGAATTTATTATCCAAGAAGAATTAAGGTTGCGACATGAAGAATTAGAAAGTGTCCGGTTAAAGAGCGTGATTGATGCGACAAGAGAAGAGGTTAAGGATGGAAGAGGACAAGTTGATAATGAGGAAGAGGAAAAGAGGTTGCGGTATGAAAATGAATGAAAGAAAGGGAGAAGCAATCATGAACTCGGATCATATGAAAGCCGAGAGCGTGTTTTGCGGTTTCAAGAGGAGTGAACAACGTTCGGGTGAAGCTAATTCGTATTATTGGACCAAGGCATATCTTTGAAAAGAAAAGACGATGCTCTAGCTTACACGATCCGGATATGAGTGAAAACTTAAATTTGTCACGCCTTGGGTTGAGGTATGAAAAATACTTCTTGACAACCTTTTAAAATATATCTTGTTAATGACAATTGATTATAAGTTTAATCGTTTCATATACTAGGATCTTGCACGCTCCACCGATCTTTGTCAATGAGTTCATTTACAAATGAATTTGACTTAATTTCTTGGACAAATTGGACCGCTTAACTTCAAGTTTCCTTGGTGTGACGATGTGTGTGTGGATAGAAGGTTTTGGGAAAGTTTGGTTTGCTTAGACCCGCCTAGGAAAGGTTGGCTAAGGGATGAGGCAAGTACTCATACAACTGTACCTACATAATTGATTTCTTATAACGTTTATCACACTCATTCATGTTTCGAAATTTACAGCACATAGAGTTGTGGGTTAATTACTTTTGGCATGTTAGGCCCGATCGGTGATTGGGCGATGGTTAGTAGCTATTTTGTTCACCACATTTACAAAATTCTTTGCCGTTGTGGTATGCTAATGGTGAAAGATACTCTATTCCATGGTGCGGCGTTAAGCACGTAAGTAACGATATATATATATATATATATATATATATATATATATATATATATATATATATATATATATATATATATATATATTAATTATCTTGATTAGCTTTTGCCATATATTAATGTTATGTTTGTGACCCAAATGTTGTAGGTTTTCATGCCTATTAATGAAACTAATGCTCATTGGTGTCTTATGGCGTTTGGAGATGAACACCGGCATTGTTACCTTTTATGATAGCGGTCAAACTTTTGAAGAGGAATGGCGAGAGTTTTATATCAAACTAAGAGAGTGTTTACTGAGGTTTGGCTATTTATTCATATGTCATAAAATTAATACATAACCGTTTAACGAGTTTTAAAACATTAGATTTTTAAAAGCGATTGCTACTTTGTCCACAACTACAATTACACGAGGTCCTAGCACAAGCGCAAGTATTTGAGAAGAAAAGCATTGATCCGCAAGTTATTTCATTACATTTACTATCGTTGAACAAGTACCGAATCGGTAGGGATATTTGGTGATTGTGGTATTTGGGTATGTATTTTTTATACCGCTTGGCTTTTGGTCTATCATTGGATGTGAAGGATCGTATTCAAATTTGCGCTTTCATACCGTGAACAAATGGCTAGGTTTTTAAACACCGTGTTTCTGTTTAGTTATGTTCTAGTTTTGTTGATGTATTACTTGAAACAAATTGATAACCATATGCTCCTTGAATGGTTTTAATTTTGTATTCAACATGTTGTATTATATTGTTTTGTTCAAACTAATGTAATAGGATAATTAGAGGCTACAAATTTGTTTACTAGTAATATTTTTCTAAAAATAAAGCAAAAAAATAAGCACACACCAAATTATGGATATACAAAGTAGGGCAAACCCATGCATGCTACTTTACAAGTATTGTCCATTCGGTATGCATTATCCAACATGTAAACTAGGCGACTTTTTTTGGGCGAGTTTGACTATATCTTAGATATATCATTTGAGTATGGTTGTACTGTACTTTTTAGACACTTTTAAACTGTTCACTTTTTTGTACCTTTTGTATATTTTGTACCTATTATTAACCAAAACTAAATTTTATCTTACATATATTTTGTGTTTTTCAGACTTCTACTAACTATGGCATCACAAAACACAGAATCAAAGGCCTGTTATGATTAATGGTATCAAGAATGGCTGTAAGTTTGTCCATTTACTTTTTCTATGTTAAATTTTATCTTAAATATATTTTGTTTTGCTGAATTATTTCCATTGTTACATAGAATCTCTGAAAACAGTCAAGATCTTGGGTTTGATGTTTATCATGGCAGTCAGTTTTTTTTTATCCCTTAAGTTATTTAGGTGGAGATGTTTTACATTTGAGGTTACCTAGGTTGAGTAGGTTATCGTATTCTCAAATATGTGACATCTTGTTGAAAGAAATTAAGGAGGATATTTGGGCTTGGTATTTTGTCTTCCAAGTAGTAGTCCGGAGGAAGGTTGACCCTTGTAGAAGGTGATAATGATGTCAAAAGCGTATGACATGGCTGAGCTCCATGGTCTAGTTGAGATCTATGTTTGTCATCAGCCACAAGTTCATTTAGTTAGCTACTATCACAAGAACCTGTCTTTTGATTCCTCAGACGATGAACTACATTTAAAATTAAAAGTCACGAAAAGAAAAAAAAAAAACGTCGACTGTCTGTCGTTTGAAGAACTAATGGCATGGGAAGAAGAGGAAAAAAATTCACCAACCTACCTTAGGACACCTTATATGAAGCCTTTTGTTGAAGCTAGTTTATTCAGAGGAAAATCTGAATTTGGTGGTATTAATGACCTTGAATACATTCCTCCTTGTTTAAGGACTACAATCTGACCTTATGTGTCGAATGTAACACCCCAACCCGACAAGGGTAGAAGTGTCACATTCTGGTGTCATATCAGAACATACAAACAAAATTTTATAAACGAAAGCCTTAAAGAAATGAAGTACCAAGTCATATAGACGAATGACTTATAAGGAAAAATACAAAATCCCATATGTCGAAATAAAATGAAATCTCCAAGCGATAGCCCAACAAAATAAATCCAAGTAATAAGGTATCTAGGGTTGGTCCACTCAAATAATCCAACTCTCATTATCAAAGCCCATCTTCAAACCTAACACCGCCGCGGGAAAAGAAATGCTGGTGAGCTTAAAAAGCCAATGATATAACAAAGCGAAAGCTAAATAAAAGCGTAAATACGAAATGAAACAAAGGAAGCGGATAACAAAGTCGCGTGAAATGAGAACAATGAGTCAATGAGGATCTGCGAGAACACAATTATCTGAGATATCCAAAGCACATAAAACAAGGAGAACGAAGAAAAGCAAAGCATCGATGACATATAAACAAGCACATATAAACCAGACATACTAGAAAATAAACATAAGCAACATAGCAGGCGTCGCATACACACAACATATATCGCATACAATCAATTCGAAATCGGAAAACATACAAGCCAAACAGATATCTACGAGAGCGGGCAATTAATTAAATAAGTGAGCATGGCAATTCACACGGTCAAAACCCTTAATTGAAAACATAACTTGACATCATAACAGTGGAAGTACTAACATCGGTCAACACATGGCAGTCACACATAATAAGTAGAAATACAGTATAAAGATATAATTAAATGAAGTAGGGACATAGCAGGGCAATTGAACACGTTAACAAGCCAGACATCATAAAGTTGAACCATTTACCCAATCAAACCGTAGCATAAACAGAAATGCAAACATGGCAGGTCAACCACAAGCAGATAATGACACCACGGATAGTCATAGTCCACGAGATTAATCGAACGAGGTACAAAACATAAACAGATCAACAATCGATTTCACACAAGCACGGTTACTAGACAAATCAAAGGATCACATAACGAAGAGATAGCATATCATCGATGACAACAGTAAATCTTATATCGCATACATACATATCATACGAGTAAGCAGTAGTCACATAAACATGAATATCATAATCAAATCCAATAACATATAATAACCCGATGCGTGAATGGAGCGATAATCGGAATTAACGAATGAGAGTGTGATGGATCAAAGCAATGGAATATATATATCTTGATAATAGAGTGAGTCATATAAAGTCTGGATAAAGATAATCAATACAGAATATGATGCGTTGGGAGATACATAATGTACAATATGGGTATATCAATAGTGTAAGGTCTGTCAGAATCCATCCCGAGCCAACAAAACAAACCAATATCAATAGTGGCAATAGTCGCCAATAGTATCCAATAGTAGCCATTGCATTCGGAGGGTGACCTCGAATACCAAACCAATATGAGGAGACCTCGGTAACTGTGGAGTAGCTAGCTCCCAAAATGTGAGGGGTGTATTGCACACACGCACCGCATCACCAAAACAAATCATATCATATCAAATACAAATCAAAACAAATCTAGGATGCATCCATACGCCCGCAAAAAAATAGTGGCCATACAATATATCCAAGCGCGCATAATCAATACAAAATGGGACGGTGTGGAACATCACTCAACCACACTAAAGTCATGTCATTGGTGCATTAATGACACGGACATGGAACCCCATGCCTAGTTAATGGCTCGGGTATCAATCGACAGTCAAAGTGTACAATATAGAGTTTAATCAATATCAAAGGTCCAATATTAGCAGTTCACAAATCAAATCAATAGTCCAATATCAATGGTTCAATTAGCAAAGGTCCAATAGCAAAGGATCAATATCAAAGGTTCAAAAGCAAAGGGTCAATATCAAAGGTTCAATAGCATAGCAAAGGTTCAATATCAAATTGGCAAGAGATCAAAGATGCAAAGAGATCATGAGAAACCTTATGAGAAAGGTCAGAATATATGTACCTTATTCGAAGCAATCAACAATGAAAGTAAAGTCAAGAAATGAGATCAATCACGTCGCCCAGAACCTATATGAATTAGATAACGTTCTATAAGAATCAGAAACACTCGTTTAAGACGGCTTTCCATTTTTAGCAAGTTTCCCATTTTAGTAATCTTTCCATTTTAAGCACTTTCTATTTTAGGAAACTTTCTATTTTAGGTGAGTTTCTATTTTAGTAACTTTCCATAATTAGCGTGTTTCCATATTTAGTAAGTTTCCAAAATTAGCAGGTTTCCATATTTAGTAAGTTTAGTTACTTATCTCAAGTTAAATAATAAAAATGAGTGTTATTATGATATAAGGACCATTTATGACAAGTTACAAAAGTTTAGGGTTTAAAATGTCAATATTGCAAAGTATAGGGTTAAAAGTGTAAATATAGTAAGTTTACTCATTTTACTCATTTAATCCATTTAGTTAGTATATTAACAAGTTAATCCATCAAGTTTCATAATTTACAAAACAACCCCTTCATTTTATTAAATCGTCATAAAACATTATAAACCCTAGTTTTTAGGTTATGATTAACGAATCCGTTCTAAACCATTTTAGCTCGATTAATACAAGATTACAAGAATCCTTATGTGATATCATATACAATTCGAAACATCCTTCATCCAATTCATTTTATACGCCCCATATGAAGATCAAAACACCCTCGTAAATCATTCGTTAACAATTCCATTTATCATATACGTAATCATATTTTCATAAACTCATTAAACCCTTTAACAATATATATATGTGTCGACTTATATGAAAGACTCAAAATCAATTTCGTATTCATATTCATATCACATATGTCATTCGAATTATATAGAATTAAAATCAAGGTTTTATGTATTCATGTTTCATCATTTTATGTGACAACATATACTTATGATTTTATGTGATTCATATTCATATTACAAGCCCTAGAATCATATAAGTGCCACGAATTGATTAAGAAACAAAGAGGAATAGATTAAGAATGATGATACGTTACCCTAGTAGCGTGTACGAGACACGAAAACAAGAATCAAACCAACACGATCACACCAATCCTTCCCTTGGTTAAAATACCCCACGGCCACAAATAAACACCCACGTCCAAGCTCCAATTCGACCCAAACACAATCACTACGTCCACCAATCGATTACCCACGATCACGAGCCTCCTAGGAACACCTTTGCTTGATGGATTTTCGAATGAAATTGGAGAATTTTAATGGGTGCCGCCACTTATGAATAAGAGAAAGAGAGCTAGGGTTTCTTGTGTTTTTGAAATGAAATGGAATAGGATAAATGAGATTTAATGTTGATTGATATGGTGAGTGATTTTAGGCCTATATGGCCGGCCATTATGGGGGATCAAAGACCATTTCATAAACTTTCCATCTTATTATTTTACAATGTATATAGTCTTGTTTCAAGTACAAGTGAATTGTGTACTCATTGAAATGTTTATGTGATACTTATAGTTTATTTATTTATGTTCTCTTTAATTTATATCATAAGTTACTTATTTTCATAATGTGGGAATATTATTAATGATATAACTTGTTAAATGATGTTGACGTGTTTCCCGAGTTGGTAAAATTTTAAGTTGGAGGGCAAAATTGTCATTTCACGCGATTTGAGATTTTAGGGTTTTACATCGAATGACTTTGAAGATTCTTGGACACATAAGTCAACTGTTACCGAGTGTTTGTCAAACGAACGTGGGTTCGAGATTAGTCCGTTAAGAGGTAAGAACCTTTTTAACGACTTTGAGGCTGCTGATAATCATGACCTTCAGGATCCACATTCTACTAGTTTACTCCCATCTATTCAAAACATCCCTTTAAAGTGTAAGAGGCTTTTTACTGATATTGATGGCCTTCCTACAGTTGGAAGCTCTACAGTAGTTCAATATGTGTCCAAGAATAGTCGTTTTGAAACTAGTACCTTGAAATCTAGGAGATTATTTGATGAATTTGAAGCAGTTGGTAGTAATCAATCTGATGATATGAAGGGTGATGAGGCAATCGGTTTGGTTAATGATCAGTGATAGTTGAAGATTCCACGGTGATGGTTCCATGTCATACCCAAATTCTTCCGATCCAAGTAATTCAAGGTATGATGAAGGCTACCATGTGGTAGTTATTTGATCTTCGGTGGTATGTACCACGCTAAATAGTTTGTATTTTGTTCCTTTCCATGCATGATGACTAGTTAGTGTATGTTACAAACTACACTAACTAGTCATCATGATGAAACAATTTATTTTCGTTATGTGGTGAAGGCTAGTTAGTGTATGTTACAAACTAGTATGTGATGATGGTTCTACTACCATGTATGTTACATTGCAATTATTTTGATTAAATATGCTGATGTCTATCGGCTACAAGTATCTCGATAACAAAACTACAACAATCATCTCAATAAATTATTTCATAGATAAGATTTTCAACACAACCATTACATTATTAAATTTTAGACTCATAACATTTTTATTCAACCATTACATCCATTCAAACAAGATCTTGCTAGAACCACATCCTTCTTGATTGCTTTCCTTTCCTTGAGTTTTTCAAAGAACTCTTCCGAACTTTAATCCTTTTTGCCAATGCCTTAACTTTTTCTGGTGTAATGCCATCTTGGTTCTCCTTACCCGTGACATCACCATCTAGCTTTTTATTCTCAGATAAGTCTAAAGCCATTGTGGATTGTTGTATGTGTGCTATCAAATTGTCATCAGCATCCTTTTTCCTGTTTGGCACTTGTTCATAATTACCTTTTCCAGATAAGTTCAAAGCCATAGTGGATTGTTGTATGTGCACTATAGAATTTACTGTATTTATGCTTATTTTGTTGACTTGTGTTTAGGCGGGAAAATTATTTTGGCGGGAGAATAGATAAGCGAATTTTTAAGCGATATAGTCTGAGCGACTTTTTTAAAGCGATTTATGATACACTAAAACCTTATCTTTTAGCTATTTTGGCCACATCCAATTTCTACCCGACCAAAACCCTTGCTTTTTCGTCTAATGTCAATTTCGTTCAATTATTAAAATTGAATTTCTCAAAGGTTCGTGATCCTTTATTGTCATGGTCCCCATATCAATATTGATCGTATTTTATGTTTGAATATTCATTATCAAAATTTTAGAATTAACTTAACTTTACATGCTTGTAATTGTTTATAAGGTAATCATGGCCATCGAGTTTGTGGTGCGACCAAACATAACTTTTACCACAGGTTTCTTGAGCTTCCTCGATTTCTTGACCGTGCTTTTAATGGGAATCGCCATTTATATTTAAGCGGAATACAAAGACAACGGAAGAAAGTAAGGATTGTTGCTCGGTTAGGAGGTCCCATTAGGATTGTAGGTAACAAATGGGTAGAATTTGTTCATGAAAACATGTATACGGATGTTCATATGTTACACTTTGTTCAAGAAGGTGATTACTCTTTTTACGTTACTGGCTATGATTCTAATGGGTTGGAAGTTGAGGAATATGCTGGTGTAGAAAGTCTTCATATAAGGTTTCAGAGTTATCGGCTGCCATACCCTCAATTTCCACAGGTTATTTATAAGAAAAAAAAATTTTGTTTACGTTTTTTTTTAAATAAGTGTATTTTATTACTGTATATGTTATAATTGTCAATCAACAGATGGTGTTTCAGACATTGCCCGGTAATTTTCTAGATGGTATTGGGTTGCAAGGTACTATTTTTGTTGTTGTTGAAGGAATGGAGTTTAATGTGGATGTTACTTGGGGCTATGAACGAGGTCATGATCCTCGTGCTTTGTATGTTATGGATGATGAGATGTGGTCGACTGCTCTTCAATATTCCGATATTGAATTTGGCGATGTTATTGTTTTTACTAAATTGGAGAAGAATAGGTTGAATATAACCGTGTTTGGTTTCGATGGTGGGGCAAAGATACAGGGGCAGTTTCTTGGTGTGACGCAATTGTTTTATCCACAAAATTATCTTGAAAATGAAGATGGAGGTAGGCTTGAAATCTCATAATCATATTTAGTAATATCATAACATTTATCTTTAACATTTATTTTGATATTTTGAAACGGTGATGAGCGAATGCAACACATTTGCCAATGGATTGGTCACCTTGATCATTTTGGTGAGCGAATCGATGTCTTTCTGGAAGGTCTCATGAAATTCTTCCGTTATGTAAACTTGTAAGTTTGTGTTTTGTGTGTACTTTTTGTCTATGCATTTATATAATTTTATATAATTTATGTAATTGTTACACACGGGACATTCCGGACCATTTTCTTCACAAACATCCTATGCATTTTATCAAAATGCACTTTTAGGAATGATGAAGTCGAATACATGATGCAAATTCAGATTGAGTATCATAGAGACAATCCATACCGGGTGAATCATGTGAATGCATTAGGTGACCTGACGTACTTTTTGAAGATTGTGAGTTTGAGCATGGAAAGATGATAAGGTTTAAGTTCATGTATGTAGATTGTTATGATGGTTTGGTGTATCCTGCTTTCCATATTTGTTAGGAAATCGTATAAGGTTTAAGTTGATGTATGTAGATTGTTATGACATTTTAACTATTATTTCTTTATTTATTTTTTGGGTTACATGAAAAACTTTCGGTGGTGGTTGTGTATATACTTGTATTCGATTGATTTGTTTAGACTATTACAAATTTTAACGAGTTTATGGTAAGGACTTTCAACATGGCCATTTTATGCGCCAGATAGCGGTTAGGCGGTCAACCCTTTTATCGTGAGGAGTTTCACAACACAACCATTTTGTTGTAATCCTTCATATTAGTGCATAAGACCACTCAAGGATCATGTAGACCAAACGAAAAAACATTTCACTAAAATTTTCTCTCTGATATACTTTCAACACAACCATTATGTTGTAATCTTTCATATTAGTGCATAATATCACTATTTTCGCCTAGGTTTGGTTGATGTAATCTTGGTCAACAGATTGGAGTGTGGTTGGTGTATCCACTGCTAGGACATTTCAAACCATCGCTAGAGTTGATGAAACCATCGCTGGAAGAATGAATTCAATGCTTGAATTAAACCAACGCTAGTAGTGTTGTTTAACCACCGTTAGTATATTGTAATAAGCGCTAGCGACTTTTAGGTGTGAAAAAGGCTGAAACCGAATAAGCGACTTTTTCGTGTAAATATTAAAGCAAAATTTTTTAATCGACGTTCTTACATTATATACATTGACAACTGTAAAGTACTATCACATTTCCCAAAATATTCGGAGCGACTTTTTAAAAGCGCCTTTATTCAATTTAGCGATTTATGATACACTACTACTTTGTGTTTTATCTTTTTGTGCCCACATTCACTTCCTACCGACCGTAACCCTAGTCGCTTAATAATCTAATTCAATCATCATTTCGTTCAATTATTAAAATTGAATTGTGCGAAAGGTTCGTGATACTTTATTGTCATGGTCCCCAATATCAATTTTGTCTCTATTTAATGTTTCAATATTCGTACCTAATTAGGGTTTACATTTAAAATTATATATATATATTTTAAAGTATTTTATTTTACGTGTTCCTGTAACAGGATGGCACCTAGTTGGACTTCAGATCCTCGTTACCTATTTGACGTTCATGTTTTGGGGGAGTTTTATTCCAACCGCTGAGGTATGAAAATGGGGCGTTTTTATTCGAGTGTGTCCAAGGATAGGAAGGTGGACTATAGTAGTATGTGCCAAGATCACGAAAGAACATCTTGAGCTAAATTTCCATTCGTTGTTTTTCTTTACCACAATGTCAATTAGAGGTAGGATTGAAACTAATAGAGTGTGATAGGGATGTGGGCGCCATGTATGACCTTGCGATCGATATGGGAATTTAATGATGTATATGGCACATAATCCCCAAAACTTATTTGATTTTATTATGAAAATCTTAACTTTTATGATTAAAGATGATTATACAACCAAATTGATTATACATGGAAGAAGATTAAAGATGCAAGCAATATGACATATGATGAGCTTATTGTCTTGGGTGAAAAAAAAAACCTTATTGATGTTGATGTCGATATGTCTCATAGCCATAGGGATGTAGTTGCTAAGCCTAAGGTTAAGCGTAACTTGGTTTTCATTGAAGATCAAGATAAAGCCTTTGCAGCAATCGATAAAAAATTAAGGTGGTGCAAAAAAAAAAAAAAAAAAAAAAAAAAAAGGCGAAGTCGATTAGATGCTACTTTGTGACACATAAATCTAATAAACCAAAGCGATATATGTGTCACAAAGTAGCATTTAGCGCCCTGTGAATATCGCCGCTTTTTGTATTTTTATAGCGTACACTTATATTTTACAGTGCGTCAAAGTTACCAATTAATTCATATCACACTTACCACGGGACACGATCCATATCGATTATACTTTTTTTTGATGATGTAGGTTATGTTTTCAACACTACGTTACAAAGCAAAGATATCAAGGGAGCAAGTTATAACACAGGTATGTTCCCACAAAAGTACTTAGACAAACATAAATAAGTAAGTGGGTATATTAAAATATCCAAAAAAATTAACCTTAATAGGTTTATAAAACATCCATAAGCATAAACATAAACTTTATACATTCCTAACCATATATTAAACTCAAAAGACATATGAAAACACGGAAGAAACCGATTCAAGACACCATAGACTTGAGCTTCTCAATGAATGACATAATCTCCATTGTTCGCTCGCTTGTTCACAACCTTCACCAACATGTTTGCAATGTCTTCCAAATCCTCATTTTGCAAAATATTCAATCTGGAAATACTTTGCACACCGAATCAAAGGGATACAAAAGCTTCGACTCGCAATCACGAAATCCTCTCAAAGAACACGAGCCCTAATATCTTGGGCTTTTTGGTTAATTCGCCATTCCACCCTAGTGACAAGAACCTCCTACGAAACTTCTCCACCATCATGTCTCTAACGAGACTAGAACCAAAGCAGAGAACTAACTCCTCATAGAAAGGCATTTTTGTAGTTAAATCTGCTTCGTCCATCATTTTCTTCTTTTGTTATTTTTTTTTACCAAAAAAACAATTAAAATTTTCCTTTGGTTTATGTGTGTTTTTATATGAGTTATAAGCTCTTTTGATTTGATAGCCACACATAGTAATTATGGCCTTTTGACTTATAAGCCATTTTGATTTGATAGCCAACTTGAACCAAAATAAGTATAGTATACTACTTGATGAATTTGTTTACTTGAGGAAATGTTGAACCTTTTTTTTCTTTAATTTGACAGGTTTCCATGCCTCACAGTAATCGTGACATTAGGAGACGGGTTTAAACATATTGCAAACGTGCATCGACTCAGAATAGTTGTGTAGCTAAATTGTATATTCGACAATTGTATTTAGGTGGCTTAAATTTATGTCTTTATTTAGTTCCCTTACTTTTAAATTGCTAAGCGAATATTTTACCTAGTTTTTTAAACAACTTTTTTAAGCAATATTTTTTAAGCGATATTTTTTAAGCAATAAACTTAAAAGCGATATATTCTGAGCGACATTTTTAAAAGCGCGTTTTTTCTTGTTAGCGATTTATGGCCACTATCACACCGACCTCTGACAAGAACTCTAGCTAATTTCAATTCTAAATTTAGTTACAAGTCAAATGCAAATCTTTTTTGTTTACTCTATTACACAACAATAAGAAAAGTGTAAAAGTATTATCACACAAACCAATGTATCATGTAGAGTACTTTCACATAAACCGATGTATTCTGAGCGACCTTTTAAATGCGCCATTTTCATCTTAGCGATATATGGAAGCTAAACCCTTTTACCCAACCAGAGCTCTACCTAATTTCAATTATAAAATTTAGTTACAAGTCAAATGCAAATATTTTTTTGTTGACTCTGTCACACAACAGTAAGAAAAGTGTAAAGTATTATCACACAAACCAAAGTATCATGTATAGTACTTTCACATAAACCTGTGTATTCTGAGCGACTTTTTAAATGCGCCATTTTCATCTTACCAACCTAGACTGACTAGACAAACATATTATGTTTTAATAACAAAAAATTGGATACAAGGATTTATGTGGTTGCTATTTTATTTTATGTTTTTATTTTAATTATGTCTATTATGCGATATAATTTTTCTTTTTTAATTCAACGTCAATGTAGGTTGATTAGTAAAACACAAAGACAAATAAGATTAATAAGATTGACAACGACATAAACAAAAGTAAATACACTTAACTAGTACATCAACACATAACCCACCATAACCCACCATAACTAACCTAAATCAAAGATTTACATAACCTAAATGTTGGAATCACTCCTAGACCTAAATCAAGTGTTAGTAATTTACATGTAATAGTTAGCTTAATTATGGCCTTTATGTTTGTTATTAGCCTTAAGCTTATGTAGAAGGCCCATGAGCTTAGGCCCAAGCCCATAAAGGAAAGGAAAGGAACTAGGAGTGTTGCCCTAGCTTCCCTCCTATAAATACTCTTGTAAACCTTCATTTGAAGGTTGTTTGTTCAAGCTTTTCTTTCACTACATAATCTACGCATAACTGTCTTAGTATAACGTGTGTGTGTGTTTGGTTTACTTGTTCAATCGCCTTAATCTCTTTCTAGTAAGCTTGTGTTGTAAAACTAGTGACCTAACAGTGGTATCAATCGCCAAATAGTTGGGTGAACACTTTTGTTTTGAAGTTTTGGTTTTTGATCTTACGCGTAAAGAAGACGTGTTCTTTGGTTCGCTTAAAAACTTGTTTTTTACACTTTTTAATCCAAGATTCTTGTACTTTCAACGTTTTAAGGTGTTAAAATACTTGTTTTTGGCAAAAAGTTTCAAACTTTACGCGTGGATCTAAGTTTTTGAGCTTGTTTTTGTTCGTGGGTGAAGTTCTACGTGTAACCCGTTTAGCCGTTTTGGTTCATCAAGGTTCACACTTTTGTGGTATTTTGGTACTATCAACGCTATTCCATAACAAAAATCTGGTTTAGAAACAAATTTAGGCATTATCATTTTTACGAGTAATCCTACGCGTAGCAAAACCCTAAAACTACGCTTAAGGTTATCCTTGGTTTGATCTTCGTTTTCGTGGTTTACTCCGTGTTTTCTTGCTTGGATAAGCCTGAAAATACGTCGACTTTTGATATCTTTTGCACTGTGAAGTGTAAAAGATCACTTGGGATAAAACCCTAATTTACGCATAAGCATAAAGCTTACGCCGTGAAATCCCACGATAAGATTATTCTTACGCATAAGCCTAGTCTTACGACAAGGTAATCCTATGCCTAACTTTCTACGCCTAACTTTGTGTCACGCCTAACTTTAGAGTCTTTTCCATACTTACGCCAGAAGCTAAAACTACGCGTAACTCTCTTTGTTACGCGTAACTTTGGTGTTTTATGCATAAGTTCCACTTGGTTTCTTGTGATTTCTACGCCTAAGGACACTTCATCAATAAAGGTTCATTCGACTACAAAGATCCATTTTACCAACACAAGTTTTCAACATGTCACAACCATCATACTCTAACTATTTCCTTACACTTATTCTCAACGACAACAACAACTAAGTCCACAACATCAACAATGGAATCAACAACAAGCAATTTATCAACAACAATTTAATCAACAACATACTCCACAACTTGGAGCAATTCCTCCACCACAAATGGTTCAAACACCGCCAAGTCTTCAAGTTCAACCCTACACAAATGACTTCAATCAACATCCATCAAGGAACACTATGAAGGAACCCACTTGGTTTGCAAAGATGTGTGAAGCTTTAAGCGACCAACAATCAAGTCATGAGGTCGGATCACTTGATAGAGCTCCAATGCTCACTTTAGAAACTACGATCAATGGGTGATAAGGTTCTTTAGGTTTTGTGATATGAAAGCCACATGGAAAGTTCTTAAAGAAGGTTATCTTGGAAGGTTCATTTGAGATGCCTCATCATCATTGTACCGGAGATCCTAATGCTAATCCACCAAGAGATGAACAAACGAACATTGCTATCATTGCGTAATTTAATCCTCAAGAACTTCTACACTATGAAGTGATGAACTTGCAATGCAATATATCCTTTTAGGATTACCTAACCCAATTCTTCAAGTGTTCATGCTCAAAATACCGCAAAGGAAATGGGACCATATTCATCTTCTTATGGAAGGATCTCAGACTCAATCAAGAGGATATGGAATCCAAAATTTACTTGGCTTATGAACACTTTATGATTGAACCCGAGAGACACTAGAGTCTTATCATCATAGATTTTCGACATCATCAATGATTTGGATAAACACAACATCATCATGCCAAGAATTGCAAAGAATACTAAGTTCCCGAGTAGTCTTGGTCCCGAATGGGAGAAGTATGTCATTTTTCTCCGCTGCGAAGAATATGCATCATTCTACATATGGATTGTTGTACGATTACTTGAAGCCTCATGAAAAGGAAGTTGATCGAAAGGATTCTCCGTGCTCAAATTGCTCCACCTACACATCCGGAAAATCAACAACTTGCTTTATATGCTCAACAAAGTTATCCTCCTCAACAAGCAACTCAACCAACCGCCTCGGTCACACCAAACGATCAATCACAAGAACCTCAACAAAATCAATTGGTTCCTTAGAACAACAACAATGATCAAGCACTTCATAGTCAAACTAGTGAGGAATCCGATCCGCTCAAGCATTGCAATGTGGATTTGTTATGATTGCTAATGCTTTTAACCGTTATACCAACAAATCCAACAATCGTATTCGCTCCTCATCCAATACACGAAATCAGTCATTGTCAACAATGGACGAGTTGAAGTTCGTAATCGTGGTTATGGTTGTCAAATGGGAGGTGGTCAAGGGTTTAATGCTATGGGTAGGAATAACAACAGAGCTCAAGTGGTGGAACAGAAATGCTCGAATGGGTTGAATGGTCTTCGATGCTACAACCGCAATGAGAAGGGACACTGGCTAATGCATGCCCAAAGCCAAGGACTAGGGCGGCTTATTTCAAAGACGCTCTTCTTTTGGCTCTTAAGGATGAAGTCGGTGGATCTCTCACAAAAAGAACAGAGCTTTATGGCGAATGCACTCGATGATGATATGGAGGACTTGCAGCCAATGCAAAGCAGTTATGTTGATGGCTAATATGCATGAGTTACACATGAGTGAAACAGCCCAGTAGATGACATCGATGGCTTGTCTCGTGTACCGAACAAACCATCATCATATCTCTCGAACTAATATCTCCGCTAATATCCGAATCCGCATGGCTCGATCGCTCAAAATGAGTCAACTACATCTCATTCGACAATTTTCAAATAAACCACAGAGTTACATTTGACGATCAAGATGACCTTATGGTTTCCCTTGATAATCAAATTGACTCCGTGGTTGTACTTGAGGATCTAAATAATGATCATGTTGTGACTCACGTTGAACAAGCCGAACTTTTGCCTCATCCAGATTTTGCTCGTTTAATTAAAGACCATCAAATCAAAATGGAGGAATGTTATGCATTAAATAAGGACTTAAAAAGCAAAAATGCACTGTTAACCAAGGATTTTGAATGTTTAAAAATGCAACTCAACTTTTTCAAAACTCAAGAAAACCGTGAAAAAGGTTTTGAAGCCGCTTTAAATCTCATCAAACGAAAAATATTTAGAGAGACAGATCGTGATCTAGCCGCTCAAGAATGCTTTGTTGTCCGAAATAGAACAACCTCAAACATGAACATAAAATGCAAATTAACGCCTTACCTTGGAAAATCAAAAGCTAAGACTAAGTTGTTAACTTGTCAAAAATAGTTCTCCGCATACAAAAAGCATTCAACGAATCGGGTAGATGACCTTCTTGAAGAAATTATCGGCTTGCAATGCAAACTTAAAGAGTTTAAAACTATTGTTTATAAACATGGTGAGTCAAGAATCGCTATTGAAAAGTTTACCTTAAAACCCGATCCAAAAGGATATGGACCAACTCTTGCCGACATAAACCAAAGCTTTCAACCAAAACATTCAAACCAAATCCAAGTTTCCAAAGGTAATATAAAATTGATAATCCTCATATGAGTGTTGTTGAATATCATCGTCAAGAGGAATTAGATGCGTAAGACGAGAGTCGATCAAAATTAAAAACCGTTGTTTACAACAAACCTTTAATTATTCAAAACCGGTCACTTTTGTCACACCAACGGATTCTTCTAACACACCAAGGGTTATCATCAAAACACCGAGTCTTCTAATGTTAATCCCCAACCGATTATGCACAAATTTATGGTCCTTTACCTTCCATCGTTGAAGTAAACTCAAAACCGAAAATCGCAAAATTTTAGATATTTTGATATTTTCATGGCCGACCTCAAAAATTTAGAACATGAGATAGAATATCATTTTGAAATCAAAGTTCAACACTTTCAATCGCCTCGCGCGAGAACAAAGAGACATTTTTCGAAAAATCTTTTACCAAATGTTAAAATTTTGAAAAATTGTGCATTGTCTTGGGAACGGACTTTCATAAGGAACTTGGAGTCATGAAGGTCATTTTCGAGAAAACTCAAACATCTATTTCTAATACTAAACGTAAAAAGAAAATGTTGAGAAAAGATGTTGATCGACTCTTGAAAGATGTTATCTGTGTTGATATCCATAATGTTGTGTTATTCTATTCTTTACCACATGCATCCGATTATATCTCTCGCGATAATGTTGACTCGTGGTAACTGCTGAAAATACCGATAAGGTGCTTCAAATCGAGTCTTTAAAAGTCGAAAATGAACGATTACTTAACGAACTTTACAATGCAAAACGTCGTCTTAATTGGTGTCAAAAGATATTCACAATCAACAACTTGGGTTTCAAAATAAAATCGCCAGCTTGCGTGAAAATCTTCCGATCCTAAATTTGAGCAATCGGATGATCAAAACATGTCTTTGAAAGGTCAAATCTCAAAATATGAACAAGAACTTGTAAAAGTTAAACAGAATATGGTGTCATATTTGATTTACTCAATAAGACTCGTCATGAAGCATCAAACGAACTTGATCACTATCTTACTCACACTAGAGAAGTCATGAATTTTGTTGGTAATATTCGCTCGAAAATCAAGATTTGATTCACACTATCTCTAAGTTAAGAGAAATGTTAGGAAAGTATGAACAACTTCCGCCAACCATCATTAAGAGATTAGCACCGTAACACTCAAGAATCGTGAACCTAGAACCACTACGCCAAATCACAAGTTGCTAACGTGCTTCTTTCTCATCGAACAGAATAGTTGCGTTTTTCCAAACGTCCGCACTTCACAGCCTAGAGCACTCAATCAAGAATAGGAAGTTGCACCTAAGAAAAGATCAATAAGGAATGCTAAAGTAGAAGAACACCCTAGGAATATGAATAAGACTCAAGTTTCCTCCACTATAGATATTAAGGCTCTGCAAATGTAATAGAAATAGTGATGTAACGAATGCTAAACCGTTAAGTACTTTTGATATTCAATCGATGCACCTTGTGTTATTTGTCGAAAAGTATGAATTCGATTGTCATGACAAATGTGTTGCTAAAGCTATAATCTCTCATTTACGGAATCCTAAGAATCAAGATACCTCTAGGCCCACTAATCATTCTAAGTCCGTGCTTGGTAGACCGCCTTCTTTAGATTCTAAGGCAAGCATTGCAGTCCCCAGAGCTCCGCCACCTCCTAAGAATGTAGTACCACCTAGTGCATTCACAAAGACTAAAGCAAACAGAGTTATAGATGGCGAAATGGATATATAACACATTAGGTTTTAAATGGATGCCTAAAGTTATTAATGTGTGTATGCCTACTATCATCGCTCCGTAACCTCTAACATTTCGGGTTCCACATCTACTTCTATTCCATCCGTGTCGTCTGTGTAATGCAGTGATACAAATCATTCTTTGATTGTTGATAGCGGATGTTCCCGACACATAACACGCAACCTTAAATCGTTATCAAACTTTATTGCAAAGTTCATTGGCAATCACGATTCGGAATGATCACTTTGCGCCTATCATGGGCTACGAGACTATATCAATGGGAACATCAAAATTAGCGGTGGTTTACTATGTGGAAGGCCCTCGGTCACAATCTATTTTCAAGAGGTCGGCTTTGTGATGAAGATTTGTAGGTTGCTTTCGTGGAGAAAACTTGTTTCATTCGTGATCTACAAGGAAATGACCTTATGTCCGCTCGTAATTCTAGTCTCTACACTATCTCTATGCAAGACATGGTTGCTTCATCTCCCATCCGCTTACTTTCAAAGGCAACATCAACAAAATCCTGGCTATGGCACCGCTGCTCATCACATCTAAACTTTCAAACCATCACCAACCTTGCTCGACACAAACTAGTTGAAGGTCTCCCACGATTCCGGTATTCAAAAGATCACCTTTGCTCACCAGAACAAGGAAAAGCACTCGTGCTCATTTTCCTTCAAAGGTGGAACACACCTCAAAGATGTGCTTCATCTTCTTCACATGGATTTGTGTGGCCCAATGTGCGTGCAAACGATCAATGGCAAACGCTACATCTTAGTAATTGTTGATGACTACTCACAATGGACTTGGGTCTACTTTCTTCAAGGAAAGACCAAGCTCCACAAATGATCATCACCTTTCTCACGAAAATTCAAGTTCAACTCCGAACACCGTCCGCCAAATAAGAATGTATAATGGAACCGAATTTGTTAACCAAACCCTTCGAGAATTTTATGAGAAAATAGGAATTCAAGATCAAACATCTATTGCACGACACCGTAACAAAACGGAGTTGTTGAAAGACGAAACCGAACGTTAGTGGAAGCCGCAAGAACAATGTTAATCAATGCTAAACTTCCAGACACTTGTCGGGCGTGTCGATTCATCGCATGCTATACTCAAAACAGCTCTATGATCACAAAACGCCACAACAAAACACCTTTCGAGCTTGTCCACAACCACAAACCGAATCTCAAACACTTTCATGTATTTGGATCCCTTTGCTATCCGAATAATGATCGTGATGATTTTGGAAAGCTCAAAGCCAAAGCCGACATTGGAGTATTTATTAGATATCGTGAGAATTCCAAAGGTTACCGAACTGAATCGTCGTACAAAACAGTGATGGAAATGATTCATGCTCATTTTGATGAACTTACGGGATGGCTTCGAGTATAATAACTTAGAACCCGGTCATAACCGCTTAAACTTCCTCAACCCCATCATCACCGAACAAAGCCCCCACCACTCACAACAAATGGAAAGGTTATTTGTCTCGATGTTCGTGACGATATTGATGATCGTCCTCCGTGTATCCGTTGTTTCACCGCACAACCCGATAATATTCCTATACCGATACACTGCTACAACAACTATCGTTGAAGAAGCACCACCATTGACTCCACCACAACAGCTTGAACAAACCGCTTCCAACAATGATGAACCGGTGATGACATTCTCGAATGAAGTACCCCACCGCAGATTTTGATCCAAATGCTTTTTAACCCGCTTGCTAATGACACCGCTGCACTGATGTCGCGAATCATCAACAAACCATTTGAATCCTCGAATCGCACAATGTATACCAACATCAACCTCTACACATCGATGGACTAAAGACCATCCTATGGAAAATATTATTGGCAACCCAAATCAACCAAATCATTATGAAACAACGCCTTCACACGATGGTGAACATCGCATTTATGCACTCACCGTCCGCCAATCTAAGCCTAAAACATTAAAGACGCAATGACAAAAGACAACCGGATTGAATCCATGCAAGAAGAACTCAACCAATTCAAACGCCTTGAAGTATGGGAATCGTTGAAAGACCAACAGGGTCTACGTCATTGGTCTCAAATGGATTTGGAAAACAAATTGATGTCAAGGAACGCCATCCGAAACAAGTCACGCCTAGTTGCTAAGGTTTATCGCCGTGAAGAAGGAATAGACTTTGAAGAATCTTTTGCTCCGGTTGCTCGCCTTGAGGTCGCTCGATATTTCTCCCGCTCACGGCTCATATGAATATGACGGTCTTTCGATGGATGTCAAACTGCGCTTCTCAATGGACAACCGAAAGAAACGGTTTATGTCACCAACCCGAAGGATTCGTTGATCCCGAGTTCCCGAACCATGTCTACAAACCGAACAAAGCTCTTTATGGTCTCAAACAAGCCCCTGCATGGTACGATAAGCTATCATCTTTCCTCATTGCTAATAATTTCACCAAAGGTTCGGTTGACCCAACTCTTTTATACAATATCATGGGGCACATATCTTAATTGTTCAAATTTACGTGGATGACATCATTTTGGGTCTACACATAAAAGTTTTCAATCGCTTTTGCAAAACTAATGAAGAAAAATTTTGAAATGTCCATGATGGGTGAACTTACGCTCTTTCTAGGACCGCAAGTTCATCAATCTCCCATGGTATTTTCTTGAGTCACCCAAATATGCCCTTGAATTGTTAAACAAATTTGGAATGAAAACCCGTGATACTTATGCCACACCAATGACTCATACCAAGAAGCTAGACGCGATTTACATGGGAAATTAGTAGACCCTACCAAATACCGTAGTATTATTGGGTCTCTCATCTATCTAATAGCTAGCAGACTGATATTGTCTTTGCCGCTTATCTATGCTCCCGCTATGTCACGACCAACCGAAACCCACCTCTCGAGGCTAAAAGAATCCTCCGATACATCAAGGGAACCATTAACTTGGGGATCCGTATCCAAAGATTCGGTTTTGAACTAATCGCTTTTTCGACGCCGACCACGCAGGATGCTTAGACTCAAGGAAAAGTACTTCGTGAGCTCTACAATTTATTGGTGATAAACCGTGTCTTGGCAATCAAAGAAGCAGGATTGTACATCATTGTCATCAACCGGCAGAATATGTAGCCATGTCTCGTGTTGTGCTCAAGTCATCCGGATGAGAACACAACTCAAAGACTATGGTTACGTGATTTGATGTAATCCCGATGTATCGCGACAATCGGAGTGCCATTGCGATCTCGCAACTCGCTCAAAGATTCAAATCAAAACACATCGATCTTCGTTATCATTTCATCAAGGACCACGTGGAACAGTACAGTTGAATTATACTTGGGTATAGAATACCAATTGGCATATCTTCTCACCAAAGCCTTGCCTCCCGCTAGGTTTAATGAGTTGGTCCACCGGATTGGTATGAGGTGTTTAACTCAAGAGGAATTGATGATCTCCTAAAACAGCCTTAAAAACCCACAAACACCAAAACATCGTTTGTAAATACATTTTTCAAAAACAAAATACAAAAATATAAAACCTTATAAAAACAAAAATATTCTTCTAATCTAATTTTCTTCCAACATGGCAAGTACATTTTTCCATCAACACTATAATCTTTCAAAATTCAGATTTTTCCGATCAAGTGTTGAGGGGAGAAAATTATCACTTAACTGCTTCAAAACATCTGTACTTGCATGTTATTATATCCCGGTTGTTTCTTTTATCAATGGTGGTAAATTTTTCGTTAAATGACACTCTGACTAAAATTTATAACCTTTCATTATTTACCTAAGTCGAGGGGAGTGTCACAAGTTTCTTTCTTAACAATTTTGTTTGGTAACCAAAATGGAAGTTAAATGGCTTTGTATGAAAAAGGAAAAGGTGGAGGGACCAAAACTGTCAAAATGTTAAAGTCATTTTTAATAAAACACTCTCCACCTAACATTTCACTTCACATTTATTACTCCTAACCAACTAATCCTACGCATAGAATTCATTCAAGAACCAAGTTTTGATCATAAATCGTAAGTGTTTTTATGCTTGTAACACGCTTCTAAACATTGGTTTTGATTTTCAAACGAATCCAACGGTTAAAATTACGTGTATGGTTGATTTTGTGTTATACGACACGCGTAAGGACACATGATCATACTTATGTGTTTGAGGTTAAGATAAATGGGTCAAAACGGTTCTTTAACATCAAGGATACTATTGTTACCCTCCGAATCCACCCAAACACAAAATGATGGTTTTCAAAATTAGGTTCTTGAGTCGAATTGGGCTTTCAAATGTGAAGGGTTTTGGTCAAAAAGATTGTTGTGTGATGTTTATATTATGTTAAATTGATGATATCCAATCCTATAACAACCCGTAAACACTAATTAAGTCGTAATTAGAAATTAGGGTTTAATGTTCTTGAGTTTGGGTATTTTGATTCATCGAGAATTGGGTGTTAAAACTTGGTTTATAGACTCTCACAACACCTAAGACCTACCGTAATAAGTTTGGTGCAAATTCCATGGTTAGAATTGTTATGCGTAATTTTAAACTATTAGGGTTTTTGACTTACGCGATGTGTTTCTACGCCAGAACCGTGTAATATGTTTCATGTCATAACTGCTTTAACACGACTATACATGTTCGATTGATGATATGATGATTTTATTTCGTGCTTGCTACCGTAAAATTCGTAATCAAGGTCGATTGTTACCCACGCATAAGGATCACCCACGCGTAGGCGCTATGCGAAGAGAAATCCTACGCGTAACTACTACGCATAAGGTTCTACAATGGGACCACGCGATCCCGTGAAGGATATGCGTAAATAGTGACTCTACGCGATAAGGTCTACTCTTACGAGTAAGCCTTACGCTGTAAGGTCTTTATACGCCCACGCCGTAAGCTCCACGCATAAGGTGCCCTTTCCCACGCTGCAACATTTCTTACGCGTAAGTTAGATCCCACGCATAAGCTTTCGCTCACGCAGATATCACTCGCTTACGCCAGTAACTTTGCCAAATCTACGCCTAAGCCTTGATAGACCTTCATTATGAATTGTTACGTGTACAAACTTGTTAATAAACAAATCATATCGTCACGAAACCAATAATGTCACTAATAAACTTAATCGTTTAATATGTTGTGTTAAATATGTGATAACATAAACTTTAAAACTTAAAGTTAACTAACTCACGAAACTTATCACGACGACATTGGACTATTGAACAAACAAGTGACTTTGGACTTGTAACAATCTTTAACACTGTACATTCAATAATTAGACAATAAAAACCTTCTGTTGACTAACGTTATGTCTTTCGATATGTTGGTTCTTTTGGCTAATGTTATTTCGCATCACGACATGGTCGCTCAAATGAATGTGGATGCAACAAGTTCTCACAATTGTCGACATCTTCCCTAATGGCTATCCTAGAAAGATTGGAAAGAACAACCTTAGGGTTGACTTTGAAACCCTCACATGCTCGAATCTTCTTGTCTCATTGTCGTGGATATTCTAAAGAATCATCCCTACCGTAACATGCTCTCACACTGCCACAGACTGTAAATCTACATTCGGCAATTCGAATTCAATGCGAGGATCACAGTCAAAGTGCAAAGGATGGACGCTCAATCACAAACAAGTCACCATCACTCATGCGCACTTACGGGCTGTTCTTCTCATTCCCGAAATCGAGGCAACCGACTTCTTTGCCACACCTATCGAGGAGACCGTTCTTCAATTCTCGATTGATATTGGCTATGATGAAGCTTCGTGAACTATCTCTAAGCATTCTCATGTGAGCTTAAGAACATTCCTCAACCGTGGAGAACCTCTACATCATCATCACCAAATCGGTCTCTGTCGTGATAGTGGATATGAGCATCCCAAGCTCATGGAACTACAAATTTTCTCGTCATTAATCAACAAAAGGACATCGAAATTGAAGCATCATTATGGGAAGACATGATGTCATTTCACAAAAAACTTGGCTCAAAGATTCCTATGTCGATAAACAAAATTGTTGATCCAGAGCACTTGGACTTCATCCCGATATTCCACAAAGGCTCAATGACCCGCATAATCACGATATGTTGACCGAGCCTACCCTATCACCGTAATCAAGGAATAGTCTACAAAGAAACAAGGTCAGATTACCTAATCACCTTCCGCCTAAAGAAATCAAAAGCTCGAGACATACAAAAGGTATCTAGTTGAAGTAAAAGAAGGCAAAGTTGGTCATCTCGATGACAAGTCTTCGAACACCTATAAGGAGAACCGTAAGAGGCAAGGCAGAAGTGCCGCAAGCATCGAAAGTCATAGGAAGTTTCCCAAGAGGAATCCTCCTCGTAAAAGGACTGCTCCTTCTAAGGAACCTGCTCCCATTCCCTTACCTAAACCTCGAACCGCAGAGAAAGCTAATTGATGAGGACTCGTAAGGTACTAAATCGTAAGAAGAGATTACATACTCAAAGCGCTAAAGATGAAACCACAACGGTATCTAAACCTCCCACCTCCAAATAACATAGGAAAAGGAAAGAACTCGTACTAGTGCCATATGAAGAAAGCTCGTAAAGTGATGAAGAGCAACTGGATAAATCCTACAGAAGAAGTTTAAATTAGTTAGACACCTTCAAAAGCTAAAGAATTTGAACAAGAACAAATGGGTGGCCTTGAGGGTCGAGTGGTGGTGTCCACTCTTCACTGTGTCCCGATGCGGTTAATCAACCCGATAAGGGAGCTCGGTGCCACCACTCTTGTGCAACAACAAACGCTTGTGGAGGAGTCTACCGATTATAACATTGAGGAACCGAAAAGGATAAGACTAAGAAAGAGAAACCGATGAAGAAGCTAAGGCCCGCACCAAAGAAAAGGCTAACTGGACAAGATAACGAAGAAAATTATGATGATTATCTTCTCAACAAATCCAACTCGTTCCAAGGAGGATACTTCGCACCTCCAAAGGACCCAAGCCTCCTCATGTCTCCTCCTCATCGATTCATCATCTCACCCTCACCACCACAATCTAAAAGATCAACCAAATCAACATCCAAATCGTTGAAGAAGCCTACTCGATCTTGGATATCTCATGCTCATAAAAGAATTGGGAATGTCACAAACAAGTCGAAAGAAAGACATCCTCCAAAGGAAGATGAATTTCTATGTCGATCGACACAAGATATTCATGATGATCTCGACAAGATGCAAGATGAAAGGGAGTATGTCCAAGCTCATGAAAGATGATCTTCAAGGAAAAATGGATGAAATGATCAAAGGATACACTCAACACTTCCTTATGGAGGTCGTTCGAATCGACAAAGCGTATGTATACCGCATAACCGTATCCAAATCTATTGCATCTAGCCAAACAAGCCATGAAATCAACTCCGATGAATTTAAGCATCAATCCATTGAATCTACAATCTTCTCGGATGATGAATTGGTGAACCGCTAGTAGCGAAAATGTCGACACGCCTCGCAACGCTTGCCTCGCATGAAGCTAAACTGCTTGAAGCTCTATTGGAATACCAACTCAATTCCTCATTCCGAGAAGAAACCGTTAGGCCCAAACGCTCAAGAGATGATGAAGACAAAGATCGTGACAAGGATAAAGAGCCCAAACGCACAAAGAAGTCCGATGTATCATCCTCTATTCAAGACTCGATGCAACCTCCACCACAACGGACTCCTCGCAACAAAGATCACCTCCTCGTTCTTCTACCGATAAACCTCAGATTCTCGAGTTACCGCCCGAGACTCGTAAAACCGGTGATCACTTTGAGTATACGGGTGGTGACAATGAGGAAGTCCGTGAGCCCCTACAACAACCCACCTCTCCCAAACAAGTTAAGAAACCGTAATCCTCATCTAGGCCAAAACAAAAGAAGAAGAAGGCGCCATGGTCGACGTCGTATCATGGCTAGATGAAGATACAACACAGAATTTGAATGGTTTTCTACACTTGTCAATTCCACTCCCTACCTCAAGAAGGTCAAGATCCGTAGACGGTAATACTTTGGAGCATGCTAAGATTCGCAAGAAAAGTTCCGGTGAAGAAGATGATGAAATCCGAGTTGAGGCGAATCAAGAATGAAGCTTTTCAACTATGGAAAGATAGCTCAGAAAGTGCCATTAAGGTCGAATATCACCTTGAAAACATTGCTCGAGCTATGTCTAACAACATGGATTGGCTCAACCTAGAAGCAAACATCGACTTCACCAAACGGGACAACCCTCCATACTACACCGACTGGTCAAAACCTCTACCAACAATTGGCCAACCAGATGAACCTAGGATTCCATTTAGATATTTCTTCAACAAAGACTTGGATTTTCTTCTACACGGTGGCGATGGATCAAGGAAATACGCTACATCTTTGACACTTCCATTCCCAGCAGCTATATACTCAAATTGCATAGCTATCGAGGAAAGAGCTAATCACTTGTTCTCCAACAAAGTGGAAGCATACGACCGAGATGCAATGTACGGATTCATCATTTGCCGAACGCAAAGAATCTACTACGAATCGCCAGTTCGTAAGTCTCTACATGCGGTGTTCAAGATTAAGGATATCGTTGCCATCAATCACGTTGATCTTTCACCAAATAGGACTACACTTTTCTCAAGAAGATTGTGGTCAAAAGGCAAGATGAACGGATTATGCATTCTCTGAGTCGACTTTGAGAATTTGTCTATCAACGACATCGAAGACATGTACCTTGCCAAAGTACGGGTCGTATGAGACAATTCTCCATCAAGTACAACGTGAATTCATTAAGCCGTGCTCATATTCATCGACGCATAGTCATCAAAGAACGTAGAAGATCTCCACCGGTCGTTGAATCTTATCGACTCGTGTCAACTTCACTCCACCACAGCTTGATCTTCCCGACATCAACCAACTCTCACAATATACACTCATCAAGAAACCATTCGAGTCATTTACCGCAGTGAACTTCAACGAAATTGCTTAATGGCGTAGTGATCTTCACAAGTTTGGGGATCACACTTTGAAGATGGTTAGGGATGGATTGGCTTATAGGTTGAAGGATATACGTCAAAAGATTGGGTCTCCTAAGCGATGGAACTCTCAGGATCGAAGGGATGTGAGGAGGATCATCAAAATGATTGATGAAAGGTCAGACGATACTTTAACAATGTTAAGTTAATGTCTTCGATTGTTCATTTTTTGTTATTTTCGCAACCTCATTTTAAATTAAAATCCCATAGATTCCATAGGTATACGCTGGATATGATGAAAAGACAGAAGATTCAAGACCATTGAACTATTGAAGACAAGATAAAATGTGAGTAAAACTCCTACTTACTAGGAAACTTTATTGAATAAAGTATGTTACTAGGAAAGCACGTACGATATAACACTAAGTACTTGGAAATCAGATACATTAGGGGCATATAGTACTCTTAGTTACTAGGAGATCACATGCGATATAACAGTTAGTACTAAACATATCGCACAAGGCTTATAGAGGCAACGTACCTCAAGCTTATGAATAAAGAAATTCTTGTTGCGAGCACTCACCCGTCACCGCCAAGATATTCATTTGCATCACTTTGTGTTCACTAAGAGCTTGCTCCTCGCCTGTAAACTCAACAAGATTTCGTGGCACCTTCTTTCACAGTTGCCATCTCTTGAATAACGGCAATTTTCACCATTAAGTCTAGCCAATTCTTGAGTTAGGATGTTCACCTTTCTTGCCAATTGAACATCTTCGATTGCGCTGTACAGCAAGAGTAAATCATCATGTCATCCAGCTTGTTAGTGTTAGCAGCTCTTATCTCATCACATTTAAGGCACTCGACATTGTTTTTGCTTACTTATTTATGGAATGATTTTGTGTCAAAATATACTTGCAAGTTTGCTCTTAAATAGACAAATTGAAAGGTAAAAAAATAGTCACATGCATACCATTGACGCTACACTATATGCCCGACTCATATATGTTTTATAGAAAAGAACAAAAATATGCACATGTTCAACAGCTTGATTGTATAACATTCTCACAAAGTAACATAAAAACTATAAAAGCAACCCACCTCAGTAGCTATTATTATTCAAGTAACAAACATTGAAAATTCTATGATCGATAAGTTGTGCTTCCATTGTGTTAACGCTCAATTTGGAATAACTATAATCGTCCAAATGAACATTATTTTCAATCCAAAGTTGTGACCGAATGTTGTTAGGAATGTTGTTTTTAGGAGTAGATGATTCACATTTCCATACGAAATCATTGTTTGATTGAGCACTTGCTTCTCCTCGTTCGACCTCTACACGCCCCTCCGTCCTCCGTGTCGCTCTTGTTCCACCGCTTCTTCATTAGTTGTAGGGTGCACGATTGTGACTTTCTTTACGCTTCGACATGTGACATTAGTTCAAACAACCATATCGGTAATTACATACAAAATTATATACATTGAAATAAAATATAGAAACACACTTGCCTTCCTTGTCATCAACGGTTCAAGATACGACCGCCTTGTGTGTCCCGCCTTTCCACACCGCCACGGGTTTTGCTTTCGGTCTTCCCCGTGATCGGATACGTGTTTTTCTTTGGGTCTTCCAGTTGTCGTTTATCCATAGCGGTGGTTTTACGGTTTGCAAGTCATCGTGAGTACGCCACAAGGATACATCTTTATAGGATAAACCCTTGCTTCGTATGTATTTTTCGTGACGCTCTCTTAAACCAATCCATCGCCCAACCGCTAGTGTCGGCCATCCCTTTAACTCTAGACACAAAGACAAACATGACCACAAGGTAGACCGGATCACGCCATTTGCGGCAAGTGCATTCTCTGTCAAAGTCAACAATATGAACATGTTTCGGATCAAGAACTTGGTAAATCTTGTGCATCTCAATTCTTAACACCCCAATTAGCACTCTTTGCCATTCTATTGTTTACTTTTGCATTTGCCCATTCGGTAAGTTCATCCGTTGGAGCATCCGAAATAAAAATAATAATACATTTTCGATCGATGTGCCAAATATGTAATAAACTAATTATAATAGACAGCTTTTTAAGTTACCTTGTATTTAGCTCGACGTTCAAAATACCATTTTGTACAAGCCTTCATGAGTACTCCATTAGTCGCATTATTGGAACCTTCCTAACATCTTTGGTTACAGAGTTTATCGATTCAAAGACTATTTGAGGTCAAATAATTGAACTGCTTTGCAGGCGAGAAGCACGACCATATATCAAATCCACTTCATCTTTTAGTTTTTATACACATCAGTTTAAATGATTGAATCTCGAAATTGAAGCATCAAACTCCCGCCTGTAAGCTTTGCATGTCCTCCAATATATAGCCTTCCACTTTCTAGTTTTCAAATTGCGTTCATCATTAAATGACGACAACAAAACCATGAAACGCGTTGGGAAAAACGCTACTACATGCATGTGCAATTGCCGGATGTCCGCCGAGATGATGGCCAAATCTTTTACTTCACCAATGCATTCTTTAAGTTTGCTCAAAACCAGGTCCATGATTCATTGGTCTCACCTTGAGAAACACCGGTTGTAATAGGTATAATCTGTTGTTGCCAGTCCATCCCAACAACAACCGATTCGTACCAAGGTATCTCCCTTTAAGATGTGCGGCATCAATGATTAGCAATGGTCGCATAAAACGTAAGAAGCTCCGAATCTATTTTAAATCAATCATAAATTGCTTAATTAATAATATTTACATAATAATAAAGGTATTAATCAGAAATAAAATATAATAGAATTTATGAAAAACTTACAGCAACACCGAAACCGATGAATACCATCTTAAACCGATCGGTCTCATCTGTGTCAATGTGTGTTATCGCCCTCTTTTGCAACTTTAAGTTATAGCAGAATACGGCAATCGCTCAAAAGACTCCCTAGGACAACCGCTCAACAATCTGTAATGCAATGTTTTTCCCACCCCAAGCTCGTGAGTAAGAAATGTCTACTTTCCAATCAACATTAAAATCTTTTTTATGTCCGCACCAGTATAGACCCTTTTGCAATTCCTCAATTTATCAACAAGTATGTGACCCACTAATTTTCGTGTAGCATTTCGATGATTAGGATGAATTTTGTTCTAGAACATGTATGACAACGTTAATGGAAGTAACATAGAAGTATCGGCTAACAACACTTTTTCGTATAATGTACCAGCTTGCAACCTTCTCAAAACAAGTCGCACCTGTACCTTTTCTTACATGAGTTAGTAACTTTATACTCAAACATATCAACCAACGCTTTTATTCCTATTGCATAAATGCATCCTTGCTTATCATCAAACCGACTACCCACCTTTAATTTAGATACTACAGGTGTTTATGGTTACTTAGATTTTTAATTATGGGATCACCGAACTGGGTGGATCGGGATATTTAGAAATGTGGTTTTCGCCAACTAGGCTGCACATCTACATTAACGTTTGTGCTCGCACCTCGTTATTATGATCTTCAACTTTTGGTGTTTGAAAATCGATTCTTGAGGCAACAAAGGAACATTAAGATCAATATCAAGAGTCTTAGAAGAAGTAGACGGCTTTACCTCGGAAGATTTCTCGATAAGTTTGATGTATAGCGTCGGATCGAGTTCGCTTACAAAGATATTTCATGAACGAAGAAAGAAACATCATCATCGCCACTACATGAATTTTGGTTGAAGTTTATGTAGTATAAACGATTATCTTATCTTTAATCTGATATTTGTTAGTGAGATAGGTAATCAGCTGTAGGTAGGTGATGTTAACTAGAAGTAAAACTCCACAAATTGATCTCTCAAAATCCAAATAAAGTTTGAATTTTGGGGAATTAGCCGAAGTCATTTTTCTGGGATTTGTGTTCTGGGATTGTACAAAACAATAAACCCACAAAAAAATTCGCTGAAAATAGGACCTTTTAGTCGCTCAATATAAAATTCACTTAAAATTTTCCCTCCACAATATTCATTACCCGCTCATTCACAAAGTATATTTCCCGCCAAATTAGATGTCACTCTACTAGAAAAGTGTCAAATTTACTCATTGGGTAAAATAAAACAATGCCTCCCTCCTCTGCCTCTACTTCCAGATCCAATCGAAAGCCATTGGAATACTACATCAATGCTACACATCGCGAATGTCCAAAACCATTACCGTGGAAGTACAAACCTCTTGGACCCGGACTCATCCCGGTAGAAGATTCAAGGCCTGCTCAATTTATGTAATATTATTATGCATTATACTTATTTTACTTGTTAGGTTGAATATGTGAATTTAACAAATCTTATTTTTAGGACAAAGAGACCAAATGTAACTTCTATGGGTTCCTAGACCCGGAACTACCAAGTCAGTATTACAAAGATTTGTTGTATAAGGAACATGAGGAAAAGAAACATTTAATGAAGACGGGAAAGCGTTCAGTCTCGGATGAAGTTGTTGAGGTTTCAAACAATGATATCATGAAAATGATGGATGAGTTGACTTTTATCAAGTCAAGAGTGAAAGTTCATGACAAAGTTGTGTTTGTTTTCAGTTTGATTGTTCTCTTGGTCTTTGTAGTTTGGTTATGGTAATGTGTTTAGCAATAATTGTTATGTAATATGTATGTTATAGTCTTTTAGCAATAAGATTGTTTATAGTATTTTATGTAATATGGATGTTTGTAAAAAACAAACATTTTAGCAATTTACAAAAAATGTTTGTTGCAAATCAATAGTATCACAACACGTATATACAAAAACTAGGCCTTAAAGAAAGCCTACATGGGTGTTAGGAATATATCAAGTTGCACTACACGTACATGCATAAGAAGTTGTCTTTGATGTCCCACATGTATATACAGCTTCGGTTACATTTGGTTGAACAACAAAAGTCTAAACCTACATACAAGCCATACCCAAAGAGATCAAATGCATCTTTATTCATCACTTGTATCAACAAATACCTTATACTTCTAAAAGTACTCCACCATATGCTCGATACGCTAAAGCAACTTGAAGAGGGTCATCAACCTTCATACTTAAGTTGTTACCCACTGTGCAAAAAATACATACCCAAACTCCGCAATCACCGTATGCATTGGCTTGTATAGGGACATCATCCGCAACTCGAAATGTGATCTTATAATCGAAATGATATTGATTTGGGTGAAGAACTTTACACAAGTTTAGATATTGTGGTAGCATTCTCTCAAAAGTGACCCTTCATTTTAAATTCTTTTCTCTTGTCTCGTGTTCGCGTGCACCTAGTGTGTCATAAATTGTTATAACTCCGATGCGAATTTGTAACTCGGCGAGAAACCAAGTACAATCGGTACGTTCACGGAAAGTATACTTAATTGTGAACAAATAAACATTGTCATAATTCATAACATTTTGAGCATGTATATATTTACCCAAGTATCTAGAAGAAAGTATGGTCTTTATATACAAACCTTGTCGACACTAGACCATGGCAATGGATAGCGTTGACCAGTGGCGTAGTAGCCACGCATAGACCCATCAAGGATAGAAGAAGAGAAAAATGGTCCACCCATAGCCCAATCGGCATTGCCCGACCTAAACTGCCACATTAGATCAACCCAGATATCCAGATGCTGCAAATTTTTTTTTTAAGCAAAATACCGTTAAACTAATTCAAATAAAAATTAATTTTTTTATGCAAATTAAATATCTGTTAGGTACCTCATCTCCAAGCCATCCTTTTTTATTGCCTCTTCCATAACCCAACAAAGCCAACCAAAATTGTCGATGAACAACGATGTCGCCAAGACCCCAAGGAAAGCTATGCGATGACTTAAATTTTTTTTTATAAAGGTATCCATAGACGCTGGTTTAGTAATCTTGTTGATATCGCAACCTTCAGGACGTGACAGATCCTGAAAAAATTTCAAAACAAGATTAATGTATATGTCTTTAAGATGTCTCTTTGTAAATGTAGTTCTGCTATACCTCTACCCATGTTTCCAACTGATTATCTTTTCTCGCCTTTTGGAACGCTGCTTCGCAACTGTGGAGTCGTGGGAGGAGGTTCACGATGGGTCCTGCAAACACTTGCCCACCGCTTTGTCCTTTTTGAGTCAACATCTTCTTTCAAAACAGAGTACTCTCTGGGTAGCTTTGATTACTCTCTTTGGTAACTTTGGCCTTTCTAGTTTTCTTTATTGCTCGCCATTATAAGGTGATCATGCGAACTTACTTGCATTTCTCTTCCTTTTAGCACGCATGAAAACATCCTATACAAAAAATTTCATCATTGAAATAACATCTAACTTTTGAACTACATGTGGTAACTTTAATAAATAATGTAGTTGTACCTCTGTCGTAGGCAAAGGCTTATCGCTTGTCCGTCAAAATTATGAAACATGGCCTGCCTTGCCTTCACAAAGATCATTATCAATTTTGTCTAATACCGCCTTGCTTGACAACTCATTTGCAACCAAGAACTCAACCCCGCTTACTTTCTCGTTAACGCGCCATCAACATTGTGTGCTTCATTATGAGTAACCATCTCTCAAGATGATTCATATGCTCATCCCCATCCCCGCCATTTGTGACATCGCTTCACTTACTTTCGACCATCATGAGAATCAGATTTCTCAAAGAACATTTAACACTGCCTCACGATCATGAGAGTGTTCATCAGCATCATTGCAATCAACAATGTCAGTTTCATTACCGTGAACGCCCTTTACAGATTTATCATCAACATTAAACACACCTTCATGAGCATGTATTTCATGTGCTTGAACCGCCTCTCCGGGTTTATCATCACCAGATTTATGCTCAACGTTAGACGCACCTTCACTTACTTTCACCGTAACATCAAAATCATGAGGATGTATCTCAGTAGTTTGAACCACCTCTCCGGGTTTATCTTCACCAGATTTATGCTCAACTTTAGACGCACCTTCACTTACTTTGAGAGTAACATCGGAATCATGAGGATGTATCTCAAGAGCTTGAACCGCCTCCTTGTTTATCGCATTGATTTATCATCAACGTTAGACGACATTCACTTACTTTCAAAGTAACATCGAATCATGAGCATGTATCTCAAGAGCTTGAACCGCCTCTCGGGTTTATCATCAACACTTACCACTACCTCACTTGGTGTTTCAAAGACCTTTTGTTCATCTAGCTCCACCTGTTTGTCCTGACATTCCGAAAGTCCATAAACAGAGAAATCATCTTCTAGCTCCACCTGTTCATCTAGCTACAGTTGTTTGCCCTGTAACTATACAAGAAAAACACAACTATATGGATGACCAAATCTAGCAAGCATGTATAGATAGTGCAGGTGGAATTTATATATACGTACTTCAACAGCCGATTGAGAAAATGTTTCATTCAAATTAGGTAAATTCAAATGAGTGGGATCATGATCGGGAATGTGATCAACTAATGGCAATGGTTCGTCTTGAAGACAATAATCCGCAAGCTGCGACATAGCTGATTGAAAAGCGGCAGGGTTTATATAAGTAAGACCACCTTGTTCATTTTCAGCATTAACATAACTTGATTTGTTGGAATTCTGTAGTTAAGAAAACTGATTTAGGTATGTAACAAAAAAACGATAAAATTAAAAAGTACTACTAAAAGGAACATAACCTTTTATAATCACCAATGAACATCACGAGAATGAAGATCGACAAACTAGGACTACCATTCCAGCTTTCATTATGAATTGGACTTGACGTCTCGAATTTCCATGGCATTTTGGCCAAAACAATCCTCATCCGATTTGTCGTATGTATGAGTTGAAGTCTGAAATTTAAAATATACAATCAATTATACTACTAAAGATTAACAAATATTAAAGTGTATAATCCATTAGAAGCCAAATTTTCATCAACACATTGCCTTATTTGCAATTGATCTTGAATAATGTATGTATATAATCCATTAGTTGGTGAAAACCATTAAAATACCTATCTAAATGATGTATCAAATTTACAAAACAAATTTCAAGTAAACATTATCGTGAAACCCACTAGCGGTGGATTGAAACCACTAGCGTGGTTTGATAGACACTAGCGATGGTTTGATAAACGATAGCGAGAGATACATCAAATTTACAAAACAGACCCTCAAGTAATACATTATCAGGAACCTGCTAGAAGTGGATTGAAAACCACTAGCAGGGGTTTGATAGATACATCAAATTTACAAAACAGCCCCCCAAGTATACATTATCAGGTCAACTCCAAGGACTCATGAAAATCACGTGTGGGTACATTTACAACAAATCCTCATTATACTTACGACTTACGAGATTTTAAAAGAAGTTGTAATATACGTGTCTCGTTTTCTAATTCAAAGTTCTTACGAAACATATATCCTAAAAATTAATGTAAAGACCATGTTCACCTTTGGACTTTGTATCTTTACAGCTTCCTCAACAATGGAAAGTCTATTTTTAATATCATTAAGGACTCCGACATTGGCCTGGGGTTGTATCTTTATCTTTAGAGCTTCCTCTACAGCGGCAAGTCTATTGTTAATATCGTGAACCTCGGCATCTATGTCTAGCTGATTGGAACTTTGACCTTTATCAGCTACTGGCACATCATTATTGACTATAGCCACCTCTTTATCACCTAACGCCACATCTGTATCAGTTATCACCACCTCTTCATGCACCTACAAAGCAAGATCGAAACAGAATATGCATTGGTCAATTGTCAACGTGAATACAACCATAGTTTGCACAAACGGGGCAGCTTACCTCATTAGTGGGATCATCGGCAGGTAATTGATCTTCTAGACCATCCAATTGGCTCAAATATGCGTTACTTGGTGCAAACCATGGTTGTAACATTTCCGCATTTGTTGGAAGAAGATCCAATACTGGAATAGAACCCTAGTAAACAAACAATTATAAAGTTAAAAACAAATATAACGAAGTCGTAACTTATTTGACAAATTCAAATAAATGGAAATGCTTACAGGACCAAAAAGTTTGCCATAATGGCGTTTGGCAAATGTTTTACCCTTTGACCAACAAAGACAATGTGGTATCTTTGACGGGTCTTTGTTCCACCATGAAGTGCTAGTGGGATAACTCTCAAGAATCCATATCTAAAATAAACGAAAAGAATAAAAGCATTGTATGAAGCGCTAGTAAACAAAAGCGAGATGTTCATAAATGTATACACATCTAACCTTAAAAGCCAAGAAAAGCCGTAAATATTATATGTTGCAATTGTAGAAGGCTTTTCTTGCAATTTCTCTTGTAGTGAGCATTGTAATGCCGGGTACCACTTTTGCTAAATTTTTGTAAAACGGGTCCACAAGAACTCTCCCCATGGATATGCATTCCATGCCCCAAAATCCTCAACTAATTGCAACAAATGATTGTCAACAATGTACCACGGTCCACGACCTATGAACACGACCTCGCCGACTAGCAACAGACATACCCTTACCGCATCCTCACCGATAACTTTGAAAATTTCGTGTCATTCCCAAACAAATCTAAAAGCTCATTCCCTTTACGCTACCTTTCTTATAAATTGTTTTCAGAAAGACACGCAAAGAAAAGGACTTGATCAATTTCTACTGGGGAGGCAACGACCAAAACGAAATCCAGTCATCAATAAAAACTCTTCCCGGCCGAATTTCAATACATTGTTCCCAATTTTGTATAAAATGGGGGACAAGAATCAAAAAGTTTGTCGATATATACCTGGTGTTGTAAAACGAAATTAACCATGTGATTGCCTTTACCTAGTGAGGAATATCTAACCATGGCCCAAAAACAATTGTTCTCAACGACCTCATTTGATCTGGATTGCTCAACAATTTAGAATTAATTTGCGAAAACAACTTAACCTGGGAACGAACCGTTACCTTAGCATCAAAATATTGGGGAATGTAAGCCATTTTGGAGTTTAATTGACTGAATAATTAGGGATTGATTTAGGATTTCACAATTTTGAATTGTGTTTTCGTAGTAAGAGTGTTAGTGTGAGTGTTAGTGTGTGTGTTTGTGTTTGTGTTTGGGTAAAAATTTAAAAGCAGGTAAAAATTTTAAAAAAGTGTAAAAGCATCACATAAAAATTATAAAAGGTACAAACAAGGTATGTAAAATAAGTCGCTTATATTATTTCGCTTAAGTCGCCACCTGGAAGGAAGTAAATGTATAAAAATAATTTCAGAACTTTGACTTTTTACTAAAGGACAAAAAAATCGCAAGATTCCAAAAAGTCGCTTAGATTCGGTCATTGTACAATCGAAATGTAAAAGTCGAAAAATGATTGGGTACACAAACTTGAAGGACACTTGTCAAGCTTATATGAAAAGTAGAAAAGTCGCAAGTCTCAAAGTCTATTTTGGAAATACCCTAACTTTTTTCCTAAAAAGTGTTGACACCTTGAGCAAAAGATGCATTCTCATAATTACCCCATATTTTAAATACTAGAATTATAAATTTCAAGTAATTTTAAACTTCACGTATATTCAAATTCCATAATTTAAAAGTTGTGAACCAAACAGCCCCTAAGGCTTTTCTTAATGCAATGTAACAAAAAGATGTACAACTAACAAACGTCTAAATAGAAGTAAAAGATGATCTGGATTACTCCAGTTGTCTCACAAAAAGTGTTTACTTTACTATTTATGTTTGTTCCAAAAAAAATATTCAATTTTTATCAAGATTGCAAACATCGTGAATCAGTAGTCGGGCGGTCGACCCCCTTGTAGCTTGTAATCGGTCTAGGTGGGATTAATCGGTGATTAATTGGATTGGCATTTCCGACAAGTTTTCTTTATGTTAGGCAAGTTTTAGGTTTTTCCGGCACCTTTTATGCATTTCCAACAAGATTTTTCTTAAAAAAAACATCTTGTAATAGATATAAATAACGACTATAAATTATTAAAACAATTTTACGGTGAGTTTGAGTATTTCTGGCAATATTTGAAGGTTTCCGGCAACTTTTGACCATCATTGACTGTTGTTGACTATGGTTGACCGATTTGTTTGACCGATTTACAAAA